>JBBPCS010000002.1:7677478-7701794 GCA_037974645.1 Hollardia meadi
TATCTATCTATCTATCTATCTATCTATCTATCTATCTATCTATCTATCTATCTATCTATCTATCTATCTATCTTTGTTGAGTAAGCAAGGGTGTAACTGCTTAACAACCTTCTGTCACTCTATCTTCTGAATGCACAACACAAAAACATGGCAGCTGTGTTTGAAAATCAAAAGCATGATACTGTATCAAACGACAAATTGGGAAACTCTGTTTCTCCCTCTGGCTCCATTCTCCGATTAAAACAGAGAAATAAAGAATAAAATGAATGGAAAAATAATGTAAAATCAGCAACTAAACTGGCTATCAAGGCACACCTTTAGATGACAAATGAACACAATTTTCTTCTTGTTCCTTGTGTATAGAAAATGAAAACAGAGACGCTAGCTGCTGTGCTGCTCCTAATTCACATCTTTGACTCTAATGGTGTGGGCTCTGTTGTAATATGGTGCGGGTACTTGGAAAAGAGATGAGGCTGCAAGAATACAGTAGTACCAGCAAAAAAATGAGCTTCACATCTGAAGAAATGACACAGCCTGCAAGTGTCCAAAACCCCTCCTCGCATCCACCTATAGCAACACCATAATGCTGCAGTGACTGTAACTCCATACCATTGCAGCTTTACTCCTTCGTGTCATGTTCCTGGCCTAATGAGCTCAATGCAGGGTGTGAAGAGAGCAGCTGAGCCTCTCCACGGTGATTACACCTCATCAGCGCTGCCAGACCAACGCGGGCTCGTAGACACCCACTTTAATTTGCAGGGCACGAGATAGTCACAGGGAGTGTTTCATTTGTTCTTGTTGCCACACAGCAGTGCAAGGTTTTTGTTGAGAAAGGGGGAGGACATGGACAAATGACAGGCTGCTAAGGCCTCCTCTGTGCCCATGTGCAGGTGAAAGATAATACAGGATGACAGCCGGGGTCGCGGCACTGCTACAAACAAAGACAGGATAAGAGGTTCACAAGCAGCTTCTGATAGCTTTGTTGCTGTAATGCTTAACACCCGCCCACCAACACAGAAACCTGGATTCAATTCCAGTGCTTGCTTACAGGTGGGAAGCTGGTGAGGGATCATATCTTTGTTGCTGCACAAGGGATTCCTACTGGGTATAGAGGCGTACACAGGGGTGCCAATACACAATGGGAGGCAAAAGAACTTAAGCCTGGATCAACTTTTGCTGAAACCGTATGTGATGTCTTCCAGCAAAGCACTTTGGTGGGCATGAGCACATTCTTGATAGATAACTTCATAAGAGAAATGTTGTAATTATACTGTTTACCTGTCAATCCATAACTTTCCATAGTTCTTTCTTAAACTTTCTGCAGTATGTTGGCATCGGATATCCTTTGTATACTGTATTACACATACTGTATATATGTATTATTCATGCCAGGTTTGCGGGATCATATTTTATCATCTAACTGGTACCTGACATCCCAGAAAGCCTGCCTTTTGTGTTTTGGTCTGAACGCCCTGTAAGACCTGGAGGTGAGGAACAGTACGTGATCACGCCGTTATGAAGTTTCTCGCTTGAAAGTGAAACAAAGGCAACTTCATGTGCATCTAAGAAGGCAGATGGATGTCTGCTCCTTCTCCGAGCCAACAATAGTGATGACAGTGGCAAAGGACTGCAGTGTTTAAGGAATTCTGCATTCCAAACTGGGAAGAAAATGGGGAAAATGAAAAATCCCCTCCGCCTCCACCCCTATCCAAAAAAAAAGAGGAAAAATAGAAAGCAAAACTGAAAATGATGAAAAATGATAACTCCTAAATTAAATGGCATCTGTTTCTACATAAAACAGCGAGCATCAACACTGGATTCAATAATGTAAAAATGCATTATACTTTACTTTAGCACTTTGCACAAATAGCAGCCTAGCTTCCTACTGGTGAGGGGGGAAAAAAACTGCATGGCAACTGACATGCACGCAGACGGCAGCCATCGCCATGGCAACCCTGATAGTACGTTATATTAAAATTCATTCACAAGGACATTTTGGGGCTCAAACAGAATTGTGAAAGAAGAAAAAAAAAACAGAGGAGATTTGGAATTACAGAAACAAAGACACAGTGAAAAATCCTGGAACGATCTGCTTGTCTCAGGGAGTCGGTGCAGGACTTGTGTTTGAGGTCCAGCTGACAGGCCCTGGTCCTTGAAGGTCCAAGACTGCAGCTCTGAATAGTGCGTCTGGAGGGGGCGCAGACTAGAGGCCAAAGCCAAGGTCATCCGAGACGTCACAATGTAATAAGCCCGTCGCTCCACCTCTCTGTGGTCACGAGCCGCAGGGATAACAACGCTTTTAATTTTGGACTTCCCTCTATTCTGCAGTTATGTATGTATAGGAGTTGTGGCAGCAGGCTGGCTGCTTGCCCACAACGACTGTAGCCCGAGAGCTTTTCCATAACGAGAGAGGAGGAGGAGGAGGGAAGGGAAGGGAAGAAGTGTGGGAGTCGACAACGATAGTGTGAACTACAGTGTTGTGTCCTCACAGTCAACTGATAACTGGACCTGCAATCACAACTGTTTTAACTGATGCTCTTTTTTATTCCGCGCTCTCACGCTTTGGTTTATCTCTTTGTTGTGAGCTGGAGGGAGCGCTCTGCCAGCTTTTGTCAAAGGAAAGGAGGTAAAGAACAAAGAGAGATGAAGTGAGAGAGCTGCGTCTTTGAAGTAATTTGACATATACATGCAGCAGTATATAGTGACACATAAAGTCAAGGAAAAGTGACTGAAGCAACAGCATCTCTGCTTTAGTGAGGTCAAGTAATATATTAAACATTTTCATCTTTCCGCCTACAGCAAACTTGGAGTAGAATCACAGTGGACCATATCAAAATGTGGTCAGATCAGTGCTGAATATTTTAAAGCTAAGGCGTTGTGTGATCTCAGAGTGTTTTGCTTCATTTCAAGTTGTGTGAAACCAAGTTTCCTCAGCCCTGCCCTTCCACAGCGACCCAGGGGGCATGCCCACACAGAGGGTGTCCATTTTTCCTTCGATGTTTTTTTCACCCTTTGATGTAAATCAGCAAACAGTCCCTGATAGCGCTGTGGCTGCAGTTTTTCTCTGCCCACGTGTTTCTTGCGTTCATGTCGAGGACGCCCCAACGTGGCGAAGATTGTGGCTGTAACTCAGGAGTAAAGCTTTACCTTTGTAGCTGTTGACGCCATATTGGTGACCTTGCAAAACTGCTTGGCACCGATCGTGTAAGACTGTGGCTAATTGTGCAACAGGGAAGCTGATTACTGATTACAGCAAGGAGCAATTCTGTTATGAAACCATTTTTTTTTCCTCAGTGGGAGTGTTAAAATCCAGTTCCAGTGACTCAAGCACAAGGGAGACTCTTGGGGCTTTGATAACTTAATTGTCCAGCCACGATGCTACACAACAACTGAATGATTACAAGTATTGATTAGATGCAACAACAAGCCTAAATTCAATGCAAGCAGCAGGACAACAAAGCAGAACAGGTTTCCAGGGAGCTCTCTAGTCCTGCCATCCCTGAAAGCGGCTGTACTGCTGAGTCACTGTGGTGAGCTGTATGTGTGAGTCAGTTGTGGCCCTGGATGGTAAACATGGCAGGAGTTGCTAGTGCTGTGTCATGAAGGCTGGCAGAGGATGGGCGAGTTATCAATCACTGTCTTCACTCCACTCCACTCCACTCCAGGCCCTCCTCATGGTACAGCGACACACCAGCCATTAAAAGAACCTTACGCTCCTTAGCATACGGTTCACTCTGACACATCACCCTTCCTGTCCCAGCCAATAACTAGAAACTTGGTTACATAAAAGCAGAAAACTTGAAAAACGAAGAAGAGTTAACAGGCTTTAAGTATGCGAAATGCTTATATTGATACCGAAATTAAATGTGGAACCAGTTGTTGGGTCCTGTGGTCTTCAGAGGTGGGGGGGAAAAAAATCATATTTTACTTTACTTTATTTCTCTATCATTGTTATATCACCCCTTAGTTTTCTGCAAAAAGACGAGCATTTGGAATATATTGAGCACAGCAGAGGAGTAGATTTTGCTATATTGGTTTCTAAAGCTTCTACTAACAATTTTATGCTATTTTTCTGTGTAAATCTGGGTCACTGTTGGAATCTTTTGTAAAAGTTGTAAATCCCAGCTGACTACAGAGGCACTCCTACATGAAGAAACAAGACAGAAAACTTTTCAAAGCCGTCTTTTAAGCCTACAGGATGTGAGTGCTTGATATTCAAAAATATGGTTATGTATTAAATAGCCTGCTTCCAGACTGGTGGATCGCAATACAAACAAATCTGGTGTTGTGTCCACTGACAGCTGTTTGGTCAGAAAAACAAGAGAGCTAATCAGAGCGCCGCAGGTGGGTTTAAGAATGGGGACACCGCCCTTTTATGCTTGAGCTAGAAACAAAGAAACAAAACAGAAAAATTGCCATGGAAAAATGCGACCGGCATTGTTGGGATCGATGTAGTGGTACAGTAAGACCATTTCTTAATTCTGCAAATGTTTCAAGTGAACTGCTTTTGTGTGGAGGGAAATTATGTTGGCAGAATGGATACGCCACCAGCACAAGACCAGGACCATACTTACTCAGGACCTCGTACATACTCAGATATTAGTTTGAAGCCCTCTATCCGCATTGTCATAGATGCCAAGACAGACTCTCAGCTTCACTCTCACATCACACCGACAATACAGAAACCTATTAGCTCTCGCAGGATGAATGGATCTCTAACTCATTCAGTGGAGAACTCCCACTCAGGAATAGCAGTGCTCAGGGGCAACCGAGGACGAGTTGGAACAGCATCACCGGCCTCTTCATTACTCAACACGCTCACACACAGCCAGGACCAGTGACTACAGCGATTCATCAGAGGACACGCGGCCAAAGCCCTATCTGTACGTGTGTGAGCGCATCAAAGTTCACACACGGACAGAGCGATAAGTCGTCGTTGTCACGAAGTCCAGCCCATTTGTTCAACTGCTACACACGAGAAAAAAAGTTTCACAGTCTGAGCTTCCTGCACACTTCAGAGCTGCTCTACATCTTTTGAAGCAGGTCCAAGTCAAGTCTCGACTCACAGTCAGAACGAGGTCGAGCACGGGTACACGCGCCGCTAGACGAGATGAACACAAACTGCCGATGTCTGCATACCTCAGTGTTTACCTGGAAGCTTGCATGACACACAAAGGAGAGAGCGCTGCTGGAGTTGATCTTGTCTAGCAGCGCATATATGAACCTTTAAACTCTTAAGACTTTCAGCTTGGCAGCTACAGTGAAGATTTCCGCTTTATAAAGTGTGTAATTAACGTCTTCGCAAATCAATTTGGGATCTCGAGGCTCCTGGAGACTTGGATTATGCTGGACGAGCTGTATGGAGCCATGATAAGTTTTGTTTTGGTTGTTTCTTTATGTTTTAGGAGAATGCTGCAATGATGTCTTGCTGTGAAACTCTGGCAATGTTTCTTGGACTAAGAAACTTCTCCTGACTCGAATCTCAAGTCTTCAGGAAGTCAAGTCTCAAATAAGTCAAGACTTGCAGCAGTAACGCGCAAGTCAAATCTCATGTATTCATTTTGTTTACTTAAGCCCGGTCCTGTGTTCGAAGTTTCAAGTTTTGTCTTTATTGAGTCAATTCTCAATATAAATCTTCAGGTAATAAAGTCTCACTAGAGTCTTAAGTTGTGACTTAATGTCAACCTGAGTCAAAGTAGTAGAGTAAAGTCTCTTAGCAATCAAATGCAGTCTCATGTCTGTATTTTGCTAAGTCCTACAAGTCTCAAAGGAGTCAAGTTAAGTCTCAAGTGCTTACTTTGTTTAACTAGGTCTAAACCAAGTCTCAAGACTGAAGTCAAGTCTTTATTGAGTCAAGTCTTGAGTGAGTAAACCCTGACAGCAGTGAAGTCCTCAATTTTATGACATAAATCAGACCTGATCCCAAATCTCAAGTCAAGTTGAGCCAGCGCTTCTACTTTCTATGTTCTTAAAACCTCTGATAGAAAGTGTCAGACAGCTTCACGGTATCACACTGGGCAGTCATTAAAACCAAGGTAAGGCCAAGCTGTCGGACAGACTTGGCAGGGGATTGAATCAGTGGAACAAAAAGGTGAGACAGGTAACAGAGCCCCAGGGCTGAACCTGTCACAGACTTGTTCTGTCACTGGAAAGAGGACACCATAGACTGAATATCAAGCGCTTGGAATGATTGAAGGAGGGATGCTGTCACTGGATGCATTTGATTAGTCTTGAAGTCAGAGCTGACAGGCTAACAGCACACAGACAAAAAAAACTTTATAGGTTATGTCCCCTGTGTTTTGTAGCCAAATATATGTTTAGTTTAACATGGTGTAAAGTAAGGGGCTTATTATTTTGTTCAGCAATCGCCCACAGTGAAATTTAACTCACAACCGCCTCATTTGACACATTTTAAGAAAGGAATTGGGCGATTAAGGGAAGAGTATGAAATCAAAAAAGAAGAAAAAGTTTGAGAGAAAGTGAGCAGGGCACTCAAAAGTTAAATTACAGTGTTTCATCACAAAGTAGCTCAATGTACTGAACACAGATGGATAAGCTGTTTTTGTGATGTCTCCTATAAGACCTCCCAAGTGTGTGATATTTGGCTCTTTTCTTATTGACAGTGCACAGACACACTCACACACACCTGTAGACTTCGAGACCTGGATTACCTGAAAATGCTCTGCACAAGCTTATTCCTTCTCTCCTGAGAGAGGTTTTTTGAGCCAGGCCGTAAAGGAACAGACATTGGGATGCAGCTCACCCTCGCCGCCGTCTGAGTCGTAAATATCCTCCCCTCTTTCTCCGTCTCCCTCTTTCTTCTGTCGGTCCTTAAGTGACCCCTGACTGAGTGAGTGACGAAGCCAGCGATGAAGAGTAACGTGAAACTACAGCATGTCGTGTTCCGCTACGTCTGTCACAACCGGCAACGCAATCAAAGAATAACATCGTCGCAAAATTGGTGAAAGGGGGCGCAGGATGACAGTTAAATTCACCACACTTACTGGATGCATAGCGACACTTGCCAGAGTCATTTGTTTTTTTGGTGCACTGGTCTGAATACAATCCAGACACTCTGCATGCATTACCAATGCATCCCAGCTCTGCAAAGGTAATGTTAGAAAAAAGCATGTCCCTATTAGAAATAATAATAGTGTAGTGTTATCAATCCTCACACACCTCCTTGAATATTTGATCAAAAAAGAGATTATGTGACTAATCAGGCTGATATGTATGCAAAATTACATAAAATAGGATCTACTTAAATGGTATTAGTGCTTTCTAGCAGCATTTGGTCGATATGTTGTTTCAGACTGTGCTGTTCACAGGGGACGTTTGATTTGTCGACACGTTTTCCTCTTTGCTGTTTGTGATTCTGCAGAAATGAAGTGAAATATTGTCTGGAAAAGGCAATCCTTATAGTTTTTATTCACCAAAAAAATAAAAAATCAGGACGGGAGACATAAAAGGTCAAATGTCAGGATGACGAATGGAAAAACTTATTTTTGTGCAAGGTTTCTGATCAGCAGCCTTGAGAATGAGTAAAAAATTAGGCTGCATATCGAGCTAAGTTAAGCAAAAAAAAAAAAATCAAAGAATTTGCTGCAATGAAAGCGTAACCCTTCGCCCATTTTGTCTTTCAGATCTAGAACGCTGGGGGAAAACGATGTGATCAAAGTGTAATCTTTGGCTTCTGTCTCACAGCCAGATCTCCAGACCGTTGCATCTCACGGTGCGGCTGGAAGCTGTCAGGCCGACAGACAGATTGATATAAAAAGTCTGCCTCTGTTGCTCGGCCACATTGATTATCGGATCGGCACCGCTCCATGAGGCCACAGTAATGGATAACAAGCACATAATCCTCCATGTAATAGCTGTCAAAGATTTAAATTTACACCAAGCAAATAGGCTGGGAGACCTCTGATGAGGTTTGACCTCATCAATCACAGATTATAGACTCCCTTTTCTCTCTTAGCATTATTTTTCCTCTTCGAAAGACTACTTTCAGAATTGACTCAATGCGATTTTAACTACAGCTCTTGGTTTAGCTTCCCAGAGGCTGAGACAACCAGTTTGCTGAGTGTCTGTTCCGTGATAACTTTCATTGCTGGGTGTCTTCAAGCATGGAATTTTGGCAGACTGGGGATGATAGAGTAACTTTGCATAAGTGCACAGCAGTCTAACTCCCTGAAGTCGGGAGAAGGAGAAGCTGTTACAGCTCAGTAAAGTGATCTCCAACAGTGGTTCTAACACGAGGCTTGATGTTGTAGAAAAGCCCTGAGCTGCAGGGCCTTTCTTCTCCTTCATCTCTCTTTGCTCCCCACTTCTTTAATGTCATGTCACGCTTTCATCAAGATAAATATCTTCCCTTTCACTTTCTCTCATCTCTGCTTCTGGCTTGGTCTTTATGCTCCAAGTCCCTTGAACCAAAGAGCATGTTATAAAGCTGCCAGTGGTGGTACATTTTGCTGGCAGATGGGGAAAATTCAAAAAAAAAGAAAAATTATTTAGATACTCCCAAATTTTAACTTTTATTATTAAAACTACATCTACTTCTGTGCACATTTTCCGTGTGCACAGACCGACTGATACTTGAGCATATGAGATGCTCATTCTTCTATGTTGTTTTGAGCTAACAGGAAACTATGTCAAGGAAGTACAGAGGGATGAAGTCATGAAGAAGTATTGAAGTATTTATTAGTTTTTCATCATCTGAACCGTTGCACTATATTGCCAGACTTTTTCCAGCATCTGACGAGCACCTCCATGTCCATTACATCTGATATCAACACCAAATTAAAAAAAGATATATAAATTTTAGTATTTTAAGTATTTTAAGTTAACAATGGGTCAAATTACTATATGTAATGTATAGTAAAAGGGATTGCTCATAGTGACAAACTCAACAAAGCTTGATCACCCAACTCTTGGGTCAGTTTCTCTCAGATCTGTGGCGCATTTTAGCATCTTTCAGCTCATTGTTTTGGTTTTTAATGGCCGTTAGCTTTCTCTCTCCGCTCTCATCAGGGTCTTTTTCAGCAGCAGCAGACAGATGATATCACCAAAAACGCCTTCTAGACAAAAATAGCACAATACCTAGCTAGTAAACAGCTAGCTATGGGAATATTTAGCAGTTTAACAGCCAGTTATTTCCTTCTAAGATAAGAGGATATTGAATATATATGACTTTGTACATGATTGAAAATAAATGCTAATGTGTAATGTGTGTGTGCTTTGTCTCTCTTAGCTAACAGGTTCATCACAACACCATTATAAGGTGATATGTCAGTGTTGTGTGTTCTGCCTCCAAGTGGCTAAAAAAAGAACACTAGCAGAATTAGGATATTGTGTGCAATTTTTAGTCATCAAGCAATGAATTATGACTGAGGAGTGACATTTTTCTAATGGAGAAATTGTCAAAGCTGTAAGCTGCATTTGAGCAATGAAAAGAATTGTGATTAATATAGTTTAGCAGAGCTACAGAAGGTTGACAACAGAATCAAAAGCATTACGCAAGGCTGACAGCACAGTAGAGTGAGAGTCAATTCAAAGTGTCCACTGTTGACCCTTAAAAAGCCCCGGTAAGTCACTCTGACATCAAATGGATAAAAACTTTATCCGAGGACACAGCATGCCCTGCTCCATCCAGCCCAGCAAGCATGTTTCAATCCATTTTCAAGTATTTTGTGTTTTAGGCAGATATGGGTTAAAACAGTGAGAGTGAGTGAGTGATTATACTAAGGATAAGATAACGCTGCAGATAAGAAAAAGGTATAATGCAAAATCTCTGAGCGGCAGATACATCTTGTCAGTGTGTACAGGACTGGTGGAGGTTAGTACTACATCAGATTTCCTGTAAAGCTGGTGTCCTCCATCTGACAGCCCGTCTGCAGCAGCTCGAGCACCTGTCATACCTCACTTTCTGCCAATAAAGGCGATGGCCGACCGGCTGCCACGCTGCCCTTCAGGGAAAGCTGGTTTGAGAGTAACCATTACCAGAAACACAGTGACTCAGCAGCACTTTTCAAAATGCTCAACATGAGTCAAGATACATTTCTTTATTTATTATTCTGTTAAAGGTTGAGTGACTAATTTGTTGACATCAAAGTGGAGCATTCATTTGAATTAATTCAAACAGCACCAGGGGAAATGTGTGACTAAACATCCGCTTTTAAAAATCACATAGAGAAGAGCCGCCATCCTGAATAAGACCCTGCACATTTGCCTTCTTTTGAACAAATTATTCTCAAATTATGGTCAGATTTCTACAACAATTTCAGGACAGAATGAAGCAAGATTGAATATTTAATGCATGCCTCCATCTCCACCAGCAACAAAGAAGGAGAAATATGCAGCCTGAATGAAGAATTCATTATTTAAAAATAAATCTTTACGATGCATCTTCCAGTAAAGTATGATTTTTGCCTGGTGCAAATTCATTATTAATTCATAAATAAGTTTTGTTTTCCTTTTAGATCACTCTTAAATATTTGTCAAGTCTTAGAAAATGGTTAGCAATCTCCATGGGACATCCAATCCAATCACATCTCACTGTTCAATCTGTGCTCCGCTCCGATTGGTGAGGCGGAAGGTATTTTTAGCTCCAGATATTCAATAAAAGCAGACACCTTCTCCAGAGATTTTAAATTGAGACAAACAGACAAGCCACAGAAAAATAGCATGACACAGCAGTAGCACTGCAACACCAAGGGTGCTGTCAGCCACCATCTATCCTCCAGCTGCATAACAGTTAACACAAGGCCTCCCTGAACGCACTTTCACACCGAGCAAGTAAAGAAAGCCAGCGATACGTTATCACAGAGTGCAAGAAAACAAGCACAGGCTTTGATACACTGAGTCAAAACTTTGAGCCCAGTGAGAGCAGAAGCACTCTAAGTGCACTGCAGCACAACTGCCGCAACATTAAACTGAGACGGACCATTTGTCAGCGTGTTTCTCACTAGAAGTCCCTTATGTGAAGCTCCTTCTGAAGTGCGGAGAGATGGTGGTCTTAAGACTCCTCCACTGGCCTCAGAGGAAACGGTGACTCATACATCGATAAAGGTTAACTGCACTGTCATCACATACAGACAAGCTCTGATCAAGGCATGGATATTCACGTATGAAAGAAGAACGCAGTTTGCAGATGAGCTGTATGTTTGAAAGATTCATGTCACCGAAACAAAGTATCATGCATGAACATAAAAGCAGATTTCTATGCCTTGAGGGTGAGAGATTAAAGATGGAGTGGTGCAAGATGACAAACCCAGGGTTGTACCCTCTGGGCTTGAGCCTGGCCCTACTCCTCTAGGTTTTACTTAATGCAAAATAAAACGCCTGGGGTTGCCACCAACATAGAGGGCATGATACCATAAACAAGCTTAATCCCTTCAAATCAACATAACAGATGTAACAGGGTGGGACAATGTGCTTATTTCAACATGCTGAGGATTGACGGCAAAAACATCTCTGGGCTTTTGAGAGTTGTGTCAAAGTAGTCTGATGGGATTCGAGTGATCATTGTTAATAATGACTAGTTTAATGCAATAGAACAGTGGATGCTGCACTGGGGATTGGGACCTCTTCTGGGGTGGTCAGATAAATCAGATGTGAAAAGATGATTTGCAACATTGGCCATAGGAAAAAAAAAAAAATCAGTTTTCACTAGCTATGTCATAAAATACAAGATAACTGACCAAATAACCTGAACTCAAGATCAATTTACTAGCTTCACTACTGATCAGGAACATGAGATGTGGCACAAAAAAAAGAAGAAGCTAGCAGCTAAATTTTTCGACATATTGATTCAAATGGCAACAGTGAACAACAACTCATAGATGCACATAACCTGTGACAAGCCTTTAAAGAGTAACAAACCAAAAATGTTGGGTAATAGAATATTCTGAGTGCCTTTTACAACTGAGACTCTAATGCAACTAAGGAAACTAAGGTAACCACAAAAGGAAATAACAAACTTCGGAAATCTTGTGTTCCAGAACAATACTGTCAGTGAATTCCACGGCCTATTGTCACATTTTGGTTCATTTACATCTTGAAATGCATGTCTTTCCTGTAGACATGCAATCTGATAATCTTACTGAGAGTATCTATGAACCACACAGGAGCTATGTCCGGAGTGGGACAGGAAACAAGGCCCTTTGGCGCATTCAGGAATGTCCATGAGGTAGACACAGCAACCCTGCGCTGTGTCCCTGCTGCACTGTGTCTCCATGCATTTCCTGTCTCAGTTCATGGCCTGCAAACATACTTTCTGCAGCAACAGTACAGCACACACCTCTTTAGTACAGGAAGTTCCTCACTCTACACGCACATTCCTAATTTTACCTCTTGACGCAGCCCTCTTGTCTGGTGACAATGGCAGGAACGAAAAGCAGTGGGGAAGGATGTTTTTTGGAGAGGGGGAGCGTATTGTACCTCGTTTCCTTGAGCGCCGCAGCAGAGACCGCTGAGAGCCAGCTGGGACGAGTGAACGAGGAGAGCAACATCCGTACAGAACGTCCAAGGTCCAAAGATTTCCCGCTGGCCGATAACCACGTGTCCGGAGACGGAGGGAGAGATGGTGTATTGTTCTCCTCTCCTCCTCCCCCCTCTGCTCTATCCCCCACTATTAGTGAAACAGATTAACTCCAAGAGCTGCTAGGCCTGAGAGTGTGTCTGGCTTGCTGTATGCAGACGTACACACGGTACACATAGACACACACACACTGCATCAATTAGGCTTTCTTTGTGTGACTCAGGCTGACAGACAAAGACAGATGCACTCTACAAAAACATGACGAGGACAATTGGCCTGAAACTGGAGAATTTACTCATGGATGAGCAGCCCAGTTGCTGAATTCTCTCAACAGACTAAAGGCCTAATAAGCCAATTACACCAAGGCTAAATTGCACACACGCACACTACAGAATGCATGCTTGTGATTGGTACACCCCAGAGGTGATTCTGAGTGACGGAGCTTCTTCCATCTGGACAAGGGGTTACCTTCTTCTTTTGCCACCACAGCAGAGAGCAACGAGTGCGGAAGAAGTGGTATCTGGTTTGGTGCTGGAAGTGTAAAAATTGATGAAAAGGGAGCTGTAATGATATGAGCCCGTGCTCCCTGCCGCTCTAGCACTGATGTTAACCTGGATATGACAGAAGATACGACGGCGTGGGGACCCTGACAGGGTTGACATTTTAAAGTGTGATCCCACTGAGGCCAGTCCAGTGGGAGGCCAGGTGCAGTGGAGGAGGTGTCACTGGGGCAGAGTTGTGACACATTATTTGGATCAATATCTCGGAGCAGACAGCACCCTGTGGTTCAAGTACTGTTATCAGAAAAGCAGCATCACTATTGGGATGTATTAGATTTGGCCGTGTGTCTATAGTTTGGAAAGACAAGGCAGAAAAGCCCTATTTGTGAAGAAGCTCTAAAAAAAAAAAAAGTACTCTGTCAATCACTTGTGCTCATTTTATTAATTTATTAACAACAAAGAGAGAAGTGATTGGCAGTGTGTGGGATTGTGTTAGTTCTGTTTTATGATCTGACATACATATTTATGTGAATAGCTCCGGAAGCGCACCGATTCAATTTAGTTCAGCACCGATTCAATTTAGTTCAGTTCAAATGGAAATAAAACCTGACGGAGAAGAATTCCCTCTCTCTAACTCAAATACTCAAGATTTTTCTGTTTAAGGTAATTTAAAAATGGCTACATTGTGCATACAAGACGTATCTTTAAAGTGCTTGTTTTGTCTAAAAATCCAAAGAGATTTAACCAAGATAAAGAGAAAGCAACAAATGCTTCCATTTGAGAAGCTGGATCCACTAAATGCTTGGTATTTTACCTTGAAACAAGACGTGTCAGCCATGTTAATGCACACGTCTGTGGCTAAAATGTGTGTGTGCACAGCTGTGCTTTGAGCCAACATCTAAGATTCTATGGTAACAAAGACAATTCGCCCATTCTGTTAGTTTAGCTAATTTGGCATGCTACTTAGCATAGTACATAAGTACAAGCCGCTGCTAGTGTGGCTAAAAATGTTTAGGCTACTTTTCTCTTGAAATTTTGAAAGCCCTTCAGGAACACCGATCACTTTGGTAACAATTCCAGTTTCAAAGACACTGATTAATCATTGCTGCCAGTGATTAAACCTTTAATGAGAATCCAGCCATTAGTATCTTGTAGCATCCGAAAATAATCCTGAGCCCCGCAGTCAATAATTGCTTCCAGCTCTGAGCAAAACAAGACAATTACTGTGGATCAGTTTTGAAATCCTACTATGACACTGAGGAAACCTCTCTTTCATAACTCCTGATCGGGAGCACACAAGCTATAAGAGGATTCATGCGTTTATGTTGAGTAACTACATGATGAGGGTTCATTGCATAGGGCTTTGGTGTCGCATTGAGCAAGTCTTATGCAAGAGGATCAGGGTGTAAGCTTCTCTAAGGGATGTAACTTCAAACACTATTCAGTGAATAACATTGTTCCTTCAGGTGTTGGGTAGCCTTAATGCTTGAAAAGTACGGTGTTCACATCAGGAATGTTAGCATGGATTACTGTCGAACATGCAACATCAATCAGATATCGCTCGCAGATGCCTTTCAGAGAAATAATGAAGCAATCAGTGCAACCACTCAGCACGCTAATTATCAACGCTAGCCCGGGACGCCCACCGGCAGCATCTCAGAGTGTTTGTGTGTGCGTCGGATTTTAAAATGCTCCCCAGCAGAAAAATGTCTCAGCAACAGACGTTTAATTACCAGAGGATGGAGAGCTTTGGTGTGCCCGTGCCATCACTCATGGCTGAATTAATGAATAGGTAAACAGCAGAGCCAGACTCAGCATGGTTTAGATGAGGTCTGTAACACCACCCATGGTCACATACAGTGTCAGCATTGTTTAATATAATGGATGAAGTGGTGGTTCAACACTATGGTAAGGCTTCGCAGAGTCTATGATTAAGTGATAAACCGCCGATGATACACGCCCTTCTGTTCTTACACCAAACATGTGACATAATGAACAACATGAAGAAAACGATTACTGCATTTCATCAGAAAGGTCAATGGGGTTATCATAAATCTTGGCCTCCGCCCATTGGGGGACAGATAAACACAGATTAGTGACAAATTAAAGGAAAAGTAAAGTGTTTTTCCACCATGAGCCAAAAGAACAGATTTAATGATCTCTTTACTGAAGGTATGAACACCATTCTTCCAAAAGATATTCCCTTATTTGGTGTTATGGTGATGGTGGTGGAGAGTACTGTCGGAGACTATAAAGGCAATGACCCCTCATGCACCGTATGGAAGCATCAGGATTAAAAAGTATTTGCAGAATCAGAAACATCTTTTCAAAAATTCTCCATTTAAAACAGCCTTTTATTGAAGTTTACTTTACTTTTTAAGTTCAGATATTTTACCTGTTTATTTTGTTTAGGTCACTCTTTCTTTTATCTTACTGTTTATTTTATTTTATAGCTGATTTGATCTGAAAAGCACTTTATAACTTTCATTATACACATTTATTATATTATATAAGCTGATTTTATAAGTATATTATATATTTATTAAGGATTTGGACTGTTTTCACTATTGAAACAAGACATTTAAAGATATTACCTTAGCCTTTATGAAATTGGGGATTCTTTCATGATTTTATGATTATACAATTATCCAAAACTGTGGAATTACTAACCTTAAAGCGTCAAAGAACAACTCTTTCTCTTCACAGTGATGTCTTCAAATTCCTTGTTTTGTGTGATCAGTATCAAAGCTAAATATATTAATTGTAAAACACTGAGAAAGGCAGCAAATTGTCCCAGTTCAGGGGCTGGACCCGGCAAATATTGGACAATTTCCCCTTTATAAATTGTTTAAAATGATAATTGATTACCAAAAAAGTGGATGTTTTCTGTCACTAGATTACTAATCCTTTCAGCACTCGATGAAATTCTTATTCACTGAACTTGCTTGCTGCTAACTCTTTCTTTGCATTTCTCTTTGGGTTGGAGAGTCTAGCTTCCTCGCTGCATTGTGGGATTCAAGAACCATCCAGTCCTGGGTTTAAACTGTCATGGAGCAGAAAGTTGCAGAAAGACAAAACCCATCCAGCCAAAAAAGAAAAAAAAAGAACTGTGCCAGACAAAATGAATGTCAATGGCATTCCGGTGGCCTGTTTACGGCTATTGCAGTTAAATGTCAAATGGTCGGCCCTGCGGGGAGACGGGGCTGGCTGGCTGGCTGGCTGGGAGAGAATTTGCAGGTGTCTCTCCCTCCATCACTCTGCTGCCTCTCTCTTCTGTGTGATGTCGGGCATGGGACAATACATCAGGATGAGCAGCAGGATCTATTATTAGCGGAGGAGAGAAGAATGGAGTGAGTGCCCAGGGGAAAGCAGCGGAGCCGGCCAAACCTCAATGACATTATTTTAAAGAGTTGCTGTGGTGACAGTTTCCGCGAAAGGTGACATAGGAACCGCAGACGACAAAACTGTGGGTGCATCACAAGTTTAAAGCTCCATTCCAGTGGTTTTGGAAGCTGTAGCTTATTGTTACAAATCACTTTCACAAATCGTTGTCGGTAGATGAGATCATGAGTTCATTGTTACTTTGCTGGATGGCAGTGTTGACTGCAATGAATTCTTGGCTTGCCAGTTCGAGGGCCAGTTTTCTTTCACAGAGTATTTGGCACATTTGCTACCTCGTGTCACTGAATCAACAAGAACGATGATGATGAGGAGATCGAAAAATATGCCGACTAACACCTCTAAAGCTCAATAAACATGTTCATTTGTTGTGTTTTTACGAAGAGAAGGAACAGGGGTCGGGCACATTTTTTAACTGTTGACAGAGCCAGGCAAATTATCTGTTTCCCCCTTCTTCCAGTCTTTATGCTAAGCTAAGCTAATTGCCTTGTTGCCCTAGCTCAGTCATTAACATAAAGACATGAGAGTGGTATCAATCTTCCCATCTAACTCCCAGCAAAAAAGTCGAACAATTGTAATTCCCAAAATGCCAAACTGTTTCTTTAAGGATTATAAGTTTAAGGAGGTAAAATTTGCAAACACACTAGTACGGCCCTTTAAGTCTGCAACTATGTGTGCAAAGAAGCCATGAAAGATATGGAATAAACCCAACAACGCCACATGCATGCACTCTCATTACAGCGTTGAAAAGGAGAGAAAAATCACTGCATGTTTGATAAATCGTATACCACAGCGAGCTCGAGTGTTTTTACAGCACAACCAGTCTGCGCAGAGACCAGTGTGCCCAATTTATTTGCAGCTTCTGACGAACCCAAACCGTCAAGTCATGTCTTCTTCCCAAAGGACACTCGCCTCTTCAGGGAGGGAAGAGGAGGGTGGGGGAGCCATCCCAGCAGCTGTTTTTTTTTTGTCTTGCTGCTGCCTCTCCTTCACAGCAGTGCCACTCTCAGTACATATGAGATAATCTGGGTGTGAACATGGATTTTGTGGTTCAGTGCATCCGGGTCAGAAATTTTATAAACTGTGAGGACAGTGAAGTTAGCAGCAAAAGACATTTTTTTCATATAAAGGCAGACATCTGCCTAGTGGCCCAGTGGATTTTGTTGTCGTCATGTTGCTCCTTTCTGCTGCCAGTGCTGTACTCACTCGAGCATCAGTGTCCTCCCTACATGATAATGCCACCGTCTCCATGGTGATGTAGCTGCCACAAACCACCATCCCTGCCACCACTGCCAAAGCGCCACAAACACATTCATTAACAAACCAACACGCACCAGGCGAAATCCTGCTGTGTCGTTTTGTTTTGTTTTAAATGCCGCTCTGTGTATGGAAATTAATTTGCAGGGCCTCGCTCCATCTTATTCAGTATTAATGCTGTCTCGGATTACTAGACAGCTTTCCAGCCCCCTGAGGCCACAGATCTCTTTGGCTGGAGAGCGAGACGGAGGATGGGAGCAAAACCATCTAAACTGCTCTCTAATTGGGGGTGACAAGCGCCGATAGTTTCATATTTGAGGAGTTCTCTCAGAGGTGATTAACACAATGATTACAATGAAATGTCAGCTCCCTTGACAGCCTTGGCAAGGAAGACATCAGAAACATACTGTGTCACCGTTCTAGCTTGCATGCTAGCTGTCATGTAGCCTCGGAGTTTCTAGGAAAACCACCTTTTGTGTTTGAAGAGCATTTTGTCACAAAGCGCCGTCTGACGAATCCTCCTCTTTCTTCCATCTCCTATATATAGTATTTACTTTTACCTCATGTGACCTCGCTGAGGACTTGACTCTCACCTTGCCAAGCACTGTACATGAGAGGGACATCAGCCCTGCAGCCGTTTAGCCCATCAATCAGGCTCTCCAGCAGCCATGAAATGAGCCATGTGTGGCATGGGCAGTGAGAAAAGAGAGAAAATAATGGTTTTACACACCCAAGAGCTCCAGATTTACTCTCCCGGCATTTGCACTGCCTCAAAACAGCTTGAGAACGGGTAGTCTAAGTCCCAAAATCAAACACTTGCTTTGGTGGGGTGATTAGAAATGCTTTGATTTGCAGGGTAAAGTAGTGACGACCAAGCATTTAAAACAAGATAAGGGAATTGTTCCCCTCCGTCACCTCAATCTTCTGCAACAATTAGCTGCTGACAGTGACATGGAGCACAATAATAACCTCTAACATGGGGAGGGGGCTCCTCAGTCCGCAGCATATGGTGGCACTTTAATCTTCAGCCACTCATCAGATGAGTCCGGCTGTTATACAGGGTTTGATTTTAACTGAGCGCATTCTCAAAGCTCAGAAGCTAGATAAAAACAAATTATACTATAAATACAATTTGCCATATCAAATAAAAAAACAGTGCTAACAAGTATTCACAGATTATAAATGAAAGAATCTTTGTGCTTTTTGGTGTTGTTCAGTACTGAAAGAAGAAGTTGCCAAGGAAACTAGGGACGGGAGGCTCCGTCTCTTATATATTTATTTTTTTTACTTGATAGAATAGCACTTTTCTGGGTGAGAGGGTGGTGATTTGCTTCCTCGCTAGCCGGGGTCACAACCTGCCTTCCATTAGAGGCTCTGAGTAATCCCTATAGGTGAGCCCAGCCTCAAACCCCGTAATCATCAGACTGACACCTGCTAGTATTGTCCTCCTCCATCACATGTCCCCCCGGGGTCGGCCGAGGCTGGGTTTGCAGGGGTAATGTGTGCGCCGCCCCCCTGGACTTCTTCTCCTCCCACCAGGCCTTCTCATAATCCTATTAGACCCAGTCATCTGTACTGAATTTTAAAAAAAAAAATGTGACGAGTGATCCTAAAACACAAACCCTCATGTGTCCCGAGGCGTCCCCGTGTTTCACTTTCACACTAGAAAAATACAAATTTTATCCTTCTTCAGGAACTTTTTAAAAAATTATTTTGTGTGTGACAACACAATTGGATTAAGGGGGCTCCCTGATGTTCACAAACATAACTCCAACAGTATGGAGAAATAAAAAAAGCTGTTGTGTAACGAGTAAATTGCCTGTAAAAGCAAAAAGTTCAAAATGTTCTCATAAACTGATTTAGGTCGATTCATTGCCTCATAATAAAATATTACTGCAACAAAGTACATTCTATAATGTTCAATATGTTCACATCTTAGTTTAGTTTTTAGCATGCTAACATTGGCTGATTAGCACTAAAAATGCAGCGTTTTGATCACAAGCACAACTACTTGATGATGGCACTTGATGAAAAGTCAGGGGATCAAAGTTATTACAATTCACTCTGAGGGAAGAAAAAACACATCTGTACCAAACATTGAATTGCAACTTTATCCAACAGCGGTAAAGAATTTTCCCTGAAAACCACAAAAGTGAACGTCATCGTGGCAACAGGATGAGACAAGGGGTCACTTGAGGACATCATCTGGGAACTGTGAATATTCATACCAAAGTTTAGATAATCTGATACTTCAAGAATTATGATTTCACTTAATCTTGAATGTGTGGAAAACTGCAGTGTATAGCTTCAACTCAAAATCTTCTTTGTTCTACTCCAAGCTAAAAACAAGCCTTTGTGTGAATTTTAACTCTCTGTGGATCTATTGTGCGTGTTCCCCATCAAATCTTTAAAGGAACGCTCAAAAAAAAAAAATCGCCTTACATAACACATTTACAGCGGCCACTTCCCCATTGGGTCCCTCCTGGCACAGAGGGTGACCATCAGTGGGTGGAGGTGCAGATTGGAGTGGCATGGCTGCAGCTGAGGAATGTGAGGAATTCCCCTTGTAAACACCTCATGCTCGGACGGTCGCCGCACTCTTATCTCCCCGTGCCTATCGCCCCCTTTGATCATCATGATGGTAAGTTATTCATTACCAACACCCCCTCTTCTTCATCTACCTCCTCTTCCTGTGGCCTCTGCTCGGCCATCGCAGGTGGGGTTGCTTCTACTGAAGGCTTTTGTTACCAGAGGCACCACGTGGTATATTATTCACTCCAATACCCCCCATTGGGCAAACAGAGCCTGCTCTGATAGTACTGTACACAGTACAATGGCTTTCAAATGTCAACAACTTGAAAGAGAGAGGTTATTTTCTTTCTGCACGACCAGCCCAGGCTTCTTCTGGTCCTATGGGAAACTCCTTAGCTGATACGATCATAAGTGGCTGAGGGGTGGGGTGGGGGGATTTTTTTCTTTTTTCTTGGTTGAATAGAGCCGCTTTCGCTTGCTTTTCAGCGTGGCACCTCCCCCCGTGGCTCCTGTATAAGAGCCCCCTCGCAGCTTAAATAAAAGTAATTTCGAAAGCAGCTGAGGGCCTTCGTTAAAACTGCGTGGCATTTAGGAAATACAGGAAAAGAAACGGCCGAGGCACATGCTGGCTCTTTCCTCCCTTTGCTTAAGCGAAATCCTGTTTTGGCCACTTGCTGCTTTAGGCCCGGAGGAAGGTGCAAAGTCCATCCTGAGCACATACTGTGTAGCATGAGGGGCCCATGGGGGCTGCATTCCACCTCATAGTGTACCACTCTCTACCAGTCATGAGGGACGCTTACTTACAATGATCAAACCCACTCACAATGCCATGGTCACATTCCCCAACAGTTTCCCATCAGCTCAGACTTTCTGCTGCAAGAGTCAGAAACCAGATTTTCCCCATTTCCTGGAACTTCCTCGATTTGATTGTTTAAGGGAGGTCTGTTGCTCTGGACAGGAGAGCTGATATTTTCCGGGTGTTTTTCAGTGTTAATGTAGACTTTTCCTGACACGGCTGATAAGAGAGCAGCTGTGGAGATTGTTCTGCCGCTGCCCTCTAAAAATTCTTCTGAATGTTGACAGTAAGATATCGCACCAAATAGGAAGGTGTTGAAATGACAGACGCACACTTTGGCCTCCATCATACAGAACAACATCAGACAGAATTGGTAGGATTTGTCTGCGATAACCATAGGGAAAAGCCTCTAAATGAAATGATAACTGTCTTTATGTCATTCATCCCGTCTTGAGTTTTCATGAGGTCTAAATCAAGGTTCTCATTATCAAATTGCATGTTTTTCTCATCAACAACATTACTATTACTCAAAAATGTGTTTTTGTGCAGGACTTCAGGGGTAGCAATCCTGGTCCACACCTTTTAATCCAGACTGAAATATCTCACTAAATATTGAACTGATTTTTATACAGAAATTCATAGTCCCCATAGGATGAACCCTAATAAATTTGGCATTCTCACATTTTTGGGATTTCGTAAAATGTCTCTAAAAATGTAGCGTAAAACTTAGTGAATGAATTGCCATAAAATTTGACAAAGACATGTTGCCCAGAGAATGAATTCTCACAACTTTAGTTATCACTTAACTTTAGGCTAACTCTAACACCATCATCGGGACTAACGACATTCCCAGCAGCCTCAGCTTTACTTTGCGTTTAGTGCTTTAGCAAACGTTAGCTTGCTAACGCACTAAACTAAGACGGTGAGCATGGTTAACATTATGCTAAACATCGGCATGTTTTCATTGTCATTGTAAGCGTGTTAGCAAGTTGTTGATATTGTCAACAATTATCTGGCGATTCATTTTCTGACAATCTACCAATTGATTGCTGATTTTGTCTCTGCACTAGATTTTGGACTAAACATGATTGATTAAACCTGCATTGCAGAACTTTTACATATAAATATCCGTGTCTGTGGCGACTTTCCCGCGCTAGCGTACAGGTAGTGATGTGTTTCACGTCAACCCACAATGACTGGTTTGCCAGAGCTGATGGGGGGAGCAACTGCAGCAACGGGTTAGGCTACAGCATGGCGGCACCTGTGGCACCATAAGCATGTTGATGGTATCAGTGTAATTACTCTCACAGCCAGAAGGGGGAGACAAAAGTTCACTACTGCAGGTTTAACTTCAAACTATTTTAAACCAATTCAATTCAGTTAAAAGTTGCTAAAAACAAAATTTGTTGGAAGAAGAATGGAAGACACAATCATCTTTATGTATCAAGTTATATTCAATGAATGTTCAGAGTGTGCAGCACTGCTTGATATCACTCTACAGACTGTATATGACTGGTCCCCTGAGCATCGTGCCCAAAGAATAAATGTCCTCATTAGTGTTAAGTGCTTTGCTCATATGTTCCCTAATACCCATTCATGGTATCACAGCATGTCAGCTCGCCCTGAGGAAGCTGTCAGCTACAGATGTCAATACCCCCGCTGACCCCTCTCCCTCCCCCAAACCCTGCACCCACATGGCACTGGAGGATTGTCCCCTAGAACAAAGGAATGGGGGGGTTTGTGTGGAGAACAGGCAACCAAACATTCCTGTCACAATGGAGAGAGTGGCCAGCAGGTTCAATTAGTGCACACTTTAAACTGTGCTCTACATGATCCCTCTGTGCTTGAAAACAAAGCCGGAGCTCCACATTTGAATGGGATATTTGGTGATGTCTGTGTGCTCACGATAGTGTTGCGTTTTAAGAGAGCGTCTCCCATTATCTGCTTTGTTGCTGCCATGTTGCCCGAGGAATAAACCTCTGAAGGGCACTTTGGGCTGAGATCTTCAAGTTGCAAGATTGATGGCTTTTTCTCTCTTGAAAAACTTTTATTTTTTAGAAGCAAACTCATCTACCGCTGCTTTAAACAAACTGGGTTTACAGCCACCCACTACAAGGAATCTTTACCATTAATCTGCCCAAGAATAGAGTGTCACCCAATTGCCTTAATTGGCCATGATGCTCCCTTTTTTTAAGGATTGTCAACAGTATTGAATTGGCACAAAACATGCCCACAAACTCTGATTTCCCAGGAAGCTTCAGACCTGAACTTCTAATGATAGCATTATCCTATTTGATATAAATACCTTTCCATGTCATGCTCTGAAGCAATATATTGGGATATGTTGCAGTGTTAGTTGGATGCAGCCCTGGCAGTGATTAGATGCGTGACTGTGACAGTCGCTGCTGCTCGCAATTGCCTGGAAACCAACCAGGATTTCAACATTTTCAACGCTCAACATAATCAATACGCAGATGTTTGGGATGAAGAGCCAGTAAAACGCACTGCATTCACAGAGCAGAGCTGTCTGATCTGAAGTAGAGAGATTATGTACTCACCTATACACAAGGTGCGCCGTAACGTCGGGTACTTGGCGTATCCGAAAGAAAGGAAACCCCAAAGCCGCTGTGTCACACTTCACACCATCCGGGCGCACGTGTTGCCAGTCCCCCACAGAGAAATGTCACAATCATGAGCTGCAACAAGAGGCCAGCGGACTGCGGGAGCGGACCGTGTCGCTGTGGGTCGCGGCGCAGCGTGTCCAGACGCTGGATGAGATGCTTCGGGCGCCACCCTTTGCCGGACCACTGGGACTCTGCGCCCACCTTTCCCCCCCCCTCTCTCTCACTCTCTCTCAGCCTTGACGCGGTAAATAGCGGAGCGTGATCCGCGCACACCGGTGATGAAGCTGTGATCGGCTCGTTATTGGCGTAATGATTAAAGAGGCGCGCAGGACGTCGGCGCAACGCGCAGGAGATCGCGGCGAGTGTACGGGCAGGGAATTTTAATGAGGACTGCTGCAGAGTTTCCTCCCCGCTCGGAGAGTCGTGCTCTCTCTCTCTCCCTCTCTGGTGAAATTTACTGTCCCGACAAGAAACATTTAAGTTACCTCACACGACAGGAGGGGGCGGGATGACGACATAAAAGCGACGATGAAACTCAACTTGGCAGTCAGCAAAGTGTGAGATTAGCCCACCTCTATAAGACACCTGTTGCCTGAAAACAGTAGTTGAACTGTAGTTTATTTTCTACAGCTTTAAAAAAAAAAATGAATTAAATGTTTTGGCTGCCGATCAG
>JBBPCS010000002.1:7701894-7757992 GCA_037974645.1 Hollardia meadi
TTTTAGCTGCCAATCAGAAAAAGTCCACCCCCCCCCCCCCCCAATATAATTTGGGCTCCAATATCTGATGTTGGGATTAGAACATGCTTAACGAAATCAATAAGTAAACTAAGAGTCTTTGAATAAACATGGCCGAAGATAGTGCACAGTGTGGACCCTTGTAATGCATATTGATTGATTGCTCTACATAGCCTGAGTTCTATTTTGAGAATCTAATAGGATGGCTACACATGCAATTATTATAATAATAAATTAATAAAGTATAATATTAAATAGCTTTTGCAGATAATATCCTGCAGGCTACAGTGGGCTTCTTTGATAGGTTTAAATCTTTTTTTGTTTTTAATCTCCAAACCTTTTAGTTTAAGATATAATAAAATAGACACACATTCGGTTAGTTTTGCTTCTTGTTCTCCACAGCTGGATAACTGATAGTCCAGTTGGTGGTAAGGAGTTTAACACTGCATGTTCGTTTTGTGCCAACCTCTACAAGTGACCTTAAGCGACTTCTTGCTTTGTTGGAGGCCCCCAGTGGCTCCTGGGTCATGCTCCCCTGTCAGAGCAGCTCTTTCTCCTCTAATCCCACACAGCAGCTCAGGCCTGTATCTGTGGAGAGGCCGTCAGCTGGTCCCTCTATTATGAGGTTAAACCACTTATCTGTCCATATGGGAGGGAATGGGCAATCTAACCTCAGTTGGCACCCTGGTATGAAACAGCACATTGCTCTACTAAAGGCCTAATCAACACTGGGTAAACAAAATCTGGTGTTTACTGCATGAGGAGATCAACAGCTAACACAAGTGGGCCATAATCACATGGGTGGGGAAGTTTTCTCTCAGGTGATTTAGGTTTGAGAGTTTCTATTAGTCATTCCAGCCACTGGGTGCCTGTCTCGGCCTCTTGTTTCTACGTAAACAAGAGTAGCCACAAGAGCTGCAGATTAACAGTAAAACATTGTCCGAATAGATGCAGAGGCAGGTTTTATTCTGAAAACAGTGATCACATTTAAATAGGAAAGAGATGCTAGAAACAGGCACAGTACAAGTAGTTTCGGTTTGAATATAATGTAAATGGGTCAATCCCAAAAATTAAATAAAGTTACTACATTTAATAATTACTAATTATAGTTTCAATAAATAAATCAGCACAGTGGAGACACACTTTGTCATTCTGTTGCTGAGAGATCACTTGTAACACAGGCCAGTAATAGTGATGCTATACTGCCCCCCACAGGCCAGATTATATAATTGCATCCAATTACAAAACGTGACTCAACATTTTTTGCAGACCTTAATTGTGTCATCTATCACAGCTCTCCAGGCAGCAGCCAACTGCAAAGCTCTTGAATCACGAAGCCAGAATGACGAAACGAGCGTGACATTTATTTCATTTTTGAGATATAAAACAAATCTTATTTACAATCATTTTCACAGAAAGGGAGAATTTTTAACGACAATATTTAGTAGTGAATATTTCAGTTCAGACGTGTCTTTTTCAGCCTGGAGTTGTCTGCAGCTGCTTTGCGCTTACGTGACGGAGTGCCGGGAGGTTCTTTAGAGGGAGCGTCGGTCAGGTAGTACAGCTCGATGGGTGGGGTCGGCTCCTGGACGAAAGAATAAACAAAATGACATCTTCAATAGTGAATCTACTCAATCTAACTTCATTCTGACTTGATGCTAGAGAAGTGGTCTTACTTCTTGCAAGATAACATCATTTAAAATTGCTGAGACATTAATCTGCATTTTAACTGCTTTACAATAGTAGAATATAAAACATTTGTTGTGGGACATTTTTACAAAGCTAATACCACAACTTTATTATTATTAGATTTTGTTGCTCAATCCAGTGATGATCTAAAGAGCTCCACTGACCTGCATGAGGTAGTCTGCGATGTACTCTGGCTTCAGGCATGTGACTCCTTGGGAGGCGGCCGCCGATACATCGACTCTGAAGTCTCCGGGCTTCAGTCGGCTGAAGTCTGCGAACAGGTGCGTGGCCTCCTTGTACAAGGAGGGGGAGGGACTCGGCAGGACCTGGAGAGAAAAATAACAGGTAAGATCTGTGCTCAATATATTTAGAGAAAGAAACAAGCCAATATAAAGCGAAGACAAGGGTCAAGGTTTCATCAGTGAGGTAGGGGAACTATTTGGCTTTGCCCACTTTCCCTACCTTGTTGTTATATGTCATGACATCACTTTCATGTATATTTCAGCATCAAAATGCTTCTTTTTGTTTAGCTCCTGTTTAATTTCTTGTGCCAGCTCTTTGCTCTTACATGACTGCTCTCTCTGGTCAAAACTGAAACTTCCTATTAATATTTGTTACAGGTTTGTTACAGTTTCCTGTTTGTAAAGATTAGATAAACAATTAAATGTAACCCTACTGTGGAACGAACTAAACACGAACACCGTTTAAGATCTTTGATAAACAATTTGCTGTTTGTCTGATTTGAAAACTGCATCAGTAATCTGTAAAGGACAAATAATGTTGGATTTAAACACAACAAATAAACAAGCAGGAACCTTTGCTCCACCAGACTGCAGTAACCGCTTGAAGCCCGATTCTCTGCTGTGATCGATGTTCAGCATGACTGTCCATCCGCTGAATGCTCCCTGAAAAACAGAAAAAAGAATACGTACTATACTTTAACACTCAAGTAGGAGATAATACAAAAACGACTAATCAGGACTGTTCTGTTAGCGATGTGTGTATGTGCCTGTAAGTACCCCTTGTTTAGAGCGCCCCTGCAGGCTTTTTCTCCAGCGCATGGCAGCTAACGCCAGTCTCCTCTGCTGGGAGGTGATGGAGGGCAACGCATCTAGGATGGAGCTACTGCCCCACTCGTACTCATCCTCCTGGAACACAAACACATACAACACAAATGTCAAATCTTTTTCATACAAAAATTACTTGCCATTTTGTGATGGTTCGATGAGGATGAACTTTTGTGAAACACTGGCTAATTAAAACCTTTAAAACACTTTGAATAAACTAATAACACATGATAGTGTCTTGCATGTCAGTTTCTGGAAAATAGACATTTTACAGATACAGTTCGTATTCTATTGGTGCTTTATTCTATATGGTAAAATAAACAAGGTGGTTTGTTTACAAAGTTACCTTTTACTTCCCGATTTAGTTTATTTTCTATTTTACACAATAGATCTTTCTTAGCAGGTTTTTAGAAAACTAAATCTACTCCTTTTAGATAATTTTATCAATTTCAAAATAAAAGTACAGACACAAAATCTGTCAAAAAAAACAATACATTTAAATGCACACAGCTAATCAAAGTTGTCAGAATAAGGGGCAGGACATTAACCAACATTCTTCACATTAAACCAACGTTAATATTACATAAAAATACCACAACAATACGGTAATTGCAGGGTGAATAAAACTACTGCAAACACAGTGTTAAATCTTCAGATTCTGACCTGAATGAAGCGACCCACAGAGCGGCAGGCCTCCAGGTAGGAGCGGTGCAGGATCCATTTGCCGGCCGCCATCGCTGCCAGATACTTCTCGTTGCGCAGAGGAGTCCCGACAATTATGTGGGAACAGCTGGGGTCGAAAGACTGCTTGTCCAGAACGACACCACCTACAAAGAGAGGAGTACACGGAAAGGAAAAAAAGAACTTTACAGATATGCTTTACATACACTTTACAAGTGCAGACCAGACCTTTTAATTTAATCTTATGTCAACATTCTGTGCCTTTATTTTTAATGTTTCTCTTTGTAAATGCTGCTTTGCACATACCATAGTAGTTTCATTATGTGCAGTGGTATATTACTATATGTACATTACTGAGCTCACAACATGTTTTTGTCAGAGGAAGCATCTGCAGGAGGAAATGTTCCCAGACCCTGGAGGCAGATCCTCTTTTTTTAATCATCAGGGATTAGCTGCTCTGACTCCAGGCCTGTGATGTGTTGCCTTTTTTTCTACTGCAGCATGATGAAACACTGTTACAACCCTAATTAGGTGGAAGGCTCACCAAGCTCCTCTATGAGGTGACTGTAATCAATGCGTTCCTGAGGGCTGAGGGAGGACAGCTGAAATCTGGGAGGCTGCTTTTCTTCCTTGTGTTCCTCCTGAGAGAAAGAAAGAACCTTTTAGCACCAGTAGCTTGTTTGAAAGAGACGGCATAGGGTGCATATTAAAGCATGTGTATAGAAATGTATTTTTTATGTAAATATTAAGCTTCACCCGTGGCTCCGGTGCTGCTGGGGGGTTTGCAAGAGGGAAGGCGATGCTGGGGGCTTCAGGAGTGAGGATGTCATTTTCTCGCTCCTTTGCTGGAGGCGTCGTGACCTTCTGGCCCATGTGCTGGTCGATAACATCACAAGCAGCTGGAAAAAGATATTACAGTGAATGTAAATTCATTAATTTAAACTGAACTTACACTATGTCAAAAGCAATATGTTTCTATATTTTGGGTGACATTACTTCCTAACAACTGGCTCTTGATCTCTTACCCATCTCCACCAGCTCAGAGTCTGTCATGGAGTCCCTGAAGTGAGGGGCGTTTTCTGCAGTGGGAGGAGGTGGAGGTGCAAGGGGCTCAGAGTGTTGTGAGGGACTTCCAGGCCACTGTAAATTATCAGCCAGCTTGGCCCTCTCCTCCCTCGCTGTCGGGTCATCCCAAACTATCTGTTCGCTCTGGGATGGCTCTGTGTTTATGTCCATAGCTGCTTCTCTGGAAACCCTGAAATCAGGACGGAATGAGTTGAATTTATTTTGATGAGGAAGAACGCGAACCCCAGAAAAACTGATACATCTGCGTCATTACACTTTGAACTGCTCTAATTTTAGGTTTTTCATTTAAAATGCATAATATTCATCCACTGTATGGATTGTATGATACATCAACAGTCCTAAAAATGTTACCAGTTTGCTTTGAGACGCTTAACATTAATGGCTGTTATTCTTATTTATCCGTATCTTCTCACTACATGGCTTCCTTACCTAAGAGCTTCCAGAGTTCGCCTGTTCCCACTGCGTCCGACCCTGCTCCCATCAGGTGTGTGGGGGCCTGAGTCGACCCCTCCTGATCCCACCCTACTGAGTCTGGCTGAGGCTCGCCTCCCTGTCGTCAGCTTGGTGGCTGACATGATCTCCTGGAGCTGTCTTTGCAGGTTTTCTCTCATTTGTAGAGTCTCTGAAATATCTGCTCAGAAGAGATGATGAAACCATCATGTTCATAAAAAAAGACGCTTTGTGTAATTAAATGAAAGTTGGAAAGAGACACTCACCACTTCTATCTGGAGCATCATGCATGTCTTCTTGATCTTCGCTTCCACCACTTGCACGACGTAAGGTTGTAGCTTCTTCTGTGGCTACATGTTCACACTGAGGGGCAGATAATTAAACAGATAATTCTAAAAGACATCCCTGCATTAATGAGATACCTCTTTATTAGGCGTTACTCACGAGATAAAATATTGAAAGAAATTCAATGCAGAAAGTTCTACAATGCCTTACTGAATCGTGAACTTGCAGACAAAATAAATGTAGCAACAGGAGGGGAAATTACATATATAGACCCACCGTGTCGTCCTTTGCCTCAGTGATGTCTTTGCGTTGGGTTCGTGTTGAAGGTGGAGACCTCTGAGAGCTGCTGGGCACCTGGCTGAGGTTTAGGCTCATCTTGGGGTTGTAGGTGAAAGGATACAGAGACTCAGAGACATGCCTCTGCTCCTCAGCACACTGCACAAGAAGACACGGGTAGCTTGTTAGCTATAAACTTCTGTGCACGGATATGTACTGTTTGCGCTGTCACAAGAATGAATTGAATGAAATGAATGTGATGGGAACCATTGCTGAAACCCCCATTGTCTGTATAATTAGCATATCAAAGCTTATTTTGATTGAATATTCAGCTTTTGTGGATTAGATGATAATAATTTCCCCGAGGTGAAATGTGCTAAGTGAATACTGAATGATATCAGGAAGCACAAAGCCTATGTCCCACCATGAAAATGAGATCCCAAATTAAATCATGTCTATCTTTGTATCACTTTGTTTTTCTTCTTGAGGACATCATTTATTTACAAGCTTGTATGTCAACAAAACATTTTGCCTTATTCGCTGCGAGAGCCGCGTTATGGCTCAGAAATATCAGGCTTAAATTTTGCCTTCATCTGAAGTTAAGTCTTGCAGTTCTTTTCTTAATTACTTAGCACATTAGCACAAATACCTAAATATCTCATTATTTCAATCATACAATATCATTTACACTAATGTCTTTAATGTGCTGAGAAAAATGTATAACAGCACTTTAAAAAACAATGACAAGTTCCTAACTTACACTTCACTTGAGAGCTGAAAGAACTCATTGATTAATCGATTGACAGAAAATTAGCAACTATTCCAATCATTTATTTGTACTTGAGAGTGGGGAGTACATGCAGCAAAGGGCACCAATTGACTAATTTTTAAGTAATTTTTAAATCAAAAACGCCAAATATTTTTGGGTCCAGCTTCTCAAATGTGAGGATTTGCTGCTTTTTTTCTGATTTGTTTAATCATAAACTGAATATTCTGTGGATTAAATCTGTTAGACGGACAAAACAAAAAATAACAAACTGATTAATCGGCACTGAAAACAGATATTAGTTCCAGTCTCAATTCGTTTAAAAGTGAAAATGTAGGAAAGTAAAAAGTAAGTTAAGCAGTAAAATAGAGTTCAGGCTCTATTTTAATTTTCTGCTGGGAAACATACAGCATGCAGCCAGTACTGGGAGACCACATGCAGCCCTCTCTCCTTCACTCCTCTGTATTCCCGGGTGTTGTCCCCCACACGGCCCTGGTAGATGTAGTGAGTCACTGTATTGTCACAGGCCCACCTAAAAACAAGTTGATGAAAAGATCTTTGTAAAACAAAATTTTTATTAAAGGATAGGTTCACTTTCTTTATACAATCTTGACGTGTCCATGTGTACATTTAAAGGGTTGTAATGTGTGTAAAGTGATGGGGGACAAATTCCACAGTCCTCATTCTGTGCAAAAACTGATTCTAAGGATATGAAGCTTCAACAGTCTGAATTAGACAAATCAAAAAAAAAAGTGGACATCTTCCAAAGTTACTCCAGCCTCCAGATAGAGCGAAATGGGGCTGGGGAATGTATTTTTCCACAGAATGAGGACAGGTTGACCCCCCATCACTTACACTAAGAAGTGGGGTCTTTGTAGCCAGTATGGATGTGCTGAATACCTGAAGTCAGCTCCGAGTGAAGCAGCGATGGCATTGAGTTCACTCTGCATTTTGCTCAGCTTCTTTCCAACACAGATCACAACACCTGTCAGAGGGCTGGCTTCTTTTTCTGGGACCTTACAAACAAAAGAAATATGGAGTGATACGGACAGTATATCAGTTAATCTATCATATGTCCACTTTCCCATGTACTATAAATTAGGTTTTCTTGTACTAAGTGACAGAAAAGGTTTCATTAGCAATGGCTGCCACATTTGACAAATTAAGTGATTTTGAGATTAGACCACCAATGTGAAGGGATGCAAACAGGCCTAATGTATTTTAGTTTACCTCCTTCTCAACCGTCTTGGTAAGTTGGGGGCTAGCAGAGATGGCTTGCATATCTGAGGCGCTATTTCGTGTGCTATTGGCCAGAGCCACCTTTAGGTTCCTGTGGATGACATCCGTCAGCGGCGTCCCCACCCTCTCTCCTGGGTTGGATCTTCCCCCTGGAGTCTCCAATGCTCCGAGTGCATCCTTAACATAAAGAACAGTCCATGTATTTACAGGATTGGCTATCACGTAGCCTTAAACATGAAGCAAAAATTGTAATTCTAGTGGGTCACAACCTTGACATTGAAGGAGGGCCTGAAAAGCTGGTCTCTGCTGAGGAAACGAGAGGGAGTGTCCAGCTGCAGCGAGGGTTCCTTCTGAAGGGGGTTCCTCCTGCCTCTCTCCTGGTTTTGTTTGGGGGTTACGATGTCCTCTTTGGGCTTCATCTCATTCAACACGGAGCGGAACACTTTGCTCTGGAAGCGGCCTACATCCAGCGGGGTAACGGCCTTACCGCCCTGGAGACCCAGCAAAGGGATCTCCGGAGATGAACGTGCTGGTGGCGGCATGGTGGGCTTCTGGGAACCACCGATAAAACTCTCATCATCTCTTTCTGTTGAAGGAGTTAGTTAACGCAGTTATCACATGATGGCAGCACAGGAAACAATGAAAACTTATGCGCAACAGAATACCTCCCAACAACCTACGATGTCTGGCAGAATATGAATGTCTTAGATAAAAAAAATACATAATTTACTATTATTACTGTTGTCCATGATGTTCTACACCCAGCCAACGTATGTGTGTTTACATAAACATATAGGCTTTAATCAAGAGACACTTTTCTAACCTGGTGAGGGGGGCAGGTCAACTAGAAAACGCCCTTCCTCTGCCCTCTGGCCGGTCCGAGCAGACTCTAGTATCCAGCCAATGGTGACGGCCGGGAGCCCCCATTTCTTTGCTGCCTGGTACTTTGTGCCTTCAGGGCTCTGCAACACCAGATGAGTGCTGGCCAGCATGCCTTTCTTCTGGTTGGCCAGGCGCACAAAATAATCCTGGACACTGTGGGAGAGAGAAGAAAAGATTAAATTCAAAAGACAGGTAGTTCACATTGGGTAGGCCGAACACATGAGGATATAAGTGTGCAGGAGAGAGAAAAACGTGCCCAGTGCAGGACTTTATTTACATTTATTCAACAGTGGTAACACCCCACAGCCCAGGAGCTCTGACAGCTAGAAATACTGTATGTACAATATCAGTACAAGTGTCCATACATCATGATACACCTAAAACTACTAGTATTGGACTGCATTTTATTAGCATAGGGAACACTACACCTTAAGATTCATCATTTTATTATAGAGTGCTTAACAATTAAACAATACATCTGTAAAAACTTTATTTACATTTATCTTTACACTGCAACAGACTAGCCACTAGATCCACTTTTTTACTGTATTTTCTCATTTAAATACATGTAAGGCACTTTGAAATTGCCTCAAATCTATGAATTTAGAGAAAGTAAACACCAACTACTCCTGCAGTTCTTAATGTTTGGACCATGTAGCCTAAAAGTAAAATATCATGTGTGGTCAGACTGAAATGTAAACATACTTGGCTCCAAGGTGTTTGGCCAGCTCCACCAAAGACTCCCTCTCTGCTCCAGTAAACTGGCTGACAGAGAGGACGCAATCTTTGAGGGGAAAACGTCCATCCATCACAGGAACAGGGGTGAACAAAGGGTTGGAGGACAGCTGGAGAACACACTCCTTCTCCACACACATGGCCTGAAAATTAATGGAAGCAAAAACATTTCTATTAGGTTGTGTACTTACAAAGCAGTTTCACAACAAATATGTATTCAAACAATCAATTAAGTTAAATTGTGTCGGGCTGCAACTAACAATTATTTTCACTTTCAAGTGATCTGGAAATTCTTTTTTGATTTCACGTTTAGTTCCCAGAGCTTAACATTCCATCTTCAGACGCCTTGTTTTGTCTGACCAACACAAAGATATTCAATTTAGCCGGGCATAAAACAGAAAAAAAATCTTTTTTTTTTTTTGCCATTTGTGCTTGATAATTTACATAAACAATTAATGAATTCATTCATTATCAAATTTTGCTGTTAAAGATTCTTTCACCAATGGTTTTCAGCTCAAGATCTGTGGCTGTTGCCTAAAAAATATGAAAAGCAACACAAAGAAACACCTCATTAAGAATGACCTTTGTTAGACCACTTGACAACAGATGGCACCGAAATCACAAGAAATGCCACACCCTCCTCCTTACACAGGTAAAATGAAAACGGTATGATCTTACCAGCCAGGTATCAGTGACCACCTCATCCACTGTGGCCTCCACTGAGCAGCCCAACAGTGGGACTACCGCATAGTCTGCAACAATACGGGTACGGCCCGTCAGCACCCTGCCTCCATTTTCTGTCACCAGAAGAGAGAGCTGGGCCTCTGCCTCAGTGCCGAAGCCCACAAGAAGGAAACATTTCCCAAAAAACAGGCCTGCCTCGCTGGCCCCTTGCAGGGTTAAGTCTGGCTCTTGTCCTCTGGTCTGGTTTGGTGCCCAGAGTTCAGGTTGAGGCTCTGCAACTGTACTGTTGTTGCCCTCTGCTGGTGGAGGCATGTCAACTAGAGGATAAAAGGAAAATGAGAATAGCTGCATTATATTAAAGTATATCTTGTAAAAGCCCCAAGTAAATCCTTCAACAACAGATACCAACCTACTGTCGGGTCATCATCCATGTACTGTGAGAGCAGGTCTTCCTCTGCTCTCTTATGCCTAGGAGTGCTAGGACTGGCCACTGGGGGACCAGCTGAGGGCCTGGAGGTGGGAGCACGATGGGCAGGCACAGACACAGCAGCTGGAGCAGGGGGCAGACAGTCAGGGTGGAGGTATCCTGCTTCTGGGAGTAGACTGCCTTTGTTGAAACTGTCCAGCAGCCACTGCACTGTTACCACATGAGGTCTGGGAGGAAGCAGACATAACATCATCTCAAAGGTTTACCATACTGTAAACAGTACCGTCCATGAAGGCGGCTTCTGTATATTTTACTTTATTGTATATTTTATACTTTTTTTATATTATCAAGAAAGAGGCTTCAATAAATACTATGTAAAGTAAAACTTTTTGCAGTTCAGACCGGTGTGTTGCTTTGGAGAGAAAATTCTTGAGGTCCTGGTCCAGCTCTCCCATGACCACATGTGTGAGTTCCTCGCTGGGCTGGTTGAAGCGCAGACCTCCTGCAGCGTTCACAAGGCGCCGCAACTTCTCCTGTTTCTTCCCTGGCAGGCCACATAGATACAGCTGCACAACATTTACCACATGTGAAACAAAACTTGAAATTTGTCTTTCACAATTCTAATCAAGAGATCACTGAGGAAATGTCCACTCTACATGAAAAGGAATATTCTTCTACTTACCTTACAGCCGTCCAGTATATCATCAGCTGGGCAGACAGTGAGGTCTAGACTGTCTATGGGGTCTGGAGCCTCCAGACGGCTGATGGTGCCGTTGGTGAGGGCTGTGTCATTTATTGTCATGCTGGCATTGACAGAGATGTGGCTCAAGCCCAACAGAGATGACCCCTCTAGAGTTAAAAAGCAGGATTCTTCTTTATAACATATACAGACTAACAATCTGTAGTACTTAATGTTGTGCTCGGCCCCTGTCCCACCATGAGGATGAGAAGGTAACATTTTTAAATACAATAAACAATAAGTGCATCAGTCTGTGGCTCACCCTCCTTCTTGTTGGTGCCAGTAGGGGTGGAAGTGTGCGGCCGGGTGGTCTTTGATGCGTTGCGCTCCACATTGTACCTGCTCTCGTCTTGGCAAAAGCCCTTCTCGATGCTGTCAAACAGCCAGTGCAGAGAAACGCAGTACACATTCCACTTCCGTGCACACTCATATTTCTGACCTGCAAACAAACATAATTACTCAGGATCAGACTGATACCAATGAGGGTACCATGTTCAAGAATACAGCTAGAATTATTATTCTCACTTATTTTAGATAATGTGATATTTATTAGATAACTGATTTTGCCAAGAGGTTTTTGAAAAATAATTATCTGTTGAACTATTTGTATTTTCAACTTAAGCAAAAGCTGTAATACAGAACTGAAAAGATATTAACAACACAAGCTCCTGAGTCTTGCAGGAGTTGTTTTTTTTTAAATTGCCAATGTGCTGAAACTGCTGGCGACTTGCCTGTTGGTTCACTAACGATGAGGTGAGTGCACTCGTTCATTTTGAGCTGGCCGGTGTAGTTGGCTCCGTGCTGTTCACAGAGCCGCTGCACTTCTTTACGCTCTGTGCTGGAGAGGCCTGTCACACAGACAGTACAGCCACGCAGGACAGGGCACAGATAGTCCTCAATGGGCAGATCTGTGTACCTGAAAAGACTGAAGGAGGCAGAACGAGACGTTTAAAGTGCCTTGTTTTTGTCATAACCATTAGTATTTTTATGAAATTGTCACAATATATACAGTACAAACCTGTCCTGAGATTTCTCCCAGCAGGCTCTGACCCATGAAGGCAGCAGGATGGGTTTACCCAGACTGGCAGCTACCAGGTATTTCTTGCTTCCCACCTCTCCTGCTATCAGGTGTGTGACAGATACATTCAGGTCAAGATAGACCCGTCCCCCCATGAGTTGCACCAGATCCATCACCTCTGTCTGTAGATAGAGACAGACACAAACATATAAAACACTGTGCTGACTGATATTTCTGAACTCTTGCACTACATTACACTTTTCTTCTCTATTTTGGGATGTACATCTACACTATATGGCCAAAAGTCAGTGGGCACCCCTACTAATTATTGAGTTCAGGTGTAGCTACATCCATGCTAACAGGTGTATAAAGTCCAGCACATAGCCATGGAATTTCCATAAACATTTAGTATTTAGCATGGGTAATAAAGAGCTCAGTGACTTTTAATCATGGCGCTGTCATAGGATGTCACCTTTGCCATAAGTAGGTTCATGAAATTTCTGCGCTACTAGATCTGTCCTGGTCAACTGTAAGTGCGATTATGGTGAAGTGCAAGTGCCTACAAGCAAAAACAGCTCAGCCACAAAGAAGTGCGTAAAAATCACCCATCACCTAATGAATCACTAACTACAGAGATTCAAACGCATCAGCACACGAACATCATCAGCAACATCGGCAAATGAACTGTGTGTGGAGGAAGGTCCATGAAATTGGTTTCCAGAACCAGGTCTCACATCTCCATGTGCAAAGCCAAGCGGACTCGCAATGGAAATGTGTTTTTTGGAGTGATGAATAGCACACTGCACTATCTGGCTCCAAGTCAATATTAATGCCCATGTTTTAGAATGGGATGTCTAAGAAGCACTGACTTTTGGCCATACAGCAATATGTGTGTGTTTCTCAGTCATTCAAATCCTGGCTGATGTATTAAGCATTTTTTTTAGACTGCTGATTTAAATAGAGCAACAATCCGCAAAGGAACAGATGCAGTAAACTCACCCGTGTTGCTTTATCCAGGCTCGTGCAGGAAACAGTGATGTCAGCCATGGCCATGTTATAGACAGGCTTCTCTGCTTTGGGGACACAATGCTGCTGCTGCAGGCAGTACAACACCACCAGTGGGCTCACCACTCGGCAGCCAAGCTTCATGACAAAAGACAAAGAGTGACAAAGATAAGAATTACCCTTCATGACTCCATGAATTTCACCAGTTCTTCTGAAATTCATGATCAAGCTTTCAATGTATCAAATATTGAGTCAGACCTTTTTGCAGTGCAGAAAGGCTGGGGTGGTGAAGCTGCTGAAGACAAATAGAGATTTGTCCTTCTGGTCCATCTGTAAAACAGCATCTTCATCCACGGTTTTCAAGTGCTTTTCAGACTGCAGCTCCAAAATGGCCTGAGTGAACATGAGACAAACATCATCATCGAAAAATAAAGAGACAGTAGAGCAGTGGCAAAAAAAGTCATCATCAATAATAGGTTAAAGCCAGATAATGTCATACCTCATAAGCCTTGGCAGCATTATCTGTTTTTTGTCCTTTACTTTCCACAAACTTCACAATGAAGCCTTCCCCGTCTCCTTTGGACATTGTCAATCTGTAAGTTAATAAGGACCAGTGAAAAGAAAAGCGTTAATGTTTGTTTTTTTTTTACAATGGCATTAGCTGCCCTTAGCAGTGGCCTCTGAGTCGACAACAGCGATTACTAACAGCAAATGTGCAATGACTATGCAAATTAGCATGCAAATACTAAACTGGTTATATATTAGTACAACGTTATGCGAATTTAATATAAATCCAAAGTTACTACTATAGAAGTGTCGTTCACGCCAATTTTAGCTACGTAAAACCGATGGCTACTTACCTCCTGTGGATGGACTGTCAGACAGCTAAAGAGGTAGAATCTATAACGTTACTCTGATAGTAATCAATTTGAACTCTAATCATGGGGAACTATGGCTTGTAAACAAGATACCCCTCGAAATATAACAGTTTTGTAGCTATAACGCTACTGTTTTAGACGGAGCCTCCTGCGCTTACTTAATCGAAAGAAACGGTGCAAGTTTAACGTTAGCCAAAACTCAAAGACGCATGTTATTTAACGTTAAAAAAAGCTTCAACGACCATTTTTATTCATATTATCACAAATAAACGGTTACCAGTCTCCAACGTATTGGATACACAAATATACATTTTGTAATAATATAATAATAGTTAAGCGAAATTAAATTAACATATTTGTTGTTGTTATTCGCGCCAAACATGGATGCCTAACGTAACTTCCGGTGTCACCTGCTAATTCGACCGTGTGGAGTCGGAGTCTAGTGTTTAAAAGATCCGCAGTAACTAAATATTTAAGTTTGAGTTACATTGCAATACGCTAGAACTAAAACAATACATTCGTTTTGTATATAAGTAAAATAATGAAAGTCACTATATTGCATTAAATCATGCATTTAAGATCTAACGTTAGGTATATCATATCACATGAACCAAAATAAAAGACATCTGTTCAGTATTTAAAAAACAAAACAAAAACAAAGATTAATTTTCCAAATCAACAGCTTTAGCCTAAATGTGAATTTAACAATCCCAGGTTTATGAGGGAAGACCGAAATCCTAATTTATGATATGTATATAGCCTACAAATTAGTAGTAATAATAATATTAATATACTTTATTTATACAGCTCTTTTCAAGTTAAAAATGCTAATTATGTAAATTCAAGATGTACTTGGAAATCCATAGGCTATGTATCCAGATTTTGGCTTGTAAATGAATTAACACAGTAATTTTTAAGACCTGTTAAAACCTGATTGTTAAAATAATTTTAACATGCTCCTATAGGCAACCTATAATTTCTGTTCAGTTTTATGTGCAAAACCACTTGAAAACTTTAATAGCCTCCAAGTAGGAAATATTAAATGGTAAATTCTGTAAGCAGATTCTATTTTACTTACAGGGTTATAGCCAGGATAGAGAATTCATGGGTCCACTTTTGACCAGAAACCTACACAACATAGTCTGTACAATCAATTAATTATTCACTGAGTTAAGTATTCATCACAATGTCTGTAATTATATTTCTCCCCAACATGAAAATTCTGTCTCAAGTCTTTTTCCACACTGTCAGGAATAATATGCTTGTGGGGAAATATATAATTTATGGATTTTTAAAAAAAAAACATTTTTGTGGCTTTATAGTTGAAAAATTTGAATATACTGAGCCTAATAAGTACCAGAATCAGCCTATTTAATGTGCATCAAGTTTAAAGAGCTCAAATCTACAGATTCCTAAAAAAAAAAAATCAGAAGACGGGACCATAGTGTCCTCACCGCATGGTACCTTTGGAAGTCATGTCTAACTGTCAAATAAAAATCAGATGATGATGGTGATGTAATAACTTGGCTTGGCATGGAAAATTCAAATCAATATTTAACTCTGAGACAATACATGTAATGTTTTGAGTCCTTTTTTAAAATATGAGCAAACATTAAATGAGTCATTCTGTTGAAATCAGTTGCTTCCACAATCAAAAATGGAAATACAGAAGAACAACACTGTGGGTTCCCTTTTATTCTTAAAATTTTATGTACAAGTGCGACTGATTTTTTTTATTTTTTATTAATGTACATTCAATATAGAAAGTTTATATATGCAATATTACATTGAACAGTTCACAAATTGCACTAGTCTTTCACATAGATTCATAATCAGAGTCAAAGTCATTCGTCATGTCTTAGCAAAAGCTAATTTCCATTGGTTATTATTCACTTATAAATATTCTAGTGCTTTTTGCATTCTGGGGGGAAGGAGAATTATTTTTTTAAAAAAAGTGAGGCAGAAAGGGTAGCCTTCAAAGAGAGCACATGATGAACCATGAATTAAGAAAAGAGGAATAAGAGGCTGGACATTTGGAAAGCAAACTTGCAACTTTGAACCTGACAAAACCAGCGTAAAGTCAGCATCAATCTGAGAATCAGGGCAGAGAAATCATACACATACATTTTGTGATTTCCTATATTAACATATTTTCCTTTTCCATATGAGAATTCATTAAGTAGACTAGTAAATGTAAGAGGTGGATAGGTCCTGTGCACAAATGTGTCACAAACGTGGCTCTGTTCAGGATTTAGGGCAAGTGTAGCCAATCAGGATATGACAAAGAGGAATAAGATGATAGAGAAGACACAGTTACCCCTATAATGCGCCTCAGTCTTCCGATGTCTTTCTCATGAAAAAAAAAAAAAAATCTAGAGTAAAAAATATATTCATACAAAAAGTAAACTCTTCTGTGTGTCACTGGAAGAAACAAGAAAAGTAGAACAGAAACAAAACAAATCTGTTAAAACAAAGTGTTTATGAAGACTCGAGTGTCGTTTGTAAGGGGAGAGGAGAGTGATACTGGCGGAGGTGTTGCAGAGATTTTGGTGACAGTCGATGACAGCCTGCTTTCCTCCGTCTTTCTCCCTCTCCATCCCCTCGACCGGGAGCTGAGCGGTCCCTCTCTGAGCTGCGGCTGTAAAGCTGCGGGGCAGTCTGGGTGCCTGAGCGTTACGTGTGTGTGTGCGTGTCCGTCAGCCTTGGTCTCCATTGTCGTGGTCCACGGGGGGTGGGCCGCTGGGCATTACCGTGGTGCCAGTTCCTGCTGTAAGGTAACCTGCAACTCCTGGACCTACAGGTGACAGGAGGATGGAGACGTCAGTACAGGTGTGACTGGGTGGGAGAACTGGAGTGCTAGTGGTGAGCTACAATGGATCAGTACTGGTTTTGGCCCAATTATTAGCTACTTGTCACAAATGTTCAAGGATGGGTGACAGAGTTTGGAAATGGTTCTGAATATGAAATAATGTCATAGAGGGTGTTTAATGGGACAAATTAATATCTGCTCCAGTGCAGCATTAATATTACTATTATATTTTTTAATAAACCTATAGGTTAAGGTATGGGGTGGAAGTACATTCATTTCCATGTGTGATCTGTTTGTTTTTTTAGTTTCTCTCAGAATTTTGTACTTCTTACTACTGAAGCTACTTTGACATATTTTAGTGGATTGCCATATTGCTATTATATTGTGTGGGGTGGTGTGAGTTTGATTTATATTGCTGATGTTTTCTTATTCTGGAAAACAGAAATTGAAAGTCAAAAAGACACGTAAATAAAACTTTAATAAATCCGTCAAAGTGATTAAGTACAATAAGACGTGGAGTATTCCAATTTGAGTTTCATTATCACAATTAATTACTTAACTTTGATTAAAGTTTATCAATGTTACAAGTAACATTTTATGACAAATGTGGTCTATTGAAAGAGTGTTTTGAAATTGCATGACGAAACAAAATGGTTTGACGTTGAATATTGGAGAAAATTTGTGACGTGAAGGCTCCGTTAAGTAGCATGTGAAGAGAAATGTGAAAAGTATAATTCTAAGCAAACAATATTTTTTACTTTAATGCATCTAAGACAGTAAAAGACTCCATTTTAGACCTTTTATGTTATTTTATGCATTTTAAATAAGAATACACTATACAGCATTAACATCGAGTTCATTTTACCTTGAATCTTTAATGAGTAACTTAAATGAAAACCCCATTTTTTGTGAAGTAAATGGTCACTTATATGGAAAACTGAATTACACCTCACCCCATTTATTATTTGATTGTGTGCTGAGTAGCCTTTAAAGGTACGATTTTTTCTTCCTTTGCAGGCTACAACCTGCCAACATCTGTAATTTCTTTCTTTTCGCAATTCCAACTTTTCAACTTGTTTTGTTAATTCCTGAAACTGTCGTGAGATAAACAGTTGCTGAACGGAGATGAACATGTTAGGACATTATTTCCAGCACAGTGAAGATGGAGGGGAGGGAATGGAAAAGTAAGTGTGGGTCAAAGATGGAGGTAAAGAGGCAAGGTCAAACATCAGGTCAAAGTCTACCTGCATCAGAGCAAGCGAGAGGAGGGCTGTGAGGGCCCAGCTTAGGAGTCTAGAGCCCACCTCGCAGTGGGCTGCTGGCGGCCAGGAGAGAAGGAGTGGATACCCCTGAGGAGGAAATGTGGAGGACAAACAGAAAGGGAAGGGCAGAGCCAGGAAGTGATAGGATGTGTAGAGAGAAAGGGCCGCTGGGTTTAAGTACAAGTGAGGAGTCAGCCACAAGGTGGTTTTTAAGGATAAAGCAAAGCATTAAGACTCAACAAAAGCTCAGAGAAAGGCACTCAATACTTACCTTTTAAACACTCACAGAAAAATATTCAACAGTTTTGCTTGTTAAGCAAATGTCAGAGCAGGTTGAGTTCATTCAAACACTTTACCTGTCAGGTAACCTGCAGTCTGAGACTCTGAGATGAAAAGATCATGCTTCTGGTCTTTGAAGGCACTCCACACCGAGGACCTCGCTAGAATCTCATTCACCTGCAAAGCAGTGATTGGAAAAGCGTTAAAAATTAAGATAAATAACCAGTATGATGTCATTTTGAAAGCAAAAAAAACAACGCTACTAATCATCCAATGCTTTTAATCAACAATCCTGCTGGTCATGTACTCCTACCATACCTGTTCTCCAAACTGCAGACTGCGAGTCATGGATTTGAGAGCCTTCACTATCTGGGCCTTTATAGCTGAAGGGTTTTCTAGCGTCTCCAGGCCGACTCCTTCCAGCAGCTTCAGGAGGTATGGAACCAGCTCCACTCTTAGAGCCTGTTCAGTACATGAACAAAATAATCATTAATTCGACATGGTCATCAAACGTGATGACAAAATAAGCATTTTAAAAAGCGATAATGTTTACCTGAGCCACGAGTTCAGTCTGCTCCTTCTGAAACATGCGGTTGAGAGCTTCACAAGCCAACCCGGCCATGTCGGGCCGGCATTTCATCCCGGTCATGAGGGGTCCGATGGTCTCCAGAGAAGCCATGGAGCGTACACACAGCTACACAAAAGCAAGACAGTTTTAGTTAGTGTGTCATGGTGCAGAAATAAAACAAACTCAGTGGGAAAGCACAAAAATTGCTTGGTTTGACAATTCCCATGATGCTTTTCAGCAGTTTTTCTCAGACTCCTGCCTGTAAATGTAAACTTTAAACTTAAACTTGACACCTTTGTTTCTATCACAAACGTGTAGTAAGTAAAATGGTAAAGACTGGACTATAGACACATTTCGCTCCTCACCTCATTGTCTGATAGCACATGGAGGAGGCGGATGGAGCTCTTGGGCACGCTGTTGTTCTTGTGGTTGAGTGCTGCCAGGACCCGAGGCAGGTGACCCAGAGGAGGAACCTGGTCGGCCAGCTGGCTCTGTGTGCTGAACAGACACACTGCTGCGGTGGTAACCGTCTCCAGGGCCTCACCCTGCAGGAGACCGGAGATGATCAGGGAAGAGGTGAAAATCGCTGGTGTTAAGACAACAGAGTGAAAAGTGAAAACATCAAAAGCTGTGTTTTTGTTTCTCAGTAAGGCCACTCACATTGGGGTTGTTTTTCTCCAGCAGCTCAGTGAGGGTCTCCAGGAGGGACACCAGGAACTCTCGAGGCTTGCGTAGCACCCAGCCTGGCTGAGCGATGAAGATACGCAGGAAGACTCCACCAACTTCTAGCTCGTCCTGTCCCGCACCATAAGCCATTGTGAAGTCCTCTGGAACCTGAGGACACATAGCAAGAAGTAATGGTCACATTAAATCATATACAACATGCTACTGTTTTACAGTGAGCTCTATATTACTGCACTTACCTTCCAGTTCACATCAGGATTATCCTTCTGCTGTTTAAAGTGCCTGGAACATTTTAATAGTAAAGAACACCATATGAAGTCAGGATACAATATTTCATGCGTCACTCTCGACTACTCAACTACTATTGGTAACATAAGGCATCAAACTGGGGTCATACTCAAGCATCATCTCCCGGACAGTGGTGGACACTTTCTCCCTTGAGTTGTCATTCCAGATGAGTTCAGGGTTCTCGTGCGTTCCCTCGAATATGTGTACTGCTGCCTCTGCGTTGTCTCGCATGGCATCCATGAATACACCGGGGAGGAAACGCATCAGCGTTAGACGCACCTGACAGACAGCAAATGATTGAGAAAATGAATGAGGAGATGAGGATATATGATGATGCAAAAAGGACAGGAATTATTTTGCTTTTCCATCTGTCCAGACTGACCTTTGGGCCGACCAGCTTGTCTGAGGTCATCTTGGAGAAGAGCTCTGCAGTCTGTGTGCGAACCTGGGGATGTGTGCAGTTACAGAAGAGGTCTAGCAAGTAGATCAGAGCACCTGGGGAACAAAAAGATTAACATGAGTTATCCATGCGCTCAGAATTCACATAAATATAAAGCAGTCTTCAGAAAACAAAATATAGAATTACACTGACCTTTGGCCATAGCCTCTTTGACTAACTTTGTGTTAGAAGTCAAAGCATACAAGGTTTCCAGCACAATCTGCCGGCCTAAATGATGCAAAAAAAGAGCATGTTTTAGTAATGTGACACTAATTATGCACAGGGCAGCAAGGAGCACAAATGGTAAACCAGTGACGTTTTGTTTTCTTCTTACTGGATGGGAGCGAGTGCAGCAGCAGCAGAAGGTTGGACAACACCAGCGACTCAGCGATGTTGCTAACGCATTCTTGGTTTGAGGTCACCGTATTCACGGCCTGTAGAGGAAAACAGTATGACTGAACTGCAGGAATGGACATAAGAGGAACTACAGAGATTAGATATCAGGAACAAGATCCGCTACCTCCAACACCAGCTGCTGTACTCTGCCAGCTCCATGAACCCGCAACAAAGAGAAGAGCAGTTTAAAATGGCCGATGCACTCCGACTCTGAACCTGAAATTATACAAAAAGAACTGCTGAGAAAAGAAGCTCCAAAACTAGGATGTCCAAATAAAACACCTCAACAGCAGGTTAGCGGAGCTGGAGGAAGTGTCCCATCTCACCGGGGTTGTTCTTGATGACGTTGCGGAGAGCCTCTAAAGCCATCTCAGCGAAGCGGAGCCTCTCCGCATGTGCCTGGGACTCCACCTTGTTACTCTGACTCATGGCCAGCAGAGTGTGGAGGTACTGCGCCTGCGAGCCTACGTAGTCCAGCAGACTGGCTGCAAATGCTTTTGGGTACTAAAACCAGAGATGGTGAAGCATGTTACAGCATTATCAAACATTTAACATCTATTTTATACAGACAATAAGCATAATAGACTAATACACGTGAAAAACTACAAAGGAAATGGGTTTTTAGTCAATGATCCAATTTAATTCATGCTTTTATCCTTACAAAATATATGGTAGACATTTGTAAAAGGCAAATAATAAAAAACTCAGATGCAATACTTATTGTAATTATCTACTCACCTCAAGAGGAAACGTTGGTTGCTCATTGTAGACTCGGACAAAGATCTCCCCAACTATCAGCTCTTTGTTGTGATCAATGAACACAAACTCTGCACCAAAGCTTTTATCACTTTCTCCCTACAAAGAGACCGAAGCAAAGATGCATGACAACTCTATTTTTGAGATCCCTCTGCTTTAGCTTATCAATAATTTCTACAGTATATACTAATATCAATATAAGACATTTTCATATATAAACAATTGCATAAACAACCATGTCCATAATAAAAACATCAGTCGCTATTTAGATCAATCAAATTGTGAGTTTAACCTGTATCACTTGTGCAACACACCACTTGTTATGTATCGTTTGTCGGGAAATTTAATAAATAAAGGTTGGAAAAGAAAAAAGTAAGCATGATATTTTTACCCTCTTGGTGTTTCCCTCCTGCTGACCCTCCAGGTACTCCAGCAGCTCGGCTCGTGTTCCATTGTTCCAGATCAAGTATGGGTTCTCTGAGTTACAATTCAGCAGCTTCAAGACCTAAATGCACAACAGGGCATGTGAAGCTCAGCTTGTAATGGGGTTTATGTATGTAAATGCTTTGTGTCCACCTTTACAACGTACCTCAGCGGGAGATCCTGTTCCCAGCTTCCTTGAGATGTATGGAGTCAGCATGGCTGCTAAGCTCTTGCGAATGGCTGGGTTCTCTGGAGGCGTTCCCTCGACACCGTTGGTCTCTGAGACGGGATTATTCCCATCCGGGGTGTTCGGTGTCTGGATGTAGCCTCCCAGGCGGCTGAGCGCTACCAGGCTGAGCTTGGCCAGGCTGTTTGCGACCTCCTGTTGATTTGTGTCCTGGTTGGCCTGCACGCCGCTCTCCTCCAGGGTGTAGTCGTAGTTGAAGAGGTAGACGAGCAGGTGCCAGAGCACACCAGCGTGGTACAGATGGGTCTGTAGGAAGAAATCCACTGCGAAGGAGCTCACACACTGGACTGCCAGGGCGGCAGTTTTTGAGAGACCCTGAGAGGAAGCAAGGGAGAAAACATGAATCAAGGTTGACAGAAACGCATCTTTGCCGTCTTTCTGGAAAAGTATGAACCTAACATCAATATAGCATTTTAATGCAAAAATAATAAGCAGATGATGAGAACAAAGACAAGCAAAAAGACTCAATAGAGCTTTTACATTTCAATCTACATTTTGTCCAAATGCAAGAATGTGAGTCAAATTAAATATATAACTTTATGGCAAAAAGGGGCTGTTTGTTAGAAAGTATATTTAAATTTTTCGCATTTCCTGCATCTTTGTTCTCTTTAGTAAAGCAGCTGCAACTGCAGGCTTTGAAATGCTGAAAGGTTTGAGATTTCAGAGATAATCACACACTGACATTTTCAACTTAATCTCACGACACAACATTGATGTTGAAAAATATTACAGATAGAAGACTTTTCTTTGTGATTACAGACAAAACTTCAACTCAAAATAAAGTCAACATGGCAGGTGCAAGACTCTCACCTTTCCATAGTATAAGATGTGACAGAGGTCCCTGATGATATTGGGCAGTTCGATGATCTTTTCCCTGCATTCCTCAAACTGGGCTGCCACACTGTAGCACTTACAGATGTGCCCGCACACCTGTGGCACATTGAAGTGTTAAAGAAATCACTACAAGCACTACAGAACTCATCCCTAGAGAGAACAGTGATGACAGGTGAAGAAAGACTCTGTGTTTTGTCATAACTTACCTGTACAGCCATGTCATCAGGTTTGCTGGATGCAGTTAAGACACCAACACACCGAGAGAGAGCCTCCAGCAACACCTGATTAAACACAACAACTTATCATCTGTTCAATCACAGTTCCCCACGTCCACATGTAGATGGGAGGCTGTAATGGTTCATGTAGACTGGTTGATATTCCAGGATTTGTGAAGGTGTGTGTACCTCAATGCCGTTGTCGCGGCGCAGCTCCTCTGCGTTCAGAGCCGAGCAGTTGACAGTGTGGAACGCCAGTTCAACAGCAGCTGGGAGGAGAGGGGAGGCCTTGGAGAAGAGCTGACTATCCTCTGTTTCCATTGTGATTGTTTTAATGAGCATGGGGTAACCGGCGTATTTGTAAGGTTCCAGTTCTGTTTATGGACAATGAAGGGGTCAGAGGAGATGCAGTACTAAAGTTCTAAAGTTCTAAATGCATAGGTAGGAAGAACAATAGCACAAGTCCATCTACATACCTTGTTTGTGTCGGTTGAACAGGATGCTCTGAGTTTTGAGGATGAGGATGATGTTTTCTGGGTCGGGGCCGTCCAGGATTTTTGCCGACTTTGTACAAAGGAACTCGTAGGCTTTGTTGACTTTCTCAAACATGTCCTGAAAGATTCAAGTTTAAATAAAATCTCTGGATTAAGCTACGTAAACCATTACATACATATCATGCCAGTAATGGTCACAATACGTACCCTGCCCTCAGGGTTCTTGTCAGGATGGTACTTCTGTGCCAGTCTGAAGTAAGCTTTCCTGATTTTACTTTCCTCATGTCTGAAGACAAAAATGACAACATTTTTTGAGTCTAATAATTCCACATACTCAACATTTATTGCTTCTATAATTCAATAAAATGATTCAAGACACAAGAGGAATAATAAATCAAAGATCACTCACTGCCCCTGTCCTTTAGGGAGGTTGAGGACTTCATAAGCGTCATCTACAGACATAGAGGGAGGCTTTTTCTCCACCTCCCTCTTCCAGGCTTCAAGAGTGTCTTTTAGCAGCTTCACCTGTAGGGATTATGGAGGTGGATCGTATTGTTAAAATAAGTCTTTTGTAGAAAATACAAGCAGAACATTGATAAGGAAGTACAAGCTTGGATAAAAACGGGGGGGAAAAAGAGACGTACAGCGTCTCTAATGGGCCAGTTGGGGAAGCGGGTGGTGTCACACAGATGTCTGAGGTAGTAGATGTTGCAGAAGAGCTCGTTGTCCAGCTGAGGGAAGCTGATCGCGGGGATGGGACAGTACTGGTAGAGGGCCCGCGTGTTGCTCTGCAGCCTGGGGCTGAAGTCAGCTACGTGTGCAGCTATCTTCTCAATCATCATCCGCCTGAAACAGAAAGTTCAAACACAACCAAACATCACATGACTTTCACTCTACAATGCCTTTTACAGCACACTAATTAGACATGATAGAGACTCATATCAACCTCATCTCGCTGCTCCAAATGGCCTCAGGCGTGTCAAATTCTCCAAGGAATATCTCTGAGATGCGCTCAGCCTCGTAGTTCTCCAGGTAACACACCATGGCCTCCGGGAGCACTGGGCCCAGAACACTACGCTGCACTATGTCTTGTCCCTTAGACTGGGGAGGAGGCACAACAGACAGGTGTTATTTTCAAAAAGTTTCATAAAATACATTCTGTTGTCATTTATAAGGGATTCATAAGGGGAAAATGAACTTCACCTCTTCTGATTTGAAGGCTTGTTTCAGATGTGTGTACTTCAGGAACCTAAAAAAAACAAAACACAGAGTCTCAGAGTTAAACATCAGCATGTTGCTAGTGACAACGTGTAAATTATTCCTTTCATTATTCTAAAGTTCTTTTTTCTTGAAGCCAAAATCAAACTACTGGAAAAAAAACACTCCAGGCCTAAATTTGCATTTTTAGATGTTTATGTGCCATTCGTAGCGCGTTTTCACCTTGCAACAGGAAGTACGTTGGAGCCTGTGTACATCATGATGAAGAAGAAGACCCCGGTTAAATAGAGGCGCTGCAGATTAGGGTTGTCCTGCATCACCAGGTACAGGACTTTAGCAACCTTTTCCACCAGGGTGGGGTCAAAGGTCAACAGCAACTGGAGAGGACAAAGAAAATGTATTTAATTTAACCATTTACCAAAGTGGATGTGACACGAAAGTTAAGGAAAAAACATAAATCAGATTCAGATTGTGCAATTACCTGGACAATGTGAGGGAGGCAAGCATTGTCACTGATCATCCTCTTGATTTTGGGTAAAGGACGGATAATGGCATTATCTTGGTCCCTGAGTAAAAAGCAAATAAACATGTTATAGTCATGACCCGGTGGTTAAATTAATGTTTCAATCAAATATCATTACACATACTGCAGTGCTTAATGGAATGACATTAAAATATCATGAAAAAGAAATTTCCCGAAAGAGGATTTATATACTGGACACACAGCCCACCTGCTTGGGTAGTAGTAGCACATGGTGATGAGCATGTTAAGGATTAGTGTAGCCAGGTCAGACTCGTTCATCACCGCCTGTCCGGTGGCCAGGAGGCACCATTTTAGCTGGGGGATGGCCTGCAGGGGGCGCCAACCATCCATCCCCTGAGCCCAGCAGCGTGTCTTCGCTGTCAGGACACCTGTGTTCCAAAACTCCTGCATCTGGAGAACAAAAAGCAAAGACATGTCTCCTCTAAATAACAGCAATCTACATCAACAGGCCATTTTTACTCAATTATACAGGTATAATGTAGATTATAAAAAAAATAAAATAGCAATAACAAAAAATCAGTCACTGTGCAAAAGATATCATTAGATTTATCAGCAATATATTGCGTTAGTGGGGCAAACAAAACCACATACCTCCTCAAAACTGAAAGGTCCTCTTCTCTCCTTGTCTGCGTTACCGAAGTACCACTCCTTCTCACTCTCCCTCTTCATGTCTGGTGCTGCTTCCAGCACGTTGCTCTGTAGAAATGAACAAAGACTCTGTTTGACACTCCAGGCAGATTATGATTTTTACACGTGGGTCACGTTTGAATTAAACCTCATCTGTGGCTTATGGCGAATTACAACATTAATAGATATAGAAAGCACCTATTCTCATGTAATATAACTCAAAGCTACAGACATATTTTCACCTGTAGTGGAACAGTAGCTCTGGTGGTATGCAGATGGGCCAAGGTGAGCAGATCCACCAATATGCGCACGCCATTAGAGTCCATCACCTCCTTCACGTTTTTCTACAGAGCAACAAAATGAATTATTACTCAAGAACGAGAGTGGAAATGTGGGTTAAATGAACAGGTGATTCTGAGAAGCAGTCTTTTTTTAATAGCTGTATTTTAATAGCTTACCTTGTTGAGAATAAGTTTGTTGAGGAACAGAATGAGTCTGTCTCTTTCCAGTTTGTCTGTGCACTGTAAGCACAGAAGAGGATTTTGGATTTCACAATAAAATAAAGGACATAAAAAACACTTCCATTGCCATAACTATGTTAGTTCTCACAGGAACAGCCTGTACTCACTCGGTCCAGCATGCCCACAATGTATTTTGTGTCTGTGAAGGGGCCAATCTCTTTGTAGCACTTGCCATAAACTATAGTGAGGGCCTGCAGGCACAGGCACTTCATCGTAACTTTGGGTGTAAGCAGAAAGCGATGGTAGAGTTCATTGAAGAACTCGTATCTAAGAGCAAAGACAGGGAGAAGCATTAATCATCTTCTTGAAATCAGTGCAGACAAATAATATCAGTGTAGTTGGTTGGGCTGCTGTATTGCAGTCTTACGATCTCTTGATGGCATTCGATTCTTCGTTTTCTTCCTCCTCAAGTAGCAGACGCAGGTAATAATCCCCGATCTTTATCTCATCCGAAAGGCACTCGTATCTCACCTGCAAATAAGAACAAAAAAACCCAAATTTTGTGCTGTATTTCTATGTGATATACCCATCTGGCCTCCAGTGCATCACATACATATCCAGACACATACTCCCACTGAGCACAAACCTCAAATTCCTGGTGGTTCCAGGAGATGACGTTGGCACTGCCGAGCTCACGGTCTACACCGAAGGCGCGCATCTCTCCCTCCAGAGCGTCCCGCAGCTCCTCCCTCGTCTTCAGGTTCCAGATGAGGTTGGACCGTGCATGGTCGAGCTGGAATCTTGAAAAGAAAGAGGAGCAAGTTAGGAAGGCGGGCTGGAAAAAATAAATGTTTTTCAGCCTGTTATATGACTGAAAGGTTGAAAAAAAGCAAGCACACCTGTAGTAGAAAAGCTCCCAGTTGACTTCAATCTTTATTCTTTGCCGTCTCTTTCTCAGGATGACAGGCTTTTGGTTTGGGTTCTGAAAATGAACAAAAGACGCAAAAAATTCAAGTCAGTCAATCATCAATGACGCCGGTCAATATTTGTCCGTTTTCAGCTCATGACATAAAGACAATGATGGCGACAACGTAAGCAACCTTTTACAGACAGGAACACCAGAAATGAAATTAAAAGCAACCAGTGTGTATAACAATGTAACCAAAAATGGGTTTCAAAAGGGAAGAAAGTCAGATGTTAGAACAATGAAACAAACACAAAAAAACCCACCCCAAAACAAAGTCGTCATCGTAAAGACATAGACAATAAAGTTATGACACACAAAAACCAAGATGGGATCCTAACATTGGGTGTGTTCTTCATTTCTTTCTGGGCGATAGACCTTTGCTGTATTTTACACTTTACAATGTGTTGGTTCCTGTTGCAAATATTGATTAAGTTGCTGCTCAAGCTTTAAAACCTTAGATTTTGTATAACTTATTACTTGCATTTCTTTCTTTGGTACCATTAATTAATACAGAAAATTTCCCACATAATCAAAAAAAGGTGTGAGCAATTTAAAATACTGTTCCAGAGGCCTTAGGCTGCTTGGCAAAGGTTTATGGTAATTATACAAACTCAATGTAGTCATGATTCACTGATGACAAAACACTGCAGGCACTCTGAGCATGTCCTCTTATTGGTGTATTGAAATCTATGCCTTTTTTGTACACTACATAATATATAACTGACTTAGTTTTGTTTCCTTGTAGATGAAAACAGGTCATCGCCTGGCTGAATTAAAAAACACATTCAATATGTCACATGAAGGTGGAGAAATGGTGCGGTGAAGAGAAAGGCCATGGAAAGAAAACAGGATGGATCCCATTGGTCAGTTCTACTTACCAGGTTATTTCTGTCCTGCTGCATTGTTTGACAGCAGAGAAACCACACAAGACAAGGAGGAGGGTGGGGCAGAGACAACACAGAGAGATTATTGTTCCTCGGATTAAAACAGGGATAAATCAAAACAAAAAGGATCACTAGTGTAACATCATACTGAGAGATTGACTTACAAAACTATGACTACATTCTTCAGATTTATTAGTTCCTACTAACTACATTGACTGTGGTGCAAACATGAAAGGATGGACGTGATTAGGGAATATTCAGTGAAAGCAAGCCAATCAAAACATGTAGGTGATCAGCCATTTTGAATCATTCAGAATGAAAGTGCAGAGGAGAAGGAAGCCCGGTGACATTCGGGTGAAGTCAGTTTTGAGGCTCTAGCTTTATTTGAAAGTAGAGTCCAGTTTTGTAGAAACGTCAAAGAGCAGGCAGCCGTTTTGACAACAGTCTAGATGAGACCACCAACACAGTTTCTATAAGAATGACCCACACAGGTTCAGTATGGCAATGCCTTACATTATAGCTACGTGCAATTATGACATGTAGTTCAAACATGTCATCCTAACAGAGGTATTCTTTAAGAGACAGGGGACTTTTGGTCACATTCAGGCACCCCTGTAACAGAAAATGTTTATCAAAGCTAAAGAAAAAAATGTCTGTTAAACATTTAAGAAAATGCGCACAAGCAGTTTGAACAGCAAATACACAAGGCAGAGAAAAACCAAATGTGATTGCATCTTGAAATGTCCGTCCCCCCCCCCCCCCCCACAAGGTCAGGCAGCATCAAATTTGTCGCCGCTTGTCATGCAAAATAACAGCAGCTGATGAAAAGTGTGTTATAGGGGTTGCCTCTGGACTCTGCAGCACTCAGCTCAGCATCAGCATGAAGAGTAACAGATAGAGACACCTGAGCACTAAAAGTCAGCAGCAGCAGCAGCTTGTCTGAGAGTTAACAGGTAAATCAACCCTTCAGTCCTTTTGTAAAGGAAGATAAATCCTCACCTCTTTCTGGGCTATTCCCATTTTATCTCTCCAGTGCATCAACACTAGATCAGCCTTCTCCTTGGCAAACTTCTCCACCTCTTTGGCTGCTTTGCCGGCAATCCGCTGCCACTCAGGGACCTTGTTTCGATTTAGTTGGTCCTATGGGAAACAAATACAAAACGATCATTACACGTCAACTACTTTCTTACTGAGCTTTTTGTTCCCTCTGCAGATGTGATGTGTTTTGTCCAGATACCGTGGCGATTTTCAAGTTGTCGCGGATGTGCATTCTGTCCACATCTTTCTCCGGGACTGAGTCGGAACTGTCCAGATAAGCCAGCAGGCCTGTTGGCTAAGAGCACACAAAACAAAGTGAAATGGGCAGAGACTTTAAAAAAAAAAAAACCTGCCTCAGCTGTCAGCATTGGCTTACGTCCTGGAGTACTTTGCTTGTATCACCATCATTGTACGAATAGCTTCTGCCTTGAATATACTGGACAGGCATCAAATATTTGTTTAAAAGTCTGAACCGAGCTGACTTGTAGCCTCACCAGTATCCTCTTCAGGAGGTTCATGGCAACAGGGTTCTCTGCTGTCCACAGGCCCACAAGGTGCCGACTCAGCTGCCTGAGAGAGAAAATCCTGAAATAAGCAACTGAGCCATTTTGTTCTTTTTCATATACAGTAGCAACTGAAGCTTCTTCTACTGTTACATGCAAAGTGTGTTTCTCTGGATAAGAGCAAAGTACAAAACTGTAAATAGAGATAATTAACTAGCAGCTGGAACCAACATTTACTAAATTACTGGGCGTGATTGTGTGGATTTATTGAGGTTGGACCTGTTGGTAAGCATCCGCTGGTCAGTGCTGATGGTGAACAAAGAAGTGTGCAGGTGCCTTGGAAGAGCCCCTTCACTCAAAGCCAGCTCCTGCATTTTAGTGGCAATTTCCTTGTCTCCCTCCTAAATTTAAACAAACACAAGGTTGTTTATCATCACAAAGAATGAACATTAAAGACAACCACCAAGAAATGATTCACACTGTTAACCACCAAACACATGGAAAGGCTTACCTCAATAATGGCCTTCATCACCAGGCCTGCTCCCTTTACTATCGCCATAGAGGGATGCTAGAGAAAAGGACAACTTAATTCAATGCACAAGCATCTACTGAATTTATATGAGTCATATTACTATCACAATCAGGGAGGACAGTTTAATTAAATTACCTGGAAAAGTTTGAACAATGTGCGTCCATCTGAGGCAACCATCTCAAGCAGCATGTCAAACTGCTGCCCCTCTGTGGTTTCACTGTAGGGGGCGCAGAGGGCAAACGTTAAGAAGTCCAGTAAGGAGCTGATGACTAAAGCTCCTGTTCCATGGTCCTGAAAAGAAAAAGGAATGACAGCTGAGATTTTGGATCTAAATAAATCGCATACATGATGAGGTTTATGAAACAAAAGCACACAACTTTTGGAATATAAGCTCAGGCTGCAACCAGCCCGCTGACACTGAAAGGAAATGTACCACATTAGTGATGAATTTTTCAAGAAGGTTTTCCAGGAACTTCTTCGAGGACAGCAGAGAGGCCTTGTTCAGCTGCTCCTGCCTCAGGTCATAGTCATCATGCATCGGCTGCAGAGAAACATGAAAGACGAGGTCTCAACCAAACAGCAGGATAGCAGTCAATGGAGTTTTCAACCAAAATCCAAACATGAGTGCAGCAGACAAATATGTTAAATGCTGATATTTATGCATGCATTTGGTTGATGTCCAGATATCAAGATGACACTTACACACATAAGGGCACAGAGCATGTCTACAGCAGCATGTGTCACACCATTGTTGTTCCGTTTTAAAGCTTTTACCGTCTTTATTCCCAACTTTTCCCTGAACCTGGGACACAAAAACATACATTCACAGATTTACCAAAACCACTGAGACAAACGTGTCTTGAAAAAGTTGAGGAACTCAAACACCAGAAGATAAACCAAACAAATAGCGTATTATTTAAAAGAGGTCTAGGGTTGGATACACAAAGAATTCATTGCTTCAGAAGTGTCTTGTTGTTTCTTTTACACACAAGGTGTCACGTCTTCCACTGAATATAAAAGAGGTTTTCCTTGAAGCTAAAATAAACCATTTATGTATTTATAGGGATCTGTGTGTTGTGCTTATGTGAGGGGAAACACCAAGCTATTGCAATGAATCTTTCAGGAAAACCAATTATGGCTCATTTCCGTGACAGGAACAAATAATAAACAGTAAATACAGTTCCTCTCATACATCTCAGTGACCCGGAAATACTACTAGGTTCTTAAATAATGCAATATACATAAATGTAAAGGACAGAATGGGCAAAGAAGATAGGAGAAGAGAGAAGGAGGCACAAAAATAAGAGTATGAGATGGCGAGAGGGGAAGGTCAAGACAAATCAAGGCAGACAGCTCGACTGAGTGACATAACCTCCCTTCTGAAGTGCCTGTCGAAAAGCCTGACATGAAAGCAGAACAAAGATAAAAGAGGAGAAGGCTGATCGATAGACAGCTAAGAAAGAACAAGAAACAGACAAAAGGGCACACTGAGATGTATGGATTCATATTTACGTTGCATCTGTGCCTCCAGACCCTTGACCAGACCTTGGAATGACAGAGCATGCCTGTTATCAGCAGCTCAACCTAAAGTATACTTTAAAGAAATAAAAGCAGGAAGGTGCAGAAGGATAACTGCTGCGTTCTTACTTAGGCAGCTGGGTAAAAGCCTGGAAGCCAGCCTTCGAGGCCACCAACCGTCGAATAGCCTGGAAATGGCTCTCCAGTTCAGCGTTAAGAGCTGGCAACTCAGCCTCCTGGGATAAGAGAGCCAGAATGGCATTGTTGATGAGCTTCTCTTTATTCTCGGAGAAAAGACCCTGGAGAGAAGAAATGAGAGAGATAAAGGCGGGGGAAATGAGTGTGAATCCTGCCCGGGCAGATGGATGGACATAAATCACACAAGACTTGGACACACTCACATCTTGCGTTACTGCATGCAGCACTCCACTGTAGGATATGTTGGCGTTGAATCTGAACACGGCATCTGCAAAGTTTCCATCTGAGCAAAGGAGGGAGGGATGGAACAATTAAACAAAAGAGTATATCACCTCAAAGTGTGGCTAAGAGCCTGCAGCTACAGTAGTGGCTCTACAACACTGTACAGAAGAACAAAGCACTACCTGTTTGTACCTAATGTACATCATTTTAATCCGATTACAGAGATAAGCATCCAGTTTGCCCCCAAAAAACTAATGACCAGGTCATATATTGACTTGAATGTCATGGTAATACTGTACATAAGAGGCGCAAACTGGGGCTAGGCACAGTGGTGCTTTTATCTAAATGCTAATGTCAGCCTGCCAACATTCTCTCAACTACCATGCTGATCTTCAGGCATTATGTTTACCATCTTAATTTAGTATGTTAGTATGCTATTATTTGCTAAAACATTTATTAGAAGTGCAGCTCAGACTCAGGGAGCTCAGGGGGTGTCCGATGAAAAGTTAAGGCATCACTCAAGTCAGTAGGATTCATCAACTGGGGATCATGAATGTCAGTCAATCTGACAGTTGTTGTCTATTCCCACAGACTTTGCTATCCCAGAGCTCCCACTGCTAGTGTGACTAACACAACTAAAATGGATACTACTGTCAAAACCATCATAATGAAAACCTAAATCTTAACCAACTTGAAAGTATGATAAAAAAAAAATCCAATTTGAGTTCATGAATGTCATGCGACTGAAGGGCTTGGACTCACTAGGAGGTGCTGCCAGGAATTTGAGATGCAAACTCTCCACTTCCTCATCCACAGGCATGCTCAGTAGGCCCCATCTTTGCCCTCGCTGTGTGGGGGCCATCTTGACACAAACATCCCTGTTGCCTGATGCACGGACTCCATCGAGCAGGCTGGCTAAGAGGGAGTCCCTACACACATGACAAAGACACTCAGCTAAATACATTACAAACGATCTGGTGTGCGCATCGTGAACACAAAGCAACAGGAAAGAGTTAAGGATACGCGGCGGATACATGCACGCAGGCAAATTACTCATCATATAAATATGGTAAACAGTCCTGAAAAATAAAGACAAGTAGATGTGTTATACGTGTACCTTTCTGTGGAAGAAAACCTTCTGATCTGCCCCCTGATGAATTCAACTGTAAACACCTGAGGGTTTTCTGCATCACAGATGAGAGCAAACACCTGAAGGGAGATGAGAGAGGAGAAACGTGAGAAAAAGAAAAGAGGGAGGGAGTTTACTCATATCACACAGGCTCCAGTGCTTTTATCCAAAGCGGTTAACTTTACTGTGATGCAGTTCATATATAACAAAGACAGGCAGTGCAATTAATATTCATCTACAACAGAACACAACACAGACAGAACAAAATGGTTTTGAGCGTGAATGTTTCAGTCTGAATTTTTTATGACTTGACGTCGCTTTAGTCTCCGAGTGCTCACCTCTCCAAAGGGTTTGAGGGTGACAATGTTGTATGAAGCTGGGTCTCTCTCCACTAGACATGTCTCCGTCAGGGCCAGTATACGCTTAACAGGCTCCTAAGGAACGGCCACAAAAAGGTAAGTCATAATACTAACAAAACTGATTAAACATATAGTACTTGAAGAAAGAAATAATAAATACAGATTGAGAGCAGAAGTAGGCACTGAAACTGTGATACTTTTCTTTTTTACTCTGCTGATAACCTTCAATAAAATCTGCATATATATATACCAAACAAGCAAACATAATTTTCATGAAGACCACTCTTAGCAAAGTCCTGGTGGGTTCCTGGACCTCACTTTGAAAACCACACAACACTGAAGGGAACAAGGAGAAGCACAGTGTTCTAACCAGATGTCGAGGGGTGATCTTCTGCACCACGAACTCTGCCAGTGATGTGATGCTGTCGTCTGAGCTGTACTTCCCCAACCTGTCAGTCATGAAATTCTCAAAGGTCAGGGCATCCTTCCTCAGTCGTAGTGTGATACCAATGAAGTTCCCAGCATGCTCGATGGCGCTGCGGATGATGTCATCCCGATGCTCTGAGGCAAACAAATGCTGAGAGAAAAAGGCGATGGGAAAACGGAGGGAAATTAAAACTTAATTTTATTACAACGATGCATGACAGCACACGCACAGACGAACACACACAAACTCTATGAATGCATACCAGTCTGCTGAAGCCCCCGTAAAGGATGCAGAATCCCCCCTGGTAATCAGAGACCTCGACGAAGCCCTCTACGTTACGATAGTCGTAGGAACACACCACCCGGTTGGTGTGCGGGTCGATCTGGTCGATGCTGCCTGGCGTCACCTCTAAACACACAGGCTTCCTTGTGTCACTCCAGTGGTGCTTGTAGCAGTTGTAACGCTGTTCAGCACACGAGTTGCAAGACATTTTGGTGTCACCACAGTGGCAAACGTACTCAAATAGATAATTTTTCTTGAAAGATCTCAGTACTTACCCTGCCTGTTATCTTTCCCTCTGAAAACTCTGTTCTGAATCTCTGTGGATAAAAAAAATGAAGGGACAAGCTTATACAGCCAGCTGTTAAATCATCCCTGTGTGACAGTCAAGAAGTGTTGCCTTCATTTCAAAATTGCAAATACATTTACTTAGCTCTATGGGGAAATAACCATACTTGCACTTTCAAACACCTCAGCATAATCAAATAACTTTATCACTGCAACAAACTATCTGCCGATTCAAATTTGTACAGTGAATCTGTAGGGCCTGTGACAAGCAAGCGCCACATTCCCAAACAGTGCATCATATTCTTTTTTTTAGACAACACAGCAAAATGTGCAGCTGTGACACAACTGCAAAGCATGGATAAACCACATCTGGGACCCTTTTCATAAATCTGTTTATGGAGACCTGTTGAGTCATTGTGAAATGATGCAGCTGCGAGTGTATGTCCTCACCAGTGCTTCTGTGAGCAGCTCTGTCCTGTGCTCTGTCGAGAACTTGAGCGTTTCAGACTTCCTGCCGGTGCCTTTGCGGAATGTGAGGTTGAACTCCGTTCCCTGACCTTTTCCCACCGGACCGATACCACAGATGTCTCCATAAGGCCACTGGTACCATAGACGGTAACAAAACAGAAATAAACACATTGTTATAGTCACACACAAGCAGTTCAAACATGAAAAAAAGATGTTATGGTAACGTTATATTTGAAATCCTCATATTTAGCATTTATGAGCTAGCATTTAAGACCTATTAGCAGCAGTATCTAAACATTTAATAAATGGTTTATTATACAAAGTGTTTATTTGTGTATTTTTAAACTCCTATAAACAGATAATTAATGACAATATAGTAAAACAGTTGACAGCAACTATAACTATATATTTTATGAAAAGATGCTATCGCTGTTGTCAACCGTGTTTTTTGTAATAAATGTAATAAATGTTTAAAACATCCTCATGTCTTCTTATAACTATATTATAGTTTGTAATGTTTATATACTGCTTAGAAATGCTCAAAAAGGGAGCTTAAAGTAAGGTGTAGTTACTTCTTTGAAACAACCATGGTGCTATTTTCTGCTTAGCCATTTTCTTGGCCGAGAGGGTCATGTCTGATGGGTATTGATTACGACGTGTTTCATGCGCTAATTGGTGTAAAGACACGCTGCTGCATGTTCACTGCGGAGCTGAAATCTTGGCATATATAACGGCTATTTCAATAGTCACATGAATCCAAGAACAGCACATCCCACAAGCACCTGCGAGGCACTGATAGCTACAGCAAAGAGGAGCCTCCTGAATGACACTGGAGTTCCTTTACGACAGGCTGCATACATACTGACCTGATTTGTTACTTCTAGCGTGGTAGGGTTGTATGTGGTAATGCCATGCGTCCCCACTGAGAAGACTCGCTTGTACCTGGAACACAGAGATGAGTCAGAAACACAGCCTACCCATCAGCAACACCTACAACAGCACGGACAGTCACATTACATTAGCAGTCAATGTGGGAAAGAAGCTGGGTGTGTGGCGGCCTTTCAAACATGTGGGGGGTTAGCTAACAGATCCTGTGTCCCCTGATAACTTAATACCACTCTATAAACTTGTGATCTCAAGACTTTCAATGTGCCAAATACTGCATATCTCATCACACAAATAAAGCTTCATTACATCAGACAGAGGGCATGGTGATGTGAGAGGAAAAGGTCCATTTGCAACCTCATTGTAGCCCTGTGTAAGCTAATGATGAGTCAACGACAGGTGACATCACTGGGGCTCAGTTGACTGATGATTTCATACAGGTTATTTAGGTAGGTTCCCAGACATTTTTATGAGGCGAGGGGTGAGATAATGCACAAACAGGATGAAAAGACGTTGAGAAAAGATCAGTAAATGCCACTTTCAAAGCTGCAGTTAGCTGGGAAGTGATGAACAAGTAGCCTTAATTCTCACCAACACCATTCAGTATGAACCACATGGACCAGACCATGCAGCTGCAATTTCTGAATATTAACCTATTAGATGCAGCCATCAGTACTTGGGAATTTGCTAGTCTTTCTATATATTTACTGCATTAGGTCTCTCAGTGATTTTAAAATGAAAATTCACAACTTAGCAGATCTTAGTCACGCTTTACCACTGAAACAACTGACGCCAATTCACCAGCACTGCAACGAGAGTAGGGCTTTCTCACACAGGGAGAAGGAAGTGTGAAATTCTATTTTGCCAATCTTTCTGCATGTTAAGCTGAATGAATGTGTGAGCGTGTGAGCAGGCAAGCACGTCTGCTTGTGCTTAACCTTTGTTATACTTGCCAACAGTTTTTGGCATTTTTGCCTGGTTTTGATTTGAAAATGGGTCATTTGAGGGGTTTGGTTTTGTAAAAAAGAAAAATGGTTTGGTGAGGTTTACGTTTATGCAGGGAGTCTATTTAAGTGTTAAATGCGAGGGTTTATTTGTGTCTGGTATACATGCATGTTCATCTGTGTACAACATGTTCTTTTAGCCCCATTAGCCTGCACTCTGAACATGCTGACTTGGCTCCTGTCGTTCTTGAACATCCTCATTAGGTCTGGATAACTTTAAGAGGTCTAATGAAGTTACAAACTAGTTCCATCTAAAAAGCAGAGTAAAGGGAAGTCAAATTGAGGTCACTTCCACATAAAGCATTCATACTTACATACAGAGTACACCAATAACGTAAACAGACAGGATGGGCAGCGGCCTGAGGCAAGGCTGAAGTAAAATATTATGTAAAGGCACATCCCATAGCCTGTCTCCTTCCTTCTACACAGTTATACAAATGTCGCCTCTTTTGTGTGTACTTCACCCATTAGAAAGCTCGTACAAATGTATTCATTTTGTTCTAACCATCTCTCCTCTCGCTGAGGTTTCCTTTCCACTATTCTCTTCTTCCATCTTCTTGGGCCACGAAGTCTGAAACCACAACTGTCCTGATCTCAAGTTGCTGTCTCTACACATTTTGACCTTGGTGTTAAGAGGCTGGCTTAACTGGGTGTCAGCACAAACCGAGTGAATTATTCATTCTCTGTGGGCTGATTTTTTTTTCTTCCTGTATTCTATCTTAGGACCCCGGCAACATTCAACCCTCTCCTGCCAAGGTGTTTTTATAAGACTAACAATGAATCCCATTTTTGCTGTACGAATGTGACAACACAAAATGCTCAATAACAAAGCCAGTCACTAGATTTTGTGAATGTTTTGAAAATTCGACATAGTTGTGATCAGTTTGTGAACAACTTTGTGCTGTATATGTAGTTACTATCTGTCCATACATACTATATTCAATACTCTAATGTTAAAGATTTAATAGGCGCAGAGTTCATCTTGAAACATAATGAAAGCACGCATAACAGCATAAAAATAATCATGAACATTCCTTTGAAAGATAACCAGAAAGAATGATTAAGAAAGACTGATTTCCTGACGCCAATTAAAGTATAAATAGAAATGCAAGGGCCTCTCTAGCCAACACCATAACCAAGTGATGCTGTTAGAAGTACTGAGGACGAGCTGGAGCTTTGTCTATATGCTAAAATGTAATACCTGCGTGTAGGAAGGTGGGATGAGTTGAGATTAAATCAAAAAACCTTACCATTGCTTCGACAACAAATCCCTTGATATTACTGCTAACCATTTTAAAACGAATGCTGCTGTGATTCACATTTCCATTCATACAAAGATATGAAAATGAACTACAGCATAGACTTGAAACCACCTTCTGGTAGCTAAGCCATCATAGTAAACACCATGTCTGCTTATAATATTTAGTTAGTTTGACATAAAATATATATGTATATATAAATAAAGAACAGACATGATGTTCATAATGATTTTCATACAGGACTGGAAAGGATGGAAACAAATAATCAAAATTACTCTGGTACAGTATGCCTTGAAAAAGGGTAAATAGTAATAAGCACATCCAATGTACTGCTACATTAAACTGCTATTAAAAAATATAGTTTGGACATCAGTGGCAGCTAGGCTTCTTTAATGTTGGAGGGACAACACTGAGACGTATGAAGGCATTCAGACAAGATTCAAAAGAGATTGTGATTTGCGTCAAAATGCTCTAAAAAGTATAGCGAAGTGCTTAAATGACAGAAAATGCTGAGAGAATCCATTTGAGTCAGAAATCGTGCAGATGTCCTTCATTAGGACCACGCAGAGACAAATCTTATATTCTTGACAAGTTAGTCACAAGACTTAAACCATGACCATGAGCATAGAGGGAGGGAAAATGTAGCTGTGACACTAAAGAAACCTTACAACAGTTACAAGTCTATTGTCATTTCAGTCTCTCAGACATCTAGTGATTTTTACATATGTGATTACATCACCATACATTTTGAAACACTAAAAAACACCTGATTTAGACATGCAAAAAGGAAACCAGGCAGAAAATAGGGGAAACTACCAAGCAACACATCATTGTGGCTTTTTTAAAATTACCTTTCAACTCCCTGCTGAACAGATTACCGATATTCTCCCCGTCTCCTGACCAATCTGCCATACTGTATATTCCAGTTATAAGAAATTAGATTAAAACTGTTGAGTTTTTGTTCATGCATTTTATTTAAAGTCAAAGGGACCTTTTTTCATCTGCACTTAAAATCAAGCAAAACACAGGTATGGAGAAGTTGGTACACCAAGTGGTGCTGAGTACTGTCTAATATACTCACAGTTCACAAGACAAAAGTACTTTTTATATATGGCCAAAGGGGGACGCTAATCACAGATGAGTCTAATTAAAGTCTACTTTTGGGAACTTGTTCTGTATTCACAGTGATGAGTTTTCCTTTGCAGCCATGTATAGATACACTATTAAGCAAAAGATGCTTTGGCTAACAGGTTAGGCTATTTTTTCCTTAGTATGGCATTCTGGCAGAAAAAAATACAGTTTGGATGCTATGTTTTGACTCATTTGATAAAAGTCAAACTGGGTTTTCATGATTTCAGAGCTGCCATGATTTGTTGATTAACCGATTAGCTGATAGAAAAAAATGAGTTGCTGTGGCTCAGGAGGTCGAGTGGTCCTCTTAGTGACTGGAAGGTGGGTTTTTTGAACCACAAGGTGTCCTTGGGCAAGATACTGAACCCCAACTTGCCATCAGTGTGTGAGTGCATGTGTACGGTAGATGATTACCTACCATGGCAGTCTCTGCCACCAGTATGAATGTGTGTGTGAATGACTTGTAGTGATTGTTGAGACTGGAAGTATAAATGCAGTCCATTTACCAACTATTTTGATCATTCCGATTAATGGTTTCATTCATTTTTCCAAGCAAAAATATCAAACATTCGCTGGTTTCAGTGCCTTAAATGTAAGGATTTGCTATGACTAAACAGCAGTTTAATTGATAATGAAATAATCGTGGGTGGCAGCTCTACATAATTTACTAACCACTGAGGAAAAAAGTAGCACACACTAACTGTGGTTGGTATGAAACTAGATCACAGGGGATATCCTGACATGACATTTTCTCTTTCCGTTTCTGTTGGCCTAATAAAGCTTTGTGTGACTTGTATTCTTTGCATATCTTATGCAGCAGATGACACAGACCAACTTTGTTTGACCCATTCATATGAGACTGCTGTCAAAAACTCATCTCTGGTTGCCAGCATGTGGACACTTATGTCTGGAACTGTAGTTACACTTCACTGATAAACCACAGAATTACATCACACAAGCACCAATTAGAATGTAACATTCATTCCTCTCTGCTCACACGCTCTCTCGTGGTTGCCCACATACTCATATTGTCCTATGCTCTCTATCGTCTTTCTGTCTCTCTTCGGAAAGACAGACACATTACCTTCAAATGTTAATATTGATAAATCACATTTCCATCCCTGGTTCAACCCAGGCCAAGGTGAGGGGTCACAGACCAAGGTCAGCTTGTGTCGACCTGTTCAGATCAACTATCAACAGGGGTTTCAACTGTGTAACTGTGTCGCTCTGAAGGGGGCATCGGCCTTCACTCTCCACCACATCTGTGTCCATCAGACACTCTCAACGCTCGTGTCTGATGGACACTTCAGGAAGCATTAGCAGGATGAAGGATGATAATGATGATGGCTAATGCTCTGCAGCCCTGCTTAAGTTACCTCAGTCAGTGGCAGGCCTTAATGGGACAAAGACATTTAGAGAGCAGGTATTGGTAATGTGATACCACTGGCTCACTGCTCAAACTGGAATTTGTCCATTCTTTAGCTTTGAGGGCCACCAAATATCTACCATTTCCATTTAGTTGTAGTCCTATAATGGCTTAAGTGTGTAAGTTAATATAATCTATAAAATGAAAACAAATACATTACATTTGATCAGCAGATGTTTATGTTTACATTTTAGATTAAGCATGTTGGCCTCATTCTAATGTAATGCACTGTATAAATTCACATCTGTTTTTATGTCACAACACCTCGAATCATGTTAAAATAAGATCACAGCTTCACCTGACACATACTGCACACATCTGTAAATGCACAAACAGGAAGATTGAGGAACGAAATCAATCTTGCCCTACATTACAGAGTACACAAAAAATATCAACCTTGTAACCATGATAGGGAAGATAGTACATAAAAAGAAAACTACCAATTTGAAATACTGTAGAATATCCTACATTGAGTGCATCTTGCGATAACCAGCTACTGTATCAATATATCAGTGCCGTACTGTAATAACGACGTTGCCTTATCACTACTCAAGATGTAATAAAGTGTTTATAACACTACCACTCGCGTAAAAAAAAGTAGGCTGACAGCTACTGTACCCTTTATGAAAATATTAAGAGAAAGGAGAAGTAAAAAGAATAATATCTGTACCCTTGGGGAAAGGAGTTTCACGTTTTTTGTAACCACACAATACATTAATGTCAGCACTAGTTCTGTGCTGTGTTCACTGCCAGTATCCTACATTTCATAAGACAGTGCAGCTCAACAAAACACACGCCACTAGTGCTGATCAGTGACTGCTGACGGTAGTATGGAGACCTCCTGGCTAAGATAAGGAAGTCAACACAATGGAAGCACTGAGTCAGGGTTTTAGGATTTTCCCAAACTGTCTTTAAAAGGTGATGATGGGAAAAGTTTAGGTTAATGTTGCATTAATACAAACAATATGTGGAATAGACAATGCCACCAGCCCTGAAATCCTATCAGTGGAGTGACAAAAAAGGTTGTGGGTCTTACTTTCCTCTCCAGGAGTGTTTGGTGGTATAGAAACAGGCCAGGTCTTTGTTCTCTTTGACGACATTCATCTTTTCAGAGGACCTACAAAACAGAGGAAAAGTTATGAACCTTATAAAGTTAGCCCCTCAACTTTTTAAAGATATAAAAAGGTCCACAAAATAACTCTGTGGAAGATCTCCACTTGAGCATCACTTGAGGTTCAGCATTAAATTTCAGTTACACAGAAGAGGGGAGTAATGATAAGCAATGGCTCTTCACGTCTCAGTTAATGTCTGCTCTATAAGTTGCCAAATAGCCTGCACCTTTACAAGCTAGTATGACATCACATTTATGTAACACACATTCCAATATACTGCCACACACACTTCACACAGTCATGCAACATTTTGCAGCTCAAAGGGAGAGACTCCCACCAGACACTCCCTGGGCTACAGAACTGAGTGAAGAGTGATTATCCAATGACAGAGAGCAGCCCATCGTTCCATGACTGACTGATTCTTCACTGTCATTATCTCAGCTCTGAGCCATAGCACAAACGCAGCCGGTAGCACATGACTTACAGTTTATTGTACAACAGTCTTCTAATATCCTCACACACTCCTTCATGTGTGTATTTTCAAAGGGCTCAATTTGAAAACAGGCATACTTGAGGAACCACTGGGATACAATCTGCTCAGCAAAACAGAGAGGAAGTAAAGGTCTTTCATTCTGGCCTGTTATCAAAAGCACAAAAACAATACAACAGTGCACCAGCTGAGCATGTGTCAATAAAGTCTGGCGCAAAGCCAGTGTGGCCTATTGATCGCTTCAGATAAACAGGGGCTAGGCTTAGTGTTTCGGTCACTAAATCAGAAGTTTCCTTTTCCAACTAGGACAAAACACAAAGTACTGGTGGGATGGTTTAAGAGTGATACTTTGCAACAGATTGTTTCAACCAAATTAAAGGTGAAGCCATCAAAGACAAACTAGTCAACAGTCCAGAATAGAGCCAATGGAGTGAATAACTGTGATCCTTATTGCGGTAATTTTCTGGCAGCTGCATTATGGCATGGGGAACCTGTGTCAGCACTCTGCCAGGATCCAGGAAAAATCTGACTCCAGTTTTCCTTCCTCTTCGTTTCAGTGCAAACTGAAGCAGCGAGCGGCAATGATGGAATCCACCATTCATCAAGGTGCCACAACACTAGACGAAAGCCTTTAAAGTTTTGGCATATGAATGTGCTGGAGAAACAAAGATGCAAGGAACAGTCAAGAGCCAAGTTTTGCATCAACTGCCCTTCTTTTTTTTCAAACATGCATTCATGGAGCTGCATAAAAAAATCGAATCCAACGTGGGGAAGTGATAGGCCACACAATAGCAATAGGAGATGTTAGCAGCACACAGTGTGCTCTTTGCTGCTGCAGAGGGCAGAGCAGTTTTTATTACATTACTCTGATGAGTACGCTGTAATGAGTGTAACAAAAAAGACCAAGCAGATTCCAGTATTGGGTCATGTGATTACCCCTCTCACTCTTCCTGCAGACCAATAGCACATTATTCATGGTTTAGCAAAAAAAAGTTAACTGGAGGGCAGTGGAGTAAATGGGGCAGGGCCCAAAGCAAAGCACATGTAATTTGCATTATAACTTGTTCCGGACAGGTCTCACAACTTTTGAAAAACTTTGAAAAGCTTTTGATCATCGCTAACAAAACTGACGGTCCGTATGATCTCATAGTGTGTACCAGTGCTTGCTTCAAACAAGTGGCACTTCTAATAGGATTGTACCAAACCTCTAAATGGGAGCTATCTGAACAACTGAAAACAGACTGGGAGGTGCTGACTAACAAGACTACAGCCACAGGTTATAAGTGACGTGACAATTAATACTTGTGCAAACAGCTCTTTTGCTCTGCCTACTTTTTAGGCTTAAGTTCTTTTCTACCGTGTTTTAACAGCTGTTAGAAAAAAGGTGGATCACCTGTTTCCTTTTGAAAAATAGAAAGAATAGCAAAACTGCTTCAGCATCAGTGTGGGTGCAAGGGTCAAGCTATCATGTGCTGTTGTATCATCACTATATGGCCCCATTTTGTTTTACTCCTGTCTCCAGCTACAATTACTGGATGTTGAATATAACTCCTTCATGACACCTGGACTGACAGTAAAGTAGTAGAGTAATAAATAGTAAAATGAGTCATATCAGAGCATTGACTACTAAAATAAAAATATCTACAGGCAGCATCTGAATCAATCATTTCATATAGCCCTGACGAAGCCAAAAACAACGCATAAAATCATGCTGTTTTCTGCAATGTGGTCATCTTCTTGGAAGCTTTTTCTGCACTGAAGACATGTTGCAATGTCCTCACTTTCTTTGCCAATTATATGAAGCAATCTCTCTACCAAGACGGGAACTTAAAGGTCGGGAACTTACTCTACTTCATCGTATGTGGTTCGGGATTTCAAGAGCCACTTGCTTGCAATATATAATAAACTTGCTTTTTACGTGTGACCAGAGATAAAAAAAAACCCAAAACAAAACATTAAAGCCACACAAAACGCGTTAAAACGGCTAACGCCGATTTTTAAGTCCGTTTGAAGATGTGCGCTGGCTCCCGATCTGTCAAGTAAATCCATGACAAGCAGCATTAACGTTAACGTTACCTGGCTCTTAGGCGTTTAGCCAAACTCTGCTTCATTGCAGCGGGCCTGCTCGGTTAACTGTCAGGCTAAAAACAAGCAGGACAGGTCCGTTAGCGATGTCGACGCTATTGCTCCGCCTAACTACAATAACAGACAGCCTAGACACTTTGTTATCAGCGTTTGTTTACCAAATGTAGAATAGGGGCTGTGGCAGGCTAATATTGGGTTAGCCCCAAGCTAGCGACTAACTAGCACATCACTCGGGTTTAGTAGGAGAGCTAGCTTATTAGCAGCGGGTTTCAATCAGGCAAACATGGGGAAGATGGCTTAAAGAATGTGGCAGGTAGTAGCGGGTGCATTTACCTGTGAAATCGCTATTGGGTGTTATTTGTAGACGTCCCTCTGCCCCCCACACTCCTCTGAGTGCGGTCGGTGCTTTTCAGTTTTCCCACCGTGTTGCTGAAGGTGCTCAATTACAGCGTATTTCCCCAACAGGCATCAGGACGCTGCCATATTCCTGATACCAAAAGGGTGCTTCTGCGCACGCGTGAGGCCTGCCTGTCATGCGGCTGTCAGCTGATTGGTTTGTTGGGAAGCGGAATCGTCGATATACCTGACCCGCGATCAGTTCTTCTTCATTTTCTTCAATATTTGTATTGATACGTACAGTTGAAACTGACCTTGGAACAGTTTTTTGTACAGGCGTAATGCGGACTGTGCTTGATAGTAGAATCTTCAGTTTCCATTTGTGTTGATTAGAAACGACAGTTTGAAAACTAGACATATTATAGTAGAAATATGGACTGATATTATCATTATTGTGTTTTGCAGCTTTCCAGGTATCAGTAGCATGTTCGGTAAAACGACACACTTGGGGGGGTTATTATGCCCTCTAGGGACACTGTCCCCCCAAATGCAGCAATAACTGCTCAGGGTAAAGTTTAGCCAGTCTACAAGTTTAACGCCTGCATGAAGGCTGCGACTAAGACAAAAATTAACACACAAACACACGCAGTTACAGGCACATAGGGCCTACACAAAGCTGCATCAAAGTGATTTAAAAGTTATTATGGTCATTAACTTTTAAACACTTTGCAAAATTAACTTCTGAAGGTTCACCAATTACAGTAATATGTGTCAAATATAAATGGCTGGCAACTGAGACCCCCAGTTTCTTGCAAACAAAATGAGTACACACAACCCTAAGTAATATCTATGTATATATCTATGTTCCTCCTATCCTTTCCACTAAAACACATGCATCTGTCAACTGCTTGTTTGTAATTAAGCCCACAGTGATTTCTTTTGGTTTGGTTTATATATTTGTTATGTAAATGTTAACCGCACTAGTAATGCACATCAGATCATTCTTAAACAAAGTATATCAGTATGTAATTCCATTAAGATCATACTGACATAGTTTTCTAACTAGTTTATATACTACAACAGCATCAGAGAATTTAAAAAAAATTTAATTACAGGCTTTTGGTCCTCATGTGTTACCCCAAGATTTTCAGTGGCCCTGTCTGGCCACACCTATTAAAACATTTCTGGGGGGCACCATTAGCCATAAGAGCTAAAATACATGAGAATAATGCAAAGTAACTGCCATGGTCTAACTGACCACTGTAGAACAACAACACTAACATATGGGACTCTGACAAAAAACATATAAAAGTAATCCATGACTTGTAATCCTTCAGAATATAGCTTTAGTCTAGTGGTGTGAAGTATCTGCGTCAAATTGTAAGTGACTCACCGCGATTGAAGGTAAAGGGGAAACATCTTGGCTACTGTGACTGACTGATGTTGCACTGAACTTGAGCGGGGCAGCACAGAGTGGTCACGTTATGGGGCATCTGATTAGGTGACCAACCATGCGCTGCCCGTTAGTCTAATTTAATTACAGCAAGAGAGACATGAGGAAAATAAGTTTCCTTCTTTTTACTTAGAAAAAGATCTCCTTAACAAAATGGATAGTGATATCCTTTGGCTTCAGTGACAGAGAATAAGGAGACTACACAACATAATCTCTATGAAGTTTTGATTTGGATCACATAAAGTCAAATGAGTTTAACCGCTGGTGGATTCTCAAGAATGATTGCCCCACTGCCATAAGTAAATCTAAATTTAAAATAGAAAGATCTTACAAATTAAATGTCGGTACAAGTAAAAACAAATCTAAAGTGAAGCATCAAGAATAAACCTCTATCTTTGCCTATTATGGCTTCTTTTATTTGTTTTCAACAATTGTTTCCCAATTGTTGAGTTTATAACCACTTCCATATAACCTTGCCTCACCCCTATACTCCAAGAGAAGTGGCTCAAGCAATTCAAGTAGTGTATACCACAACAAGATCTCATGGTCTTTCAAATAAAGTGTAGTATATAGGTCACTGTATAGGCCCCTCTAGTCTGTAAGCTTGGCTTTGATGTGAACATCCCTGGCCAGTTACTGACGCATGTGAGGAACCAAGTGCTACAAGAAAAAAGGCACAGGTGACTGGAGAGACTTCCAGTGAAGATCAGAGGCCTGTAGCCTACTCTTACTGTATGCAATACATGCCTCAACATTCCCATGACCTGTAGTCTTCTCACACTTCTTTTCTAACTCTATACTGCCATCTACTGCTGCATACTATAGCCTACATTGAAGCCAGCCTAAATACCAGGTGACACAGTAATGCCTTCTATTGAAAATTTAAAATTTAAAAATTATAAATTGGCAAAAACTATTAGATTGTTTAGACATTTCAAATTTATTCCAGTTGTGTAGCAGAGCCCAAATCTTTGGTTTTTGAATTGCTCTTTATTTTTCTCTTCCTTACATTTTGTCATTTGTTGTGCAGTTTAATTTATTGTTTTGTATGCACTTTTTGTTGTTACATGCACTATGCAATAGTGCAGCTTTTATGATGGAATACTGTGTTTAACATGTTTGCTGTATTCCTTGTATTAACGGAAATGACTTTTTTCAATAAAGTTGGGGGGAAAAAACAACGTTAAAAAAAAAGCTTACATGCTCTACAATTAATGGAACCGCTGAATAGTCAGACCTGGTGGTCATCATGCTTTGACTAAAAATATCAGTGTCAGGTCGGGGACGATAGACAGAAACTGCAGGCTAGACGTTTCTTCAAACACACATTTACACTATGAGTAAACAGAAAATTGGTCAAATTGGAGCTGATATGGGTTAAAAAAGAGGAAGAAGAAGAAAAAAATACAGACACGGAAGTGCAAAGTAGCCAAGTGAACGGCAGTCGGTGCTTTTATATGACACCGTTTGACCTTATCGAAAAAATGGCTTGCATTGTATACCGTTTAAAGATAAGACGATAGGGACCATTAAATGCAAATATTTATATACATCAAATTTAGGTATTACGACAATGTTGTTGCATTATTGCTGTATATCTTATATTTTAGTAACGATGACTACTTGTCGTTTGATGATGTACGTAGCGCCATTGAACGCACCTCAAGTAACCAAGGCAATGACGCTATTCTCCGTTACCAAGGCACTCTCAAGGCAAACACTAGCGGTATAGCTAGGCTAGCCAATCTGCCAGATAATCTTATTGCTATGATATAACCCTTGTTTAGCGCACTGACCGACTTAAACTTAAAGTATAAACAAGTTTACTGCTATCGACTCCTGCAGTTTTAGCGACTGTATCTTCTAGTCAATTCGCTGCGTGGCCTACATTAACGGCTGAAAAACCCATTTTCTTTTGGATCAGCTCAGTCTACAGGCTAGCTAACTTAATAACATTAGTGTTAGCTCCACAGCCAACATGGTAAATAGCTGCTATCATTTGCTGTTTATGTATTGCCTGACTACCTGTTTGCTTTAAGATGTTAGCATGCTAATCGTCTCACTCTGTTTTATTTGAAGACGAGTAGCTAGCATGTCTGTGCAAGCTCATGTGAATAGGCCCTGTCGCATATTAGCAGGGGAAATCCTCTTGAAGTTAGCTTATAAGCTAGTTGTGATGTCCATCAACTTACAGTCTGTCTCTCTCAATGTCTCTCATCTTTGGTGACAATCCTTTTACACGTTTCTCTCTTCTTTTCTCAATGTAGGCTGAGTTTGGGTTTAATGAACACCACCAGAATGAAGTCATCAACTACATGCGATTTGCACGTTCAAAGAGGGTCCTGAGACTAAAGACTATTGACTCATGCTTTGAAGAACTCAAAGAAAGCAGGTGACTGGTCATACTTAAGGTCTTTTTATTATTATTATTGTTTGTATATAAATTCCACTTATATCACTTAAGACTGATATGTAATGGACAAAAATTAAGTGCTTTTCAGCTCAGATGGACGAGTAATGTGTACATGTACATGTATGCCATGTCTCTTGCTGAAGGCTGGTGGAGGAAACCTTCACAGTGGACGAAGTGAGGGAGATGATGGATGGGCTGCAGGCGGTGGTGCGTGGGGAGGTAGAGATGGAGCTCATCAACACAGCCCACACCAATGTGCTGCTGCTCAGGCAGCTTTTCTCCCAGGCTGAGAAGTTCTACCTTCGACTGCAGAGTGATATCTCAGAGCTGGAGAACAGGTGAGCAGTGAGGAAGATTCAGATTCAGGGTTCCTGTTAATTAATGAGTTAATAGATGAAAAAAACTCTCCAAAAGGTGACTCAAAAGAGTGCAAAGTGTTCTCATTCAGAAATTAAGGAATATACAGTTGTGAAAAATGTTTTTATTTAGCATGCACACATTTTTATATTGTTCTTGCACAATTTATGGATCTTGTATGCACATAAAATTAATCTCTGTTCTTTGGGGGCTCTGATGCAATGCCAATAATTTACATTAAATTGGCTGGAAAAAAAAGATTTTCAAATTAAAATATCTGAAAGTGGATGGGCCACAGCAAAGTAAGAAGTGAGCTAGGCCTCTATACACACAATACACCTTTATGTTCATGAGAAATGCTCCATTTCCTCCCCACTGATGTTTTTGTTTAGATCTCTTGCAAAAGGTCACAGCCAAGCTATGTGCTTGGATGCACTATGTGAATTTAAACCTTTTTTCATTACAAAGGTTTTTGCAATGACGTTCGTAAGCCTGAAAACTACAACTTCTACCAGCCAAGTCAGTTCACCCAAATTACAAAAAAATCAAATTCTGAGACCTCTGCCAACAGCCCAATACAACTGAGTATAGTCGAGTAAAGCCAATGTGCCATCCCAGAAACTATGTCCACATTTCTCAGGATAATTTGCAGACCTCACTACAGATTTTCACAATTATTTTGTACCTATGGAAGAAAAGTGTTGATAGGCATCATAGCATAGGCTGTGTGTTATCTTAGGTAATATGGACATTGTTTGTAGAAAGATGCTTTTAAAGTTGTATGAATTTTATTGCATTCAATTTTGTTTTTTATTAGCTTCTCTAAAATTGTAAAAACAGAAGTCTCTGCAGAGGATATCTCAAAGCTTTTCCATCGAAAAGTAAAACTTTTTTAAATTGATAGTTGATAGTTAGAAAAAATGTCTTGAAATTTGGGTGAGTTAACTTCATAATTTCATACTCTTGTTAAAATTAAATTTGCAATTTGATTTCGCAACACATCAATAATCAATCAATAAAATCAATAATTTAAAAGTGAATTACTGTTTTAATTTGATAAAGTTATAAATCTGATGAACTTCATGTAACGTCTGACCTCTGTAACCTTTCAACTTGTTAAAACAGTGAGTATGTTTTGGAAATGTTTTTTTGTTTTTGAAATGCACATAGTGGGTGGATGAACAAGCACTACATTTTTTTTTTTTTTGCATCGCTTTACGTGACTGATACGGTGTGTAAAGCAAGGAATACGCCCCATGTCACGGTCTACGTGTGTTCAGCTGCTTTTTGAAAACCACATTTAAGCTTTTCAGAGAGCTGTTCTGTTCACCACAAGTCTTATTTCGTAAGTGTTAAACTGCCATTATGAACAGCAGTGTTCATTTTTCTTACCAAAGATGTATAACTAAGTGAATCCAAAAGTAGATTACTGTAATGCCAAAAAAAGTCAACATCAATATAGTGCGGTGGTAAGGTGAAAATTATGTAAGATCAATTTCACTCTATTCAGTGTTGCTCACAAAATAAACATTAACTTTCTATTTTATTTTATAGACAAAAGTTTCATTTATATTAAAATTTGTAGATGATATTTGATACAATTTAAAGGTTTTTTTGTATTCACTCCTCTGTAATTTTCGTCATTATTCTGCCTCCAATTCTTTGCTCTTCTCTCCCCAACTAGGGAGCTGCTGGAACAAGTGGCTGAATTTGAGAAGACTGACTTTAAAATCACTGATAAGGTGAGTAGAATGTGCAGCTCTGTCACGTGTAGACCTTCAAACATCGCAGTCAATGTAGTCATTAATCATGTTTTCAAAAGGATATTTATACCCACATGGAATTCAGTAACTAGAGAGCAGTGCAGCGTTCCTTTGAATTTTAAGCATGTTTATATGTATATGTCAGCCTGCCCTTCACACGTAGCCTTGCGGTTCACAGTCACACATCACTGAGGTTGACACATGGTCTAAGGTGCACAGTTAAAGAAAAACAAATCAACTCCGTAATGCAAAACCCAACTCGTTCATGATAGTCAGTAGTCATCTTCACATTTCTAAGAAAAGCAAGACTAGACAGATATAAAACTGGTGTTTTATTTTTACAGCTACATCTCATGTTTACAGTAATAGCGAGGTATAACCATTGGTGCTGTCATTGTTTTAATTCTAATCCCAGATAAACCAGGAAACAAGCAAACCAAAACTAGCACCTCTGAATGAAGGTGGGGTGTCTGAACTTCTTAACAAGGTAAAGAAATGCATTGCATGAATTACGCGTAGAGATTAATTGCAGAAAGCTGTGCCCTCATTTTCATACACATATGCACATACAGTATCTTCACAGCTATCTTAATATTTCTTCAGGAGATAACGAGACTACAAGAGGAAAATGATAAACTGAAAGCCAGGCTGCGGACTTTAGAATCCCAGGTATAACAATTAGCCATACATTCTTTAAACACACAGCATCTAGTTAATGCTGTTAACTCTGCTCTGATTAATCCTCTTAGGCAATGAGTGCACTCGATGAGAAATCCAAGGCGGAGAGAGCTCTCAAAGACCTTCAGAAGGTGCAAGGTGAAGAGCAGGTACTGTTTGGAGTTTGGCTTGCAAATAGCTTTCCATTTTACTGCTTTTATTTTTTTTTTAAACTCTATTTCTTAATTCGTTGCATCTAAAAATTTGCTGTCATTTGGTTTTAACTGCTAACTTGGGCCTCAAATGGTATGTATCTGGCTGACCACAGTGTTGCTTTTTTCCGGCACTGTGTATCAAAATAGGTTATAGATGTAGATGTAATAGTCATCATTTAATCTGAACTTGCACGTTGTTTCTTTTCCCTTCAAGTTCGCTGCTCAATCCCAGGAGATCAGCAGTCTCGAGGACACAGTGGCCGTTCTGAGGGAGGACTACGAAAGGTGTCTTAGTGTGAACGCTGCCTCCCAGAGGGATCTGCAGGAGAACCTGATCTCTTCCAAACACGAGCTTCTAAGAGTGCAGGACCAGCTGGCCTTGGCAGAGAAGGTGCGTCACTGTGGTCGGCCTTTACCTTCATTTTCCCATTTATTGTGGAGTTATTGAGACTCTTGGTATGGGTGAATTCAGCTTCTTTGCAGTTATTGTCACGTGTTTGTGTGTGTTGTCTACAGGAGTTGGAGAAGAAGTTCCAGCAAACTGCAGCCTACCGCAACATGAAGGAGATCCTAACAAAGAAGAATGAGCAGATCAAAGAAATTAGAAAACGATTGCAGAGGTGAGGATCCCTCAAGTCCCTCAAGAGTGTTTCATATGTATATAGAATGCAATCAAAAAACTGCCATGGCCTTTTATGTTGAATCATTTATTTTTAAGTTATAAAATAGCTTTTTTACGAAGAGATGTGTCTAATGTCAGGTATGTTTTGCTTGTGTGTTTCAGATATGAGCCCAATGAATGAGTTCCAACCAAAACAGCTGGTTAAACAGGTGTCCAGAGGGTGAGACAGGAGAATGTATGACTGCTGTAAGGCAAGAGAGACAGAAAAAAGCACTTTCACGAGTTTATTCATGCTTTATCTGGCATCGTCAGTAGTTATTGCATTAGTAAAGAGTGGGCGCGGGGAGGTTGGCAGTACACACAAGTGGACATGCAAATGAAGTAGTGACAAATGATAGCCTTCTTCTTGCTGTGCTTTTTTTCTACGTCTCAATTTGGAGCTCACTTACAGTAGCTAGCAGACTTCCCTCAGTGTTCTATGCAATTACTATCATGCTCCTGTTTGAAGAGGCCTTGTCCATTTGTTTAATTGGACCGATATGTACTGTATGCCTGAAGCTTTGCAGTCGTATCTACTGTCTATCGGTTTTAGGTCAAATCTAGCTTTCTAGCACCTAAACTTCTATTTTTCTGATCAGTCTTAATTTTAGCAGCCCCTTTATTGACTTTATTGAGGTAGCCCCAATCATACCACAAGCCAGTTTGTTTATCAGTAGTGAACAGCTGCAGAGCAATGTTTGCTGACCTTCTGGGGGTCAACCCTGCTTTAATTTGTTACCTAAACACAGCATTTCACACAGAAATATTTCCATTTATTTTTTCTGCCCCTGCATCTTGAGTGACTTGCATAGTGATCTAGAATGATTTCCCTACTTCCCTATAAAGGGCATAGAATATTTTTGTCTGGAACCTTTTAATTGTGTACATTTCGTATCGCTGTGGGTGATGGAGTCTAAGAGAGGAAAAAAAAAAAATCTTTACATGATGTTCATGAAGTAATACTCTTGTAGAGTATGATACATCTACCCTATATTACACTAGATGTGCATTTGTTTGTATTGTGCAAAGTATGGGGTAATAAAAGATGTTACCAAATACAGTATATGTGTGGTCATTGCAAGTGGTCATCATCATATTGTTGTTGTTGTGTGTTTACACTTACTTAAACTGAAGATTAAAAATGACTTTCTCACCAATGATTCTATTCTAATATTTGAGCTGTGCAGTATAAATATTGGACAGTAAATATGCAGCGTGAAGGACTGAAAACATATCCATTATGTCTCCCTCCTCTGGCCCACTGCATGCTGGGAGAGGCTTCAGGTTGTTGCGACTCCGATAAACAACAAGAAGGTGGAAGAAAGAAAAGGACGTGATAGATGGTGACAGATTTATACGAATAATTCATTAACATGGAAAAGCAAGCATTTAGGAGGATTATGATGAACTGTCTTCAAATTGAAACCGTAATATTACTTCATGTGTTTTAGCCTGACTGGCTAACGCCCTGAGGAAAAAGGGGAAAAGGAGAGTCCACATTAGGAGTGAGGATGGTTACATGGTGCACGCTTTAGTCCCTTAGTCAGGATGTCCCTGATATAACGATGATATCTATAGTGGTATTATACAGTATAATGCTGAATCAGAGAGACTTACCAATTTAGTAAGACAAAAGGCTTCCCCTGTTTAAACTATTTGTTTTCGACCTTTTGTTGCTATCAAAACTCTTAAATAGGATGTGATTTAATCTCTTTCTGGATATCTCATTAGTACAAAACTTGCACATTAAGGTTTTTTAAGGTCACGTTTTCTTTTGTTTTGAATACAACACATTTCATCCCCTCCTCTGCTGTTTTACATGTCAAGAAATAGACCTTGTTGTTGCCTTGTTACCAACGTAGACTGAAATAGTTACAGAGTAAGAAACAAAGTGTTCACCTGTCAGTCAACCGTCAACCCCCTGTTGTTTTTAGTGAAACTCTTCAAGCCACAGATTGTCCTGACTTAAACTTGTGTTGATTTTGTATCATGTGCAGGAGTTGTATGCACTTTTCTTCCTATAGGCGCAGAGAGAAAAAAGGGTGTGGGGGGAAAAGGCCACTAATGAAAATCAAGTGGTAAAAAACAATATCCTTTAAAACCTTTTTGTTCTGCTGTCTGTCTCCTATCTTATTGTCTTTTTTATTGTGTTGCATTTGTGTGCTTAGAATTCATACTTGCGTACATGTGTGTCTGTTTTTTATTAGTAAGAGGCTCAAGGGTAACCGTCATGGGAAAACTGCTGATAGTTTCAAATAGGATGCAAATGTTGAACAGTTGTCTATCGGTGCATGTAATAAATCACAGCGAGCAGCTACGCAGGAAGTGGTGACTAGTTTCTCTCGGTACCAAACTCAATTTCTTGCATTGCCAGCAGCAGTGGCAGAGACTGCATTTTGCCACAGTATGGGGCCACTGTTAATATATGTCACAGTAGCTTCCTGCGCACTGACAAGCCATCAAAGGGGTTTTCTTAGTCGTTTTCGTTGGCAAGGCAAAAGCTTCTATTGTTTTGCTTTTCTCTAGAATCATCAAGCAGACTTTTACTTGAAGAGTGATGCACATTTCAGTGGAGTTTCTGAATATAAGGTGATGTCCAGAGTGCTGAATGATGTGTGGTTTGTACAACAAACCTTTGAACCTTTCGATGCATCATGTGGCCAAAAAGCAACTGTCTTCTTGGGTTTGAAGATTTCCCTCAATATCAGTGTCACATAGCTTTATAAAGAAAACCAAAGCAGAATATACAGCTTGGTGTGTTTATTATTTAAATAAAATTTGTTCTTTTAACTATTGAAAGAACACTTAAATTCATAAGCCATAAAACACACCCTTGCCCAATTCAGTGCACTTGATTGGTTTTGCTTTAATGTTCACCATCTTAGTTTGGCAGCATGCTAACATGTGCTAATTAGCACAAAGCAGAGGCTGGTGGATATACCATTAGTTTATCACATATTTGGTCATGGCTGTTTCAAATGTCTGTGTGATGACAGCGCTGTATGGAAAGTTAGCATCAAAATTATTACAATTTATACTAGAGGGGACATGAATGCATGTACCAAATTCAATGGCAATCCATTTAGTTACGGTTGAGATATTTCACTTCAAACCAAAAATGTAAACCTGATGGTAGGTCGCCAAAGTCACTGATTCATCATCTGAAAACCATAAATATCTAAAACATTTCAGGGCCATCCATCCAATAGTGGTTCAGATATTTCAGTCTGTCAACTGCTATTTCCAAGGTCAAGGATTAACTGTAACACACAAGTGGATATAATATCTGTGATGTACTTTTACCCACCAATCTTTTTTTATTTTTTTTATTTTCTCTGCCTCCATCTCTGTTACTCACCCTTTGGTTCCTCAAGTTTATCTCCTGATCAGCAGGCCTTGGCTAAATCCACGTGGGCTCACCTACCAGGGGCTGCTCCTTATCATTCATTTTTGTGAGGATCCGGCAGTACGCCTCTCTCCCCTCTTGTGGCCAGTTTCCCTTCCCTGTGTCTCTTGTCTGTTTCCCCTGTCTGTGTTTGTTTTCCAGGGCGTGGCTATCTGGTCACCCTC
>JBBPCS010000002.1:7758092-7777413 GCA_037974645.1 Hollardia meadi
ACAATAAATTGTATCAGTTCATTTTCTAACTCCGTCTCTGAGTTCTGCATTTTGGGTCCTTGAAATCAGTTAGATGCAACAATTTTATTCTGCCACTTTCGAAAAGGTGGCACAGATCAAGATAAAAACATATAAGATGCATATTTTACTTCTGAGAATGACTTGATTGAATGATTTTCTGTGAAATAGCATGTCTTTAACAAACAGTAGCTATATGTAGAATACAGCAAATTAAGCATCCCTCAAGCTGTCTTCTGTGACCTTCCAGCTTTTATGCAGAACACGTATATGATTTTCATTTGAAACCTGATTAGAAACTGCTAGAAGCTACAACTAGAAAGACATCATCATTATCAATATTATCAATGACCTTATTAAGAGGTGCAATTTGTACATTCAAAATAAAAGAACTAACATTATCAACAGAATATGGAGAAACAGCAGTGTTGACATTATGTCTAAGGTGTCTTGTCTAAGATTGTGTTGCAGAGATATCTACTGAATTTAGCTTGCTCACCAGCTAGCCTGGCCCATCCTGTCTCATACTACGACTTTGCACCGCGCTGGTATCTCAATCGAGTGCTGTGCAATGTGAATATGTGTGTTCTTACCGGTTTCGGGTTTGAGTCAGCATATTCTCACCTCAGAGACATGGCTCATAAGCAAACCATGTTCAACAAACATGATTTGATCGAAATTATAACCACTGTATTTCCTATTTTACACTTGAGCGCTGCACAATTAAACTTGATGCCTATTTTTAACATATGCTTCTCATTTGACTGTTTTTCTCGTGGCTGAGGACTCGGGGTGTAATTTGTAACAGTCGAGCTCACTGCAGCTGCATTATCTGACCACAAGAAGATTATTATTTATGAAACTTATTGAGATGCCTTTTGTCACACTAGATTAAACTTTTGCTGAAAGTGCAAATACACAGTATGCTGGACTAATTAGACAGACTTTTGTCATGTCTGTATGGTGTTATGTCGCTAAAACCCAGATGCCTGCATCATCTCATATTGGTAACTAACTCATGACTTTTTTCACCCATTTTAGGCCCTGAAATTTTCACCACTATCGGCATTGCTGGAGGAAGCTCCACACTGACTGAAATGATTTCAAAACCACGATACATTTTAATTGAAATTAATGCTATATTAGATAGAGTGCAGAATATACTGTTGTAGACCTACAGTAAAGGATAAAAAAGGGACAATCTGATGAAGATTTGGTCGCTTTTTTTGTCATGCATATTGTTTTGTGACCTCGCCATTGTGATTTTGTATTACTCATATGTGACGGTGAGATCATAAATGCTTAGTCAAATCCATTTTGTGTGATAAAACTGAGGCGTCATAGCACAACGGCTACGCTGTTAGCTCTGTCCTTGTAAGAAGGACCAGGTTTGAAGTTCCAAGAGCAATTTTCAGGACAGATAGAATTAGACATACAGCTGAAAACAAGGACAACAAAGCTGACAAAGATTTGTCATAATGTCAGGATAATGAACATACAAGAAGGTGCAAAAAAAAAGAAAGTGTGATGCCCCTCCCATTATCTTGGAAGCTGTCCAATCTCAGCGGGCAGTTGGCTGACATGAGACGTCAGCTGATTAAGCTCACCTGGGCTCTGGGGCTATAAAAGCTGGCCCTCCCTCTCCCTACAGCTGGCGTCCACCGTGGAGCACACCTTCGCAGCACGTCACACATTGGTAGCACCGATTCCCACACGTTTCTTCATTTTTTTAGGTAAATATTTTGTGTGGACTCCGTACTTGTCACACACATTCGCTGAGCCGGTTCGTGACCAAAGCAACAATGACCAACAACATACATACAAGTCACGTGTTTCTGTAAAATGTAAACAATACAAATAGCGCAAAGAAATAAATATTCAATTGATATACATGAGGTGGGTGGTTATTATTTGTTCATTAAGTATAGTTCCAGTAGTTCCCAACAAAACCACTGTAATAATGCCCCATTGTTTATCGATAGGCCTAATCTTAATCTTGGGATGTGAAGCATTATCTCTTAATTTTGTCCTCAAGTGAATACATTTTCATTTTGACTACTGTAGGCTATGTCATGCTCTCTTTTTTTTTTTTTTGCACACATGCCGTTTTATAAGCCCACAGATAAAAACAAGTCAGTTAGCTACGTTTTGGTGGTTGGTGATGTGAGTGAAACCTCTCAGTCTGCCACTTTCTTCAACAGCTCGTTCCCAGAAGGAAAACACTCATCTGATCATGACACATCAGCATCATCCTGCACCTTACTGTGATCAAAACCGAGAAACGCAGCGAGCATTTGATCGAAATCTGAAGAGCTGGTGGCCCAGATGCTCTGCATCGAGTGTTCACGATATACTAAGACTGAAAACATTAAAGCAGAAAGCACCACACTCTGTCAAAGAGGGCCAAAACATCCCCACAAGAACAAAGAACATTGACTGAAACACTTCAGTTGACTAATAAAGTTTTCAAACCACGTAATCGCTGGTTTTGTAAACTCAGATTTGTTTGGGCTTTAGGTGAAGCAATTGGTATGACAGGGACTTTCAACACTGCCATGTGTTGTACCCATGTGGTAAGCTATGTGACTGTTTATCATTTTATTCATTTCCCTTTGCTGTGGCAATATCAATGAGTTCCCTGTATTCACAGAAAGTTCTTGTTTTTTTGTTTGTTTTTTTTCAGACAATGTCACATGAATATCTTTTAACCAAGGCAGCAATTGATTCTGGAATAGGATATACATTGGCTTTATAGTGCAGTGCCTTTAATACTTTGTATGAAACAGTTACACAGTTAAATTTGCCCTGAGACGAAAATAAAGGCAGAGTTCGACTTTTGATCGATACCACTCGTTTGCCAAAGCTAAGCCAGCAGCCGGTTAGCTTAGCTTAGCATAAATACTGGAAACGGGGAAACAGCTAGCCTGGCTCTCTCCAAAGGTATAAAAACTCTCAGCAAGAAAGGGCTCATTGCATTTCCCCAAAATGATGACTTGTTCGTTTAAATGAACTTGAACAAGTTGGCATATGTCATACGAGGACATTTTTAAAAGAAAAGATGATGGTTGGACAGTTGGCATTAGACCGAGCTGCCTGAGCGATGAAACTATTTGCTCTTTAATCTCACCTCATGGTTTTCAGTTTCATGCATCACTCATCTGTGATAAGAAGTGCTCCACCTGCATACAAAAAGTGTGTAAAACTTTTTGACTTTGACTTGATCAAACTTGATTGACTGTGGAAGAAATGTGGGTGTATTATTGTTTTTTGTTTTGTTTTTTTGTTCCAGCCTGTTGTCCATGGTTCACTGGGTTGAGTTTTAAAAAAAAGTCGCAGATTCTCCATGAAACTGGCACATTTCAAAGATTTTTTTTTAAATTTTAATTTTGTATCAGTGCTGTTTAGCAGTATTTGGGAAAAGGAATACATGGCAACAAGAGTCATGTGCTGTGCTTTTTCTGCATGCTGAGACAGAAACGCACGTGATCCTGTGGTTAAAGGGAAACCATATAAGCAAGTGAAGACGAGTCTGGTTGTTAAAGTTATCAGTTGTACTATCCAGACAAACAAAGAGAACTGTGACTCAGAGGTTGCTCTCTACATCTCATCACTGAGTAGGTAAGTGATTTGTTGCACTGTTAAAAAACTGTAGAAAATTTACAGGGCATTTTCTATTTAGTGTTTAAACTTAATTTTCCACGTTATATTTTTTCCTTTTTCCATTTTTTTTTTTACAAGGTTACAAAGTTGTGGGTGTTGTCTCATATTAATATCCTCTGGTTCTTCGTAGGAAACATGGATGAGACATTTACAACCTATATGACCATAGGAACTGATTATACTGGAACTGTAAGTACTAATATGGAATAATTTTCTGCATCCACGACACCAGTGAAAAACTGTGAACTGGTAACATAGAAAATGCTGATGTATGTGTGACTGAGTACGTTCAAAGGGCTGGAGTAAAGCAAAAATGTGTGACAATGGTTGTTCTGACTATTTACCATCACTGATAGAGACAAAAACATCTGTGTTCTGTTTGTTTATGCTGTTTAAAGACCGATTTTAAAGAATACAGTATGGTAAAATTTAAAACTTGTTGCTGTGTGAACAAAACCATGTCACTGCTCTTTATTGAACATGATATATTTTGTATTGTCAGGCTATGTTCATGTTTTTGACTTCATGCTCCAGGTACAGTAGATTAATCTCAAGCATGCATCTGTAGGATAGTTTAATGCGACATTCACAGCATCACATTTTCCATTGTTTGTGAAAACATATAAGCCCTGGCTGCTTATCTCTGCCCTAAATCTAAACTTGATGCTTCTGGGGTACTGAGTTCTGCTGTGGGCCCCTTTCTGCAACCCCTAAGGATCGTTTTACCCGCCCCCCTTTCACACTTCTATGGCAGCAGGAAGTTGAGCAGTAGTGTGGTTTTTCCTGCACAGACACAACACCTGCACCTGACAGCAGTTTAGTTTTTTTTTAATGCACGCTCTGGTTAGCTTGTACATCACAGACAGCGTTTGATGTCATATCACTGCATCCCCACTAGAAGCATGATATGTTCCGAAACCCTGACAGAAAGTTGGTTAACCAGGACAGAAAAAACCCCAAAACGCTTGAGAGGAAGTGAAAAAAGAAAAAGAAGGACAGTGTAGCTGTTGCACCGTTAATACTGCATTAGCAAAATTTTTTTTTTTATTTGCAGGACCCTTCTGACTACAATTACTATGATAACGCAGGCGTGTGTGACAGAAGCTCGTTCAGGTTGTTTCGTGGGTACTACCAACCACCCCTCTTCTGGATCATCTTCATCCTTGGTGCCGTCGGTAACCTGCTGGTGGTTTGGATCTACGTCACTGTGCGCAACCGCCTGAAAACAATGACGGATGTGTACTTGCTTAACCTGGCTGTGGCTGACCTCCTCTTCCTGTGCACGCTGCCCATCTGGGCTGTCGATGCCAGCAAGGGCTGGGACTTTGCTGTCAGTCTCTGTAAAATTGTGTCTGCTATCTATAAAATTAACTTCTTCAGCAGCATGCTCCTGCTCACCTGCATTAGTGTGGACCGCTACATTGCTATCGTACAAGTTACCAAGGCTCAGAACCTGAAGAAAAAGAGGCTGTTCTACAGCAAACTTGTCTGCCTGGGTGTGTGGCTACTCTCCATTCTCCTGGCCCTCCCAGAGATTATCTTCGCCCAGGTGAAGACCAACCAAAAAGGGGAGTCCTTCTGTGTTCTGGTCTACTGGAACAACGTGAACAACCAGACTAAGATCCTGGTGCTGTCCCTGCAGATCTGCATGGGCTTCTGCCTTCCACTGATAGTTATGTTCTTTTGTTACTCTGTCATCATTCGCACACTTCTGCAGGCCAGGAACTTTGAAAAGCACAAGGCCTTACGCGTCATCTTAGCTGTGGTGTTTGTGTTTGTTTTTTCTCAGCTGCCTTTAAGTGGTCTGCTGATATGGGAGGCCACACAGGCAGCTAATGCCACTTTCAACGAATGCGAAACTTTAATTGGTTTTGATGTAGCTGGGCTGATTGCTCAGAGCCTGGCGTACACTCACGCCTGCCTCAACCCATTCCTGTACGTCTTCATAGGAGTTCGGTTCAGACAAGACCTCCTGAGGATTGTGAAGTTGTGTGCTGGAGGGCTGAGTAAAGGAGGGCTCAGTAAAATACAGGCAGTTCCCAAACGTCCCTCTGCCATGTCAGACACTGACACTACCCCTGCCCTTTCCATTTAAATGCCCATTTCCCCCAAATCCTGAGCCTTGTCCCACATGACCATATTTTTCATGCATTACTTGCTACTCACAGAGCAACAACATTTTCAAGTAGTCTTTACAGTTTTTTATTAATTACATTCATATTCTGACAGTCCTTTTTCTAAAATCATTGTACAAACTGTACATTACTGTAAATACTGTTTTTAAGTGTTTGTATTTTTACATCCGTTCCATCATATATTTCTCGTGTGCTGCTGTAACCGAATAAAACAATTGTATTTTTCGATTTTTTAAAAAAGGTACAAAACAACAATTAAAAATGGCAACAAAAAAAAAGAGGCATTCTGCAGTTTTCGTCACTGGTATTCAGTCACAGCAGCAAAGAAACAAGTTGGATGGAGATGCAACCGTTGCTTCAGGTACGCACTACAAAGAAATGACGAAGAAAGTGATGAGATCAACAATTCATATCTACTATACATGGGAAAGTATTGCAGTGCTTTCACTGGTGTAACGTATATCTGGTGTGGTGGGAAACCCACCTCAATGTGGCTACTTCAATCCACAACGTTTTCGATCTGACGAGACATCCTCCAATTGACAGTGTGTGCCATCGTCTGTGTCTACACTCCTAACTGTTGAAGCTCGTCTGAGTTTGACTATGACTTGGCAGTTTCACAGTGGATGTGAACTGATGCCCCTTCAAACTGGTATGTAAGAGGTTTCCCACACTGGTCTCATAACGGCTGTAGCTCAGACAGGAGGCAGACAAACAGACAAGTGTCAATGCCTCAAGAAGTTACCCTGTGCAGTCACAACTTTCAAAGCACAGGATTTTAGTTTTAGCAACTTCAAAAAGCAGAATGCTGAATGCTTGGATGTATAGTTTTTTGTTTTTTGTTTTTAATGAAAGCCACACAATCTGAATGAAATCCAGTAGGGGAGTTGTTTTTATTTGTTTGACATCAAAGCCATGAAAGTCTAAATGGTGAGCTGGCGACCTACTTTCCATTCCGCTCTGATGGGTGATGTCGCATAATCACAGTATCATGACACCTTCGCGCAGAATCTGATACAATCAATGTGACATGAATCTGAAATTAGATTAAACAAAAACAAACAAACAAGGATTCAAAGATGAGGTTTGAATTTGGCAGCATGGGTTGTTCTGTCTGTGTTATCCCCATGAAGTCCATATTTACACATTAAAAGGTTAAAGGCCTAAATTGAAAACTATGACTATGTGTGGTGGAGTTAGAAGTTAAGTTAGGCTATCCATCCATCCATTATCTATCACCGCTTATCCTATGCAGGGTTGCGGGGGGGAGGGGCTGGAGCCTATCCCAGCTGTTGTTGGGCGAGAGGCGGGGTACACCCTGGACAGGTCGCCAGTTCTAAGTTAGGCTATGTAAGTTGGAAATTAAAGAAATTTTTTTTGAATTTCTATCAAATGTCTATCTACTGACACATAAAAAGACAAGGGGAAACAACAGATGCAGGGAGAAAACAAGAGGAACCGAGTACATGTTAGCTACATTCTTGCACCTTGACAGTAAAAAACATAACCTGTATTGTTATTGTGGCTGCTGAGGTTGGCCCCGGACAACTGCAGCCTACCTGCTGAATTCAGGTGAGACCACACTCTTTCATTTCCCCTCTTTGCACTGCTTCTTTCTCTCACGACAGGAAACCACCAGCCAATAACAACATGCTGCTACTTAAGCGCTGAGGCCTCACTGTGGACGTCCTCGGGGGCCCACGCAGACGGCCTGAATGTTTCTTAACCGGAGAGCTCCGGTGGCAATATTACCACTCAGCACATCTTCCATCATATTCTGTTTGTGTATTCCTGGTGTGTGCATGATTGTTGCGTGTTAACTAGATCCACGGGTTCGCATTAAGCACAGGAAGAAGTGCTTGTCGTGCCTCTTACAAAAGGAGAAACTGGAAAAATGTGACATCTATTGTGAAATGCAATTTATCTTCTTCTTTCTTAACTAAGGTTGTAAGTAATACGTTTAGATGTGGTCTGTATTCAGTGAGAATTTGCGGTGTGAGTAAACACAGTTCCACAGCAGATTTTTGACGGTTAACCCTAAGATCAGTATGAGAACGAGGGCATCTTGCACAGGAGGTGGACAAAATAACATGGATACCTTTCGATTCAGTACCAAACCAAACAAAGGCCTGGCCTAACTTCTGTCTCATCAGAAATTCAAGATTAAGAGCTTCATTACGGCATTAATGTTTCCTGAACTATTGTATTAGATTTCCTTCTATCAGTGGTTCCAAATCTTTTTTGTCTTAGATTCCATTCCATGGGCTCGAGTATTGCTTTTTCATACCCTGCCAGTTGTTTAACAGTATTTCACAGCAGAGAAAACCCACTTTGATGCATAGTGATCCTGTTGATATTTAAACTTTGTGTCTTTTTTCTTTGCCTCAGTAGTGAGGCAAGAATGCATTTAAAGCACCACCATTTGGAATGAAAGAAAATTTTTGAGGTTTTTGTTGGCTTGTTGCCAAACACTTTTCTGGCACACGTAATCGTAACACTTAAGAGTGAGTCATGTTAGTGGAGACTGAGGCGTGACCACAGCTGGTTGCTGTGAAAATAATATCAGATATCAGTGGTGGAAGAGTACTAAGATCATTTAGTACAGTAAAAATACCAATACCACAAAAATATAATACTCTGTAAGCTGTAAAAATACTCGCAAATTTTGTACAAGTAAAAGTACGGCAAGAGCAAAAGTAATTGCTCTGCAGTAAAATAGCCCCTGTGACTTATATAGTGCAATATATGACATCATTAGATGATGCATCAATGCGTAAGCAGCATTTTACCCAGGAGCTGGCTGAGGTGGAGCTTTAACTAATTTAGACACAGTTAGGTGGTTTAGTCCAAAATGTCAAATACTTGAAAGCAGAAAAAGAAAAATTCTGTGACTCGTTCTTTTTTTTAAAACTTTACTCTTATTTTTTGACTTTTTAAAAAATTATTGTAGGCTATAATGTGGCCTCTTTGAGACTTAAACAGTGACCTCAATGAAACTGAGAAGTTTAGAGGGGAAATCATTCTCTGGTGAAACTACTCACAACCTGCAGATATCTGACACATGACAGGGGGTCACTCGTCAAAAGCCTGAAAAGCACTGGTGTAAGACTTTACGTTACGTTTTTTAAAAGTAAAATCTTAAACTGAAAAAGTAACTACAGCTGTTAAACAAATGCAATGGTGTAAAAAGTGCAGTAGTTTACTCTTAAATGTAGTGGTATACAAGGAGCATAAAATGGAAATACTCCAGTAAACTCCACTAATCCTATTTGTTTATTTTCCTCCTAAACACAAATATGTGGATGAACATAAACCATAATTTCTATTTTTCCAAATTAGCTGAAAATACTTCACCATCTCTCCACATACGTACACACCAGGAGTTCACCCTGAGGTATAAGTATCACTCCCTTATATTGTGGTGTTATTTTGTACACTGTCTAGATAAAAAGCATCAATCAGACTGCCTTAGAACATGAACTGTGATTTTTCTTTTATTTTAATACAGGCTACTAGTAATATCCACCACAAGGTGGCGTAGCTTCCACAGCAGAGTTTGCCTGTGGTTCAGGTTTCAGAGAGAGCTGGCAGCAAACACACAAGTTGGAAATAAAACTGACCCCATCTAGTGGCAGTCTGGATGGGAGCATCGTTGGACATGAAGTTTTTAAGTTCCTGAGGTTTGTCTGCTTCTTGCAAAAGAATCTCATTCCCAAAGAGCTGCTAATGGACAGGCAGATTGATCGTATAGTGTATTACTAATATTCCATGTTCCTCATTATCCCACAACTGAAGTACCACAGTAATCACCACTGGGGAAAACAGTAAAAAGTTTAAAAAAAAACAAAAAAAAAACCCTGAACAGGTCTGGACTGTGTAGTGAAGAATGCCCAAGACCCACAAGTAGAGCAGCACCTGTGGTTTGGGAACATCCCATCCATCTTTCTGCACAGGGGGAATTATTTGTGTGTGTGTGTGTGTGTGTGTGCATGAAGGAGATATGTGAGAGAAAGAAAAAGAAGGATAGAGGGAGGACATAGCTCAGTATATGAGTAATAGGAGAGGCAGAGTAAGCATATGTGACCCATTGACATTGAGTGGGCTGCAGTCTGGCTTCTACTGGCCGATGGTCTGGTTCTGTGGACTACAGAAAGCATCAGGGACTATGGCTTAGGTATCAACAATGACCCCCCTGGACCACTTTATTAGACCAAGTCACAAATAGCTCATCATGAAAGTTAGAGGCTCACTGGCAAAGTATTATAAAGAAAATAGAATAAATGAAATTGTACATCTATGAGAAAGGAAATGGAAAAGGAAAGTGAGCCGTTATCCAAGCAAAAAGGATCTTCGTACCTCTCCTCTGCGTAAAAAGAAATGTAATAGAACTTGGACCTCCACCACAATTTCAGCCCAAACAGGGAGCCTCTTATCACCCGCCATCTCTCCCACAGCTAATATTTCACTTCAGCTCCCGGGCCCACAGAATGAGAGACGTTTCCATTTCATGTCAGTCATTTCCAGGCCTGTGTGTTACTTGTGTGGTGATAAGTGTTTGACTGTCTGGGAGTGTCGTTAGTCACTGTCCGGCCCCGAGTGACAGCCACAGATTGACGCTGATGATGAGCAGAGGAGAGGCCCGGTGTGTTCAGGGACGACAGAAAACCCCAGTTGATGTAGAGTATATTTACACACATATAATGACGAACACAAAGCCATGCACATACTGACACTTCAGTGTGGAATAAAAGAGAAGGTATTCTGTCTTTGTAACGACGACACAATCGAGAGACATGAGGGATGCCTTCCTAATTCGCAAAATGTGTTGTGCTTTTTACATTTACTGTATCTTTAATCTTAAAGGTGAAGAATTCCCATCATGTTACATCAGAAGTATGTCACTGCATAATAGTGTGATGAAATAACAATTGTTGGACCCATTTCAGTAAGGCTTTATTTATGGATCCTGACATTTCTTAAGAATTTCCTCTAAAGTTTCCACTAAATAATTGCGTAATTGTGCATTAATACAGAATGTTTTTAGATTTTAGTAACTGTGTTGAGTTTCTAAGCAGATTTCCAGTCATAGTTTTAGTCAACTGCCTGGATCCATTGCACCATTTAAATCACGCTTAAAATTTATGAATTCAGGTTTTCATTATTGGATTATTTCGTGTTTGTAGACAACTGTCACATCTGAATGAGTTCAAGACTCTTTCGGTTACACTAGCGACTAGCAACTTTTTGTGTTTCCCTTTATGTCAGTAAATTTTTGTTTTCTGGAGGAACCTTCCTCTAAATTTACAGCTGAATATCAGTTACTTTCTAGGAAATTACAGGAAAATATAGGACTCACAAAATAAAATGTTATCCCCATTTTTCTTGGTATTTACTTCAAAAATCATAACTATGAGATCATCCACAAACGTAGGTCTCTTGAGGAATAGTTAAAGACTTAAAGATGGATTTGGTAGTAAATAGGGTAGTTTAGTTGTGGATTATGCTCAACATAATGTCAGTAATCATATTTGATTCCCCAAATAGGCAGTGTAAACAAGTAGTGGCCATCATCTCCAATGAAGATGTAAGGCCCTTGTGAGTTTATTTTTCCCTTGTTTACATCACAACTTTTACAACTCTGATTGCAAAGGGGTGTTTTTTGAGCATTACACAATGTTACATGCATTTTGGTGCCATTGTCCCAACTTGTCTAGTCATGCAGTGCAACACAGAACATAAATATGCTCACATGAGTCATTATTTCTCCAAATTAATATTAATTTCACCAGCATTTAAAACATTTGGTAATATTATGTTTACTCACCCTCACATTTTCACTTTAATTTTACTTCATTTAAATTTTTACAATTAATTCTAGGTAATGTTCATGTAAAGCAAACAGCACATTTTGATATTGCATTCAAGTGTATTGTTTTGCACCGTCAATACTTGAGTTCTGTTTGTTATCTTTTAAGATAACAGATTTTTACGGCCCTAATTTAGACAAACCTGCAATAAATGATTTTTTGGGCTACTGGGGGCAGCAGACACAAGTTTTGAACACAACATTGACATATTGTTGTTGATGGCGAACTTAGCAAACACTTGCTTATTTACACATCCAGCAGATACAGAGCAACATTATCATTCATTTGGAGTTGGGTTTTTGGCCACCTGATGAAGTCCAACAGTCACTCTCTTTAAGCTCTATTTTTGGTCTCTACCAACTCCTGAGGGAAATATCGGACTCTTTAGCTGCTACATGCTCCACTATGTTCACCGGCTAGTCTCTAACTGTGTCTGCTGGGGCCACACAAGCACAATTTAACTGATTTAAAAACAAATCTTTACGTGAATCCAGTTTCCTTGGTACTGTACAAATTTTTACAATACCTTTCATCTAATTCTTGTTTATGGACTCTCCGTGTTTTTTGATTTATAATCCCTGTCACTGAATTTGTTGTCCAATACTGTTTTCACAGTTTCATAATTGCATCCAGGAAAAATTTCAAAGGGAATCTGTTGTTGTCAACCTTTGTTGGAACTGTGTTTTGCTCGCTGCTGTGTAGCTACACAAAAAATGAGTGCAGACTGAATAAAAAAACAAACAAACATATAAAATAATAAACATCCACCTCACCTGTATACTGGCCCCTGATGAGTAATGCAGAAAAAAAAAAGTTATCCTTGCTGATCCCTGGCATGACACAATCTTCAAATAAGCCTGATCATAGGAGACAGCAAATATATTGGAACAAGTAGCTTAAGGATGAACATGTAGATCTCAGTGAGGAATGACGTTTGCAATGCTTTTCAAGCCTCTCCAAGACAAATTCCATGCAACAACCTTGATTTGCTTTCGCCATTAGTTTCACTCTGGGTCAACCTGGGAAAATAGAAACAGGAAAAAATACAGCACAACAAGGTCAAAAAGTTCAATCTCTGGAACATGTTTTCACCCTCACGGCCTCTACCCTTCCTTTTACCTCCCCTTTCAAAAGCGGGGCAGTAAGCTGTGAGACGGATGGGCTGAGCGTTGCGAGGTTTCCAAAAGCGAACAGAGTCTGACTGCTGCTCTACCTGAGGAGCAAAAACAAAAGAGCCATCTCTACCTGTAGGACTGTGGGAGTCGAGGCTTTGATCTGGACCAGAAAGAGAGAGTAGTTTGATGAAATATTGATGCTTTTTTTCATTTTTTTTTTTTTTTAACTGTGTCCTGTGGGAGCTCAGTCTGCTCTCAGGATGTGTGAGCTGATCCACAATACTGCTCCATCCCTCGCTAGATGAGAATGGTCTTGACTGTGCGGCTCTTATAGGTCCTAATGGGCCTAATGATGACCCTCCGCTCTGGAGTCATTTGGGGGGATTTTTTTTCTTGCTGATCAAAAGAAGAGGTATTTTTAATTAGTCCACACCTATTGCAAAATACACACACAAGCGACATGTGTCTGACAACACAGAATCTTGACAGCAAAGCCTGCACATGACTTAAATCTTTATCTGGTGTTGGGTAGCTTATTTCGATGGGTACTGTGCCCTTGAAGCAAAGGTGCTACAGCTCTATGTGTAAATCTTTTATACTTTAATGCATAAATTCATAACTGGAAAATGCCACCCCGAAAATTCATGCATGCTAATTTAGCTTGGACAGCTAAAAAGAAAAAAGTCTATAGTGATGCTAAGTTTTAAGCAGATTTTGTTGCTTTGTTGAAATGCAGTGAAACGCACTGTAAAAATTGATGCACATGTTTAAAATGACTCTTCTTGACGATACTTTTCTGGCCCAGTATTCAAACATTAAGGCCTTGTTGTAAGCCCAGTATCAGACCATGTAATATGATTTCAACTGGGCACTCAGAAACTTTGATTTGAGTTTGTATGAGTGACCCACATTCTTCAAGCAACAATGATCTCTGTGCAAAAAAAAATGAATATTGATAATTGCCTAGAGTACTTTTGTCTGAAATTTAAGAGGCCAACACATTCCAATCAGACCGGAAAAGAGGGTGAAATACGAGGGGTTGGATTTATCACTCTCCCATGCTCAAGTTCATACACAGAGATAGACGGCGGGCATAATGACTTCTGTGCCCAAAAAAAAAAGACAAAAAAAGCAGAACGATTATTTGAACTTAAAGGAAGAGGAGGAAGACACAGAGAAACGGGTCGAGCAGGGGGGAGGAAGGAGGGGTCTTAGGAGGAGCCAGGGGCAGGAGATAGTCTGGGAAAGGTCTCGCGTTAAAGTGGAATTAACATGCCTTTCCATTGGAGTCCATTAGATAATCATATTCATACCACACAAGGCTCCAAACTCTCTCCGTTTCATTATTCCCTTTTAATCCAGCCTGATAAGGGGGTGCAGGCGTCGTGGTTTTATTATGTCGTCATTTGGATTCCACATAAAATCCCCACGGGATGTTATCACGGGGAAATTGCTTAAATAGCCCAAGTGGATATAGTTTGGCGTTTATTATTTCTGACGGATTCAAAATAACCGCAAATATACTTTTCCGACTATTGGGGGCTGAGAGTCTTATCAGTCATGCACACTAATGGCCCTAATGGGGGGGTTGGTGTATGTTGGGAGGAGAAGAGGGGAGCGCTGTGTTGTCGTGTCCTGAATGTACAGTAAGTGCGTACAGGTACAGAGGAAAAGGAAAGAGAGGAGGATAAACAACGTGAAGAGAGAAGGGGAAGGAGACTTTTAAAGTTGCTTCAGGATGCTCTAATACACATCTGATGTTGGGCCTGATGTCAGTGAAGCTCTTTGTGGTTTGTTTGTTTGTTTGCTTGGTCCCAAATCTCTGGTCCTTGGCAAACAGACCCAGTGTCAGGTGGCTGTAGTCATTTGTTTGTGCACACTTGCACTTGTAGTCCGAAGATTAAGAGCAAGAAAATCCCTTGATGCCTTTTGTAAGATAGAGACAGTAGACACAGAGAGGAAACATGGGTTCCCATGGCCACATATTTGTATATGGCAGGGTACTGCTGCTGTCAATTCCGCTTTGCTGACTTTTTCAGATTTACTGGAGGATCCAGTTCTCAATTCTCTTGAGCTGAACCATTTAGAAACCCGTTCCGTTATCTGTACACGCACTACCAACAAAGCTGAAAATGGGTCATGAAAATTTGACGTTTTGGAGATGGACGTTTTAAAGGACAACGATTATAGAACACGATCAATAAATGTTAAAAGGAAATCGTTACGGAATTTTCTTCGAACTATCTTGTGAAATTTGTGATTGTGATGAATGTGGACATATTTTGATCAATAACACAATGAACTATTTCCCCTTTTTTTGATTTACAGCTTCAGTTAAAAAAGATCAAATTGACCCTTACAGGTACGCAGCCATGCACACACATATGTATATTTTTTCACCCATGTTTGTGTCTCCCAGAGATTTCTGCCTTCACTCAAATACAATTGAGTTAAATGGAACTGGAACATTTACAGTTTTTAAGAGCAACATCTTTGACCAGAAACCAGTGTTTTGTTGCTCTTTTTAAGATTATGGTTTCTGGGTGATTTGCCTTCGCTTTATTAAATAGTGACACGACAACATAGGAGAGAAGGGGATGTGACATGCAACAAGGGTCCCAGGCTGGTGTCAAACCGGGAACATCGCAGATGAGTCGTAACCCACTGCACCACAAGGTAGCTCATCCTTATATACTTAAGAAAACATATGTATAAATAATCCACAGGATACTTTAAACAGTTTAGTTCCAAATGACAAAAATACTGCATGGTTTGTTGTAATTTAGGTGGACTAAATCATTAGAATATTTCCATTTTCACCGTTCTCTGATGATTTAAAATGCCATCTGAGAAGTTAAAAAGGAGCCTTTAAGAATCTATATGTAGTTCATAATTAGACTTGGCAGCGTATAGCAAGATTATGTGTTACCAGTGGCGGAAAGTAACAGTACAGTAGGTTACATAAGTACAGTTTTTCTCAACACGACCAGCTATAGGCACTTGTTGCTTTGCAGGTCAGGATTTTACATATAAAACCATGATCATCCTACAAAGCGTACAGAATAAACTACCCAACAGTGCACAGTATTAAAATACTGCTTATATAATAGAAATCTGTACGATGAAAACAACTCTCACGGTGGCATAAACGAGAACCTTTTGATACTTAAAGGGGATTTTCCTGCTAATGCTTCCATATTTCTACTTAAATTTTTTATTGCAAGACTGCTACAATTGCAATAGAGTATTTTCATACAGCATTGTTACTTTTTAGTGAAGTAAAGGACCTCAATACCAACTGAAGGCAGTTCAAGTATTCGTTGATCTTAAAATATGGCCTTTCTGCTGTGAAAAACACAGGAGCCTCTGTCATTCCAGCGTTCATGCAGCCAGCGCACTTCCAGCGCTCACATCTGTGTGGATATAATATGCTTATTCTGCCGTATCCATTTCACAGTGACATCTGTGCGGCAGCTCGGAATTAAAGGCAAAAATCCAAATGCCTACACAACATTCTGCCAAGTATTGATTTACTGTTACTACTCGTGTAACATACGTGGACACTCTGAGCAACGACATATCAGTTCAGTGAGATCACGGCTGAAACTGGAAACACGCTCTGTCATTCGGTCCTTTTTCTTCTTTTTTTTTCTTGCTTTTTTGAAAAATAAGCACAAGATGCAGATGTTGAGCTTCAGTGCTCGGCAATCCTTTTAGATCCTTGATTGTGCTGTGAGGAAAAGTGGCAATATGTGAGTGTGGTGTGTGTATGTGGGTGGGTGTGTGTGTTTGTGAGCACGCTGAGTGTCTACCTTAGTGAGTACACCTCCCTGCCTGTAGATCTCAGGGTCTGGAACAAACAGTAGTTCCTTCTTAATTGGGGTGAGATCTGGGGCTTAAAGGGGGCCAAGAAAGGACCCGAACCCCCTTTTTTTCTCCTCCAGAATCGCTTTGGCTACAGAGGTGCTTTTGATGTGTGCTTTGGCTCTGCGAGCCCTACTCTGGAATATGTTCTTGGGAGACCATTGGTTACTTGCCTCCAGGCAGAATCTCAATCCCCAGGATCCTGGCCCTCTTTGATGAAATACTTTCGGGAGCCGCTAACCCTACTGATGCCCATGTGCACCCCCTCCCTCCTTCTTTACCTTCTTGTTCTCCCCCACCTCACCCCCACCTCCACGTTCCTCGGATTCTCTTTGAGAGATTCATAACAAGGACTTTATCTCTGTGTAGTCCAGGCCAGATGAGCACCGCCTGACAAACTGACAGGAGAATTAGTCGTGTCTTACAGAGCACCTTTGACTGTCTCCTCTCTCGGCCCGACTTCCTGTCCTCGCGGCCACAAGCATTTTCAATGTATTGACACCGATTTATTCATTGTGCACGTGTAGTATTCCTCACTTCTTTTGTTTTAGGATTGTAATTTAAAATCAACAAATAAAATCACTTTTATTTTGACATTTTATGGATTATGAGGACAACTAAATGCATATGTGTATCCGTAGATTGATTGGTGAATTGAGTTGAAGCCAAACCATGTTTTCCACGGGAATATTTAAAATACTTTCTCAATGACTCGTCATCCCTGTCCCACCTTTCACATTCAAGATCCATCTTCACATTCGGACAAAATCAAAGTTCAAACATTTGGAGGTTTATTGATGACAAAGGTGCTGACAGCTGTGACAGGAGATCTTAGGCTCTGAATGATTAAGGCAGTAATTCGTCAATGCCGACTTTATTGGCGCAATAAGCATCAGAAGACTGCTTATAAAACATCTTTTTCTTTCGACGTGGAAAATTCCTTTAAATTACCGACTTCTTCGTTTGCCACAGTAGCTGATTGGATGCGTGTCAGAATAAATAAACCAACTGTGCCTTGATGGACTTGACCTCTCGGCCACACACACACATTCAAATCCTGGTTAAACGATTAACTGGTGATTTTCCTCTCCAAACTCCCACCTCTTCATTGATTGAAACAGCACCCTAAAGACCCCTCTTACCACATAATTTCCCTGTATATTGATTATGTATATTGATTATAACCTAACCCTACAGGAGGGCTTCTCTCTGCTTTACTGCAGCATTAGGTATGGCTCTGAAGGACGAGCCCAGGAGACTATTTTATCTCTCATAAATCGACAGCTTCCAATAGGTGAGTCAGATTGCCCCATAAATGTAAAATGGCCTTTTAAAGGTGGATAATTGAGAAAGAGAGAGGTAAGAAATGTCACTTAAACAAACTCTTGAATTCAATTGCTCATTCAAAAAAAAAAAATCCTCATGATTACAAAACAAAATTTGCTGGCGGTATGATTGTTACAAGCTAATTTATTCCAACAAAATCCAAATCAAAGTAATCATTTAACTGATTTATGCAGGTTGACATGTCACATTAGTAACAAAAATATTTTAGTGACTGGCATATCTAAATCATGTTTGCATCGGTGCAGTTTTATCAGATTAAAAAAACATAATGTCTTTTATAGTAGAATCAAGGCTTGATGGGGTCCATTGCCTAAAAGAAAAACTCAAGTTACATGGACAGACAAGGACAAAACAGAAAAATGCTGCCAAAGATAAACAAAATCCAACTTTCTCGTCACTGACAGCATATTTTTTTTCTTTTCTAACTCGGTGCACACTTCTTAATATGCTACAAAGGCCCATGAGGAGCAGGAAAGTGTGCGAACTGAGTTTAATGTTGGTTTATGCTCCATAAATTAAGTAATATTTGGATTAACTAGGATTGAAGTTTTAAAAAAAACCGTTTGCTTAAATAAAGAGAGAGAAGAAGAATGGGGGTACACAAAATGAAAAAAGGAGGGAGGCAGTGAGTAAAGGAGGGAGCAATCCGAAGGGAGGAGTCAAACGAGGGAAGGAGCAGCTGGAGTCCCACACTTCGCCCTCTCTCTCTCTCTTCTCCTCGAAAAAAAAGCGCACTAAATGTAATAACAACTCTCCATGCGCTTCCCTCGCGCTTATGTTGCTTTTTGCGCACATCTGCTATCGGCAGATATTATCGGGCAAGGCTGATGGTGTTAGTGAGGCGGTGGTTGAACACAACAAACTGTGAGGAGGAGGAGAAAGACAGGCAAGAGGAAAAACTCTGGCAGCGCCGTTTTGGAGTTTGAGTTGCAGGCGTAAAAAAAAAAAAAAAAAGTCCCAGGCAACTCCAGAGGCACATCTGCAACGTAGGAAGAGAAGAAGAGGAAAGAAGACGCATCATTTTTCTCTGTGAAGAAAGAATTAAAGGGGGAATCACCCGGAAAGAAGTAAGTACATTCACACAGAGGCGGAATAGGCTTTGTTGCGCTTGTTTGTCTACTTTTAAAGTTTAATTAAAAAGAGGCGGTCGCACTTTGTGAAGCAGCGGAGCTCGCCCGTTTCACAACGATGGAATTTCTTACAAGTTTAGATGTAGACGTGAAATGGATTTACACAAGAAACACTGGTATGAAGCAGCAGCGGGGGGGGGGGGGGGGGGGGGGGGGGGGGGGGGGGGGGGGGGGGGGGGGGGGGG
>JBBPCS010000002.1:7796027-7819122 GCA_037974645.1 Hollardia meadi
TACCCCCCCCCCCCCCCCATCAAGGAGAGTAGCGGCCCCTGATCTCAGCTCAGCGGAAACCCCGTGGTGCACCCAGCAACAGCGTGCTACGTTAACTTATGAAAAGTTGAAAATAAGAGAGAGGGGCACAGGTGGAATACGTACAATGGATGTTTAGCTTAGTCTTTCCAAGGCAAACTCTGCTACTGAGAAGAACAACACCATTCTGTGGTTGGGATGAGCTTGGATCAGTTCTTGTTACTGATCATGGACATTAGCAAACTGGTTAGCTTCAAAATCTAGAGGAATAATTCTCAACTTAAAACTGTCCCTTCCCCTCTTGTCCCTAGTCTGCAAGTTTTGTCCAAGTTGAGCAGGCCCAGAGTAATTATTGAGTTCTGGTAGAGCGTTCCCACATGGTTCGCTAAATGGTGGCTTCATCCTGTGTGCCATTCATCTCTGTGCCCCGTCTTCTTGCACTGACAGCTCAAAAGAGCCGACTGTGCCACAACAATGCTGTGATTGGTGCTCTTTAGGAGGGGTTCGGGGGAGGGATCGGGGGGAGCTCTCTCCCCTCCCACCCTCATCATTTGGCAGGCAGGTGGACCACAAAGTCCCCTGATTCTTTTGTTGGGTCCAAAGCTAAAAAAAAAAGAAAAAAAAAAGATGTCCATGCTCCTTGCCTGAATAAATCCTATCGTCATGGGATAATTTGCTAATAAAAAAAGAGAAAAAACAGGGGGTGGGGGCTAAAGGATTAGTTATTTGAAGGAGAATAAGAAGGAGAAAAAGTTTGTTGTTGGTTGGACTTTTATGATATTGGTGCTGTTTATTTGAGGAAGGAGGGAGTTAGTGTAAGTAATAGGATGAGAATTGAAAAATGGCGAGGAGAACTACTGGACACAGTTCAGAAAATTGCCAGGGAATGCTGTTTTAACATGATAGAAGCCTCTGCAAAGTGAGCGACCTCTTAATGGTCATGCTTAAAAGGGCAAGAGCAGGGGTCTCAGAGGCAAACAAGTTAAGCCTTAAAGGGCGACAAATGTTTGGTTTTCGTGTAGGTTACCAGAGAAATCCCTAAGCAAATGGAGAGCGTGGCTAAAGTGTTTAAAGAAGAAAAAGAAACACTTCACTGTGTTGGAAAAAAAATAAAAAAATCTCCTGATGGGAAGAGAGGGAAGAGTGATACAGAGAGCGGGGAGAGATAGAGGAAGAGTGAGGGGCCACCTTCTTTTTAGGCAGCCATTTAAATGATCAACAGTAAATAGAGGGGAATGTCATCTGACAGAAATAAAGTTCCCGTTAACAGTGGGGATGGAAAGTAATTTACAGATACGCTGTCCCCGCCATCTTTGTGCCTCCCAGATAAGGTTTCATTTCAGAAACGGATAGGAGACATTTTCACTTACGGGCCCCCATTCTGGGACACCTGTGATAACAGCTTGTGGACCCCTAATTGAAAATGGGTTTCAAAATGGATTTTCACTTTTCTTCCTCCCTCCTCTCCCCCTCCATTCCCTCCTCTCCCTCATGACTAAGCCCCCCCCCCCCAACCCCCGTAAACACCCTGCTCCATCCCTTTTTCTCCTTGGCGTTGCCTTGTCGTAGGCAGAGGGAGGCAATATTGGAAGGACAGGGAGGGAGAAGGGAGGAAGGGAGGGAGGCTAGGGGGAAATGGAGCGTTGGGAGCGGATCATCCCTCAGCCTGTGTCACAGCTATGACAGCCGCGTGATTCGTCTTATTAATGAAATCATTGATCACTTGATGGGACTCATAATCAACTGTTTCTCCACTGTGTCCTGCCCCATCTCCTCCTCTTCCTCCTCCCTCCTCATGCTGCTTTACACTTCTTTTTTCTATCCCTGTTTTATCCCCCCTAAAAGATTAACCACTTTGACAATCTGATATTTTTTGTGTCTGAAGGGGGAAAAAAAAGATTTATAAATACATACAATTAACAAGAACACCCAGAGTGTTGCAAGAAATGTATCTGCTTGGTTACTTAAAGTGGCCTTTTCTATTAAAGGAAACAACTTGCTCGTTATTTTAAGAAATGTGCGAAGCTGTTTGTGATCGCCGCTCCTACAAGGTGATTTCTCTCATCTTTATTTGTGCTGTATTTCATGGGGACCAGAGGAGGAAGCAGGGGCCCCTCTGTGTTACCCTACTCTTGGCCCTGCCTGTGGGGGCTAATGAGAGAGGACTGATGGAGGGATAAGGGACCTCATGGGAGCTCTGGCTGGCCCTCGGGTCAAACAGCACAATGGAGGAGGCGTTATAGAGCCTGACACACAACCCCACACAGGAAAACTGGCTTTTAGTGTCAAAAGACCTCTGTATGGTACATCAATTATACATAGCATACATAAAAATTAAATAAGCAGAAATGCACATAGAAAAATACAAATTTATTCACAACATTATAATTATGTTAGGACATCATGAGGGTTTAGAGATAGGTATCAAATATAAGATCTACCTGTAGATACCTGCAATATCACACTGGGCCCATGTGCACACACAGTCGATGTGTTTTGCCTTCACTGTTGAGCCATAGACATTTCATGGACCTCTGCACTGAAGGCAATTTCCTGCAGCAGCAGGGGGACAGAGTTTGGCAGAGCCACCTCGCAGGGGCCTGAGGCGCAGGATTAGCTTAGCCCACGCTGCTACTCAGGGCGGAGGGGAACCTCAGCTGCCCAGCCCAGTCCAGCCCAGCTTGGCCTCTCTTGTCTGGCACACTTCCGCATGCCCAGATCTGCCTGCTGGAGCTCTACGGCTCCTTCACTGCCGGAAGCTGCATATAAGCTAGTGCCTCAAGACTTCTGCATGCTGTGGAGAAGTTGCCAGAATTTAGCAGTAGTGGAATTGTGTCCTTTTTTTTTTTGGTTAGTGAACATCCGACTTGTTTTGCCCTGGTGGATGTAGCAGGAAATACAGCTTTGAACCTCAGCAAAAAACTTAAAATTAGCCCTTGAAGGAAATTTATTCAAAAGTGGGTCTTGTACTTAAAAATAATGTTTTGTTTCTATCAGTTATGATAACTTTGGGCTCACCAAAGCAATTGATGTGACCTGGGAACATAATACTGCAATGAAGTCAGACAGGACAAGAAACACAAACAATCAGACAATCAGACATGTAAACAAACCAGATTATTTAAACTGTTTTATTTGGATGAATAAAACTCATTCCAGGCAGTAAACTTGGTGAGTACAGCTGTATTATTATCAATAGAAATGATGGCCGAAATTTCAAAAATGAGACCCAAGTTGTATGTTGAATTTCCCTTAAATTTGCACAGAATATAGAGAGCAATCTTAATCTGACATCTGAGTCAAAGACTTCTTACAGGTTGTGATAATTCATGCTGATCATCACAATGGCTCCCCAGAAGAACCTCGGATCATTTTCACTGACACGCTGAGAGCCAGAATGGCCTGGGAGTCAGAGGTCACCCGGGTCAGAGACAAGTCTCTGAACCAACGACCAGCCTCACAAAGACAAATCAGCCTGCCCTGTGTGAGGGGATCGGGGCTACATCAACCAGCCCGGCCCTGCTGCATCCCGGCAGCACTGCAGCTCTGTCGGATGTCGCTCCTCTCAGAGCGGGAGGCGCAAGGGCAATCAAGGGCCCCATAAACTCATAAACCCATAAAGTGGGGAAACAAGAGTTGACTATTCTACCACTCTGTCCATTTGTCGGTAGGCATCAGTGGCCTCCCTCCTGCCAGCGGGAACAAAGCATGAGTGTCCTGACCCTGCCAGGGGGATTTATTGTGGTGTGTGCTTGTGTGTGTCCTGTCTGTTTTGTTCGCTTGCTTATGCCTCCTTACCACAGTCGGGCAAAATGACTCATGGTGAAGTAGCAACTAGAGGCCTTGCCGCAAGGGTTGGAGTTTATATGAAAGACTGACTGTGTGGGACAGGACCTACTAATCTAAAAGAATCTATACCTTAGTTTCTAAATAATTGGTTCTCTGTGTGCTAAAAAAAAGCACAAAACTAAAGCATCATTAGTTTGCATATACATGTTTCATGTGTACATTACAAGAAAAGGTCCTTCAGGTGAATCAAGGAAGCACTTTAGAGAAAGCAAAATCCAGAAAAAAATGCTAAAAATACATTTTTCTGTCCAATATGTTGGCATAGATGGCAACTAGTTTTTAATGGTAAATCAATATGTCATTTATAAGTCACTGAGGTTAATAAAAACTCATTTTAAAAAGACAGCATGTCTGAATGTAGCAGAGTTTTTTGGAACCTCAAACATATTTTTTGTCTGAAAGCGTCCAGTATGTTTCAGGCCACTTTCCGCTCTCTGCTCAAAACTCGCTGGATTAAATCAAGACATGCTTTGAGAGACCAAAAGGCCCTATACCCCCTAATCTCTCTCCCCTGACCTCCACACCCTCTGGGCCTTGACTCTCACCCTTCTCCCTGCTCCCCCTCCCCTTTCCCCACCCAACTCTCTCCCTCGTAGTGCGAAAGAGGAGCCAGGATCAAAGGCCATAAACCATGGCAGTGATTTCTGGTGATTGATTAGAAGCAGAGGTTGAGAAGCAGCAGCTCTCTCCCCTCCTTTCTTCCCACCCTCCAGTGCTGCGTACGCACTCTCCCAGGGCTCTCGTAAATAGCTCAGGCTTCAAGTGTGAAAAGAGTTGCCACGATTGGCAGACAGAGCCTAGAAAACACATCCGTACTGGGGCGGCTTGGCCGGTTTTTCTGCCTCTTCCTCCTGGATGGCAGGGGGGTGTCAGTTGATAAGAACCATTTGTTGTCTTGCTTGGATCTGGGGAGGGACAGTGTAATCCCTTCACCCTGGTCTGTTCGCAGAGCTGGAGGAAAAGAGCAGAGGAGAGGAGGAGGAATTGATTTTCAGAGAGAGGGCATGCGGAGAATTGAACTCAGATGTGTAGCAGAGACAGGGTTTGAAAGAAGCATTCTACTTGCGGGGAAACAAATGTCTGTAGCTTACAGCACAGGGGCCGTGCAATTTGAACTTGAGCAAGTCCCTCTAATGTTAATCAATTGCATAGCTGTCTTTCACCATCCTCTCCCCGCCCTCCTCCTCCTCCCCCTGTCCCGAACTCAACTCATCCTGGAGGCCTCTTGACAAGCAAGTGGTCCTGTGAAGGCATTTTAATAGGCCATGCCCATTCAGAGGCATTGGGGGTTAATGCTTGAACCCCATGCATGCTTTTGCACACAAGACAAAAATGCACATGCACCTCTCTTGGTCTTTCCTACCCTGCCTGATCTCACCTGGAGCTGTGAGTCTAATGATGTTCGGAGCGTGGGCCTCGCAGCGACAGCTCCAGTCCCGGTGAGATGTGTCTCATGTCAGACTTTGCGCCAGACAGACTCCGATAACTAAAGGGGGGGTCGTGGTGGGGTGTGGTGGGTGTTCTTCAACGCAGCTGGAGCCAAGCCAATACTAAAAGTGCTGTTCTCCAGAGGTTTTGTTTTTTCTCTGTGGTATTTACAAAGTGATTGAGCGCATTTTTGAGTGTCATGGAGTATCTCATTACGCTCTTAAAAGCTTTTTATCCATCCACATGCTCTGAGATATGTACTCATACATTGCATTCTGTAGATACCCAGCCATGCACGCAGACACATAATCGCTCATTTTCTCTCACTTTTCGTGTCGGAATCCGACTGTACACACACATTCGGTGCAGCTGGAGGATGGGCCGTCATTATTAACTGTTTGGCGACCTCATGACTTCATCTTCAGTGCTGTCAGAGGCGGCCCACATTATGTCTCCGCCTGGCTCAATGGGCTCTTTGTTCTGGCTTGGCTCTGGAGCAGCTCAGCATGGGGCTGCGTGAGTCCAACAGTCCCACTGTGGCTCTGGAGGGCGGGAGAGGGATGGATGGAGGGAGGTAGTGGAGATTTACGAAAGACATGGGAACTGGGAGAGAACCTGGGAGAATTAGGGATAAGATCAAGAAATCAGGAGTGAGTAGTGAGAGATTAGAGGGAAGAAAGTGTAAATGAGATACAGAAGGTGGGATGTAGAGAGATAAGGTGGGGGTGAAGGATGGAGAGGGAAGGGTATGCTACATGCCACAGGTGAATCCTAAATTCTTTTACCATGATAATTTTAAACACCGCTCTCCTTCCATCTGAGTAATTTCATTCCAATATGAACACCAAATTTTGAAGGCAGCTCGTCATCTGAGCTGTACTGGCCAACCTTGTGTGGAATGTGGGATTAATGGCAAAGTAATGCAGAGATTAGAGAAGGAGGCGAGAGCGGAGCGGGAGAGGAGGATTCGAGTGCCGGGAGTGACAGGAGAGGTCATACATGAGGAGAGCTCATTACAGAGAGAGGACAGCAGCAGGAGGCAGAGGCAGACAAGGAGAAGAAACGGACATGGAGTGTTGGAGAAAAGATGAAAATGACTTCGGAAGCCACATAATATATGTGACCAGATAGAAGAATGCCTCACATGTATGGAATATTAAAGAAACAACTTAAAATTTTTGTAGACTTTTGCACATTTTTATAACCAATATCTACACTTGATAAGTCAAACCAATGCTATCTGCTCCATTTTCATTCTAATGTCATGGTGCTCTTACCTGGCTGTGTCCAATTGAGTTTCACTGATGTGGCCAGAAATGTATGTTCCAGACATATTTTCCCTATTGTAAATTGATAACAAAAGGTTTTTTTAAAATAATATCCCATATGTTTCTCAACAAAGAAACTTTTGATTCTCTTTGATAAATGGTTATTTGATCAGATATACTGTAGATCTTAAAACATTATTTCTATGTATTTTGTTCTGTCAGTTTGATATGATAAATGGCCCTGAAAGTGACCTGTTGAATGCATTAATATGGTTCAACAAAGTATAACCTTTAGCTTCAGACCCTCCATTAGCAGTGCAGGAAACAGAAGCTTAGCTTTGGGATGTTTCATGCTCCTTCAAAGTCATACACAGTCTTGTGCCATGAACGTTTTAATCAAAGCAACATTTTTTTTCAAGGGAGTTGTTCAACCTTTTCATCTCTTTTTCATGAAGAAAACTGATTTACTTCTGGAGTCATGGAAACCTACTGGCTGATCTAACCTGTGACATACATTGCTCCAGCCAAGTCCATCATACAATCCAAACCTTCCACCCTGTTGCCCTTTTTATTGCACTGCAGAGCCACTTATGTAGTTAAATAGAAAGTCTGGTCCAACATCCAGCCCCCTCCCAGCAGTCTGTTTGGCCAACATAGCAGATCCTCTAATCTGCAGAGCTTTCCCTGCTTGCTGCAGACACTGTAATGAAGGGGTCCAGGTCTCACCTGTATTTTAAAGGGGGAGAGGGGTGAATTACACCCTGTTTATTAAGCAAGCACTCCCATTCATATCACACGCTGGGGGCAGGTTAGGGTCAGGTCTGGGATTTTGTGGCAAACGTGGTCCAGCCGTCAGCTGTAGGATGTTGGAAGGCAAATGATGATTGATAGGTTTATAAAGGGTTCTTTGTGAGGTTATTTGGCACCTTTTTGGTCTTTATGGGGAAAAAAATGTGGAAAATGAACCAATGCTATTTTATATAATTTAAGTGTCAAGCTGTAAAGGCTAAAAGTTGATTCAGTTTTTTTTTTAACACCAGGTTACTTAATGTGTGTGCAGAACAGCCCCTCATTGTGGGAGCAGAATGAAAGAGTTTGAGTTGTGTTATTTTTATGACATTTGGCTTGTAGTTTGGAATTCCGATTGTCATGCTCTCTGGTAAAAAAAAACACCTTTATGTCCAAACATGACGGGTTAGAAACTGTAAGCATTACCAGCTGCACCATCAAAGGCGCAGGCATGCTGTTCATTTAACCCAGATCAGTCACACTCATGTGTAGCCCCTGATTCAACCTGTAATGTAAACGTTCAGCAGAAGGCATTAGGCATTAGAGTACAGTTATGAATGCGAATTAACCTGTCCAGAACCTCTCTACCTGTTATACAGTACGTCAAAGGTTAATGACTATGTTTGAATATGTTTGGCTGCGGTGCTGTTGGAAATTAATGCAGATTTACAATGAATAACATCATTAACAGAAAATATACAATTCTGTGCCAACACAAAGAGTAAATCCATAGTAAGCTGGCTACGTTTAAATCATTTTTAATCGGATTTGGTCCATATGTCAGCGTGTGTGACACCTGTAAATACAGAATTTCCAAAATGGTGTCCATAGTGGATAAATGAAAAGTAAAATACTCAAGTAAGCCTGGTTGGGGACTGTGACATAGCAAAGTTAAGAAGCCAGCTTGTTGTTCAGCTTTAATGACCAGCAACTAGGGTAAATCATTATTTTATCCTTCTTCAGATGTCTCACAACAGATACAGAAAAATATGTAAATGGCATGAATTATGACCTGGAAATTTTTTTTCTGGTTTCCACAGAGAAATAGTGCTTTCCAAATTATCCTGGTTAGTGCGGACATAGTTTAAGTGTTGTGCAAACATGGCTCTTGGAACAGATTCACCACTGTTTACTGAGCTGCATAACAGGTGCGAGAATAGACCAGCAGCAACTGAGCAGGTCTGTGAATTAGACAGATCCGAACATCCACAGGCTTAATCACCACAGAAGAGAGAGAGAGAGAGAGAGAGAGAGAGTCCACTCTGGACTTAGACGTTCACCAGTCATTGATAAAGTGCTTAGCAGCAGGAAAATTAATGAATCCGGCCTGAGTGGGAGAGGGGGTTTTGGGGTTGAAGGGGAGGGAGAGGAAGAGGAGGAGGAGGGCTGTTTGGGGTGTGCGGTGGGGGGGGTGGGGTGGGTAATCCTGTTCCAGCTAAATGGCTGATCCCTCTCATTCCTTAGATATCAAATGTCAAGAGTTAAATTAGCCTGCTAGCCTCAGATAGGAGTTAACATGCTTTTAAATGGGGCGGGGCGCTGCGATTCCTGCCCCCTCTGGGATGGCGGGCAGGTGCCTTTGAAGTGTCTAATTATCCAGTTCCTAGTAAGTCTTAATGGGGGCCTCCATGCCTCATTGCAGTGCTCACTGATTCACTTAAACACATGTACCAGAATGTGTGAATGTGCATTTTTAAACAAGCAAAAACACAACATCATACTTACATAGGCTACTAAGTAAGTTTGAACTAATTAAAGTTAAGTGGAAGAACTTTATGATGTCATTCTACACTGTAAGGTGGGAAACATCCACAGTGGCATTTTGGATTGTATTTGATGGGAAATTGCTGTATTATTTTTTCTATTTTATCCAAACTATTGGCTCTGTGTTTCTTTGCTTTGGCTGGATATCCATTTCTCTTGGCAAGCCATTCCTAATCTGAGTGCCACAGACTTGGTCCGGATCACTCTGGTGTCAGAAGTGGGATTCCAATGCTGAGGCCCAGTGGAAAGCTGGCCCACTCTGGTATGGTGGGCAGTGTGCCCAGATTCACCCTAAAAGACCCACTATCCCAAACAGACAGAAGTCGGCCCGAGCACACAATCATTTTATATTGTTAGGACAGCGTAAATAACTACCAGGTTATGGCTGATCATAGCTGGCTTGTGACTGTCTGAAGCAATGCTTATACAGTCTATAAGCCAATCAGACCACTAAATGGCATTTTTTGCTTTGAAGCCTTGATCAAATGCATCTCTTGGTGTTTGATTCCTCAAAGAATGCAGGCCAAGGTGCCCTTTGAGTGAAAAACCTTAAAAGCCATAACTATCCACAGTCAAAAATGCATCAGCATGTATTTTGGAGTCAGGGCATTCAGCTCTCTCACTGAAATGCTCATTGCTCCCTCACAATGTGACCCTGATGAAACGGTAGTGACTGCGCTATGGTGGGCCTGTGCCCCTATTGGGTGAATAAAGGGTAGCTAGGGGCAGGCGGAGGCTTGGCACGACACAACCCTGCTGTGAGGCTGATTTGAGGTGAACGAAGGGAAGATGGAAGGCGCCAAGCTGGCTTTGATTTGCCCCTCGCCAGCCCCAGGGCCTGGAGGCTGGGACTGTGAGCTGCTGAGCTCTGGGTGCATCCCAGCATACCCCTGGTGGTAGAGAGAACAGGCTGGGATTGCAGACAGGGGGTTGGGGCGTGGGCTGCCGACAGCCAAATTGAGTCGTGGGAGTCATCAAATTTGCCTCGAAGAATATTGAAGAGGGCATTTGCAGATGCTGTGTGGGAAATCAGCAGCTGACAATCGAATGCAAACCAGGATAGGGAACATCCTGACCTGCCCAAGCCTCTCTCTGCAATTCGTTCAAACATCAGTCACACGCTGATGGTTAAATAATGTACCACTTCGGATTCACTCTGCAGAGACAGAATCAAAGATGAATCCGAAGTTAGAGGGAGTGAACTTTATGTTTGCTGAAGTTCTCTTGAGCCCCGACAAATATTTTGACTGGGGATTGCTAACTAATGACCTGATTCTGCCTTCTGACATTTAGAAGATTTGTTCGTCAAGGAGTTTCTCGAATGTCACCCTTTCTAGGCAGATAGAGGCAACCCCATTAGGACTTGGTAACCTTCACATAATGCCGAACTGAACCCTGTTTTGGGAAAGGCACCCAGCTCCTTGTGGCACTGAGCCCGTTAGCCAAGAAGTTGATCAGAAAAATACCTCACACAATTGCAGTAATCCCCTGTGCTCTTGTTGTGTTGCGTTTGGTGGAGTTTGAGCAGTCTCTCTCTCCCTCGTCTTTCAGCCTGCGCTAATCGTGAATGATTCCCTCTGTCTATAGCACCAATGCCAGGGCCGGTGAATCAGGTACATAAGCCTAAGCCGCTTGGAGAGGTGCTCTTATTAAACTCTAGCCAGCTGCTGGAATTTTTCTTCCCCCTCTCATTGTTAATTGGGGAGTCTTGAGTCTTTCCCGGGAGTTGATTTGCAAGAGAAAGAAAAAAAGGAGCAAGAGATTATTGCACAGGAGGAGAGGAGCTTTGAAGAAATGTTTTGTGATTTCACTGTATATCCTCCACTCCTCTCCTCCCAGTTCACTCTCAGTGTGCTCCCCAGCCAAAACCTGCTTGTGCCATTGACAACAGTGCTTTGAGAAGTTCGAAGGTGGAACGCAGCGTATGTCTGGCTTTGGCTCAGAGGTACAACAACACCTCCTCTGATGTTAAGGCTTTTAGGAAAGGGAGTAAGGATTGGGTGGGGGGTGGGGGGTGGGGGGGGAGTTGAAATGTGATGTGCAATGGCCCTTTGTGCACGCCTGAAACATACATGGCCCAGCTTTAGAGACTGGCTGAGTTCAGGCTGGAGGGCAAATCAAATGCTTGAGAGTCAAGGACAGATTGGCATGTGGAGGAACAGCAATCCTTGTTCTTAACCTCTGCCTCAAGAAAATACCTTCAAAAACAACAAACCAAGGGTTTTGTTTCACTTTTCATTTCTTTGAATTGGCTGGGCACCCTTAACTTAAGCCCCCTCTTGTCCCACAGCCCAACTCTCAAAGGAATTGGCCCCACTCCATATCTCATTATCTCCTTTAAAATTTCATTTTGTCATTGCATATCCACACTCTCTTTTATGCTGCCATATTAAAGGCCATGCATTGGGTTTTCTCAGAAGGTATTCGTACCAGTTTTTCAATAGAGACCCCAGACAAGGGGAAAATGGGAGAAACCTGGGCTTTAGGATTTAATGAGTGGCTTGCTGGGGGTGAAAGGAGGATAGAAAGCAAGTGAGGGAGAGCAAGAGAGGGTGCATTTGTGGAGGGTGAGAGAGAAAGAGTGAGAGGAGAAAGAGTAGTAAGGGAGGAAGAATGCAGGAATGGAGTACCAGGTACTATAATAGTGGCAGAGAAAGCTCCTGAAATACTAGAGCTGGGGCGTGTGCTCTGATCAGAACGGCAGTGAGCACAATTACCTTCTTTTCAAATCCTTCAGTGACACTGCGGGAGGAAGGAGGACTTTGAAACTTGAAAGGCAGGAGCTTGCTTTCAACCTCAAACGCGAGCAGGAAAGGGCTCTGAAATTTGTTCAGTGCTCCCCATCCACCATTAGCTTGTTTCTTCCTCTCGCCTCCAGGCATTTAAGCGCTTTTTGAAAAGATGTTAAGAAATTCAATCACCATAGAGAGAGAGAGTGGGATAGTTCTTTTTTCTGTTTTTTTGAGAGGCATGCTTTCCTCTGGTCCACAGAGGACTGGCCTGCTGCTTTTGTATTGGGCTGAATAGACCTGCAAACTGGTGGAGGACTGGATGTGGCAACCATGGGAAAAGAGAGGGAAATAAAAGAGGAATGAAAAATGAGGGAGGGAAAAAGGGAAAGGGTCTGTTGGGCGGATGGTCAGAGTTAGGCAAGTGTTGCAGGGTTGAACTTTTCAAAGTTGCATGTGTTTACCTATCTGCTCAGTCTTCATTAGCCCGTTGTTTGACAGATACCTGACATGTTATACAGATACAAAAAGTTTCCACCAGCAGGTACAAGCAGCCCAGAGGAGAAAACTTATTTGAGACTTTCTCTTCCACCAGCACAAGGAGTCAATTGACCCTTGTGCTGGTGAGTGTTTGTTTAACCATTTAAGGTGCTATAAACTCAAGTAATGAAGCCCCTTAAGGTGGTATATGGTAGAATGATGAACCTCCCTGTGGGCTTTCCATGGTGACTGGAGGGGGATGGTGGGAGTGTGACACTGCTGTGATTGAACTATTAGTCGCTTGACCTCCCTTGGAGGAGAGCGACATATCTGAATTGCAGTGGGGGTCACTGGAGAAGGAGAAAAAAAGAAAGGGAGATGGGGAAGAGAGTGAACAAGACAAATTAAAATAGTAAGAAAATAGCAATGCTTTGTATTTTTTCTAAAGTAAGCAGTTGAGGTTCCTTAGCAGTTTTTCGTAAGCTTGGCAGAAGACATTTTAGGCCAGTTTTAGTGCCCAATGGCCTCCTGACTGCTACACTATCTAAGGCCCCAGTGATGAATCTATTTATAAAACATCAAATACAGTATCTGTATGAAAGGAAAAAAGCTCATAAATATGGAGAAAGTTTTTACTTTCTCAAATGTAATGCTAGATTTTCTGGATGGGAAAGAGCTGAGAGTCCACAGTGGAAGCCTGTGCTACACACAGCTACATGCTCTACCCTTAGCAGTGCTTGCTCCCAGCATAGTTTACAGTCTCGACTTCTTTCAATCCATGTCAGGAGATGAACCCAATTCCGAAATCCCTTTATGTTAATATTGCGCTTTGCAAGAGCAGACCTATTAATCCAGCTTTAACCGTATAAGTGCCATTATTTCCTTAATAAGATCACTGGCTGTGCAGTATAGGATTAAATACTTATATCATAACTGACACTGTCATTTCCTGCGGATGAGAGTGGCTTGCCGCTCTGGCTGTCAGTTCCGCATTAAGAATCCTTGAATCTGCTGCCAGTGCTGTGCTGATGCACGGCTGGCCCGAATGCTGGTAATGGATGTGGGAGAGTGAGGGGAATAAAAGTGGGACCCGTGGGTTGCTATCCTACTCTCTCTTCTCCTCCCTCAATCTCATTCTCTCTTCCAGTTTCTCTCTCTTAACCTCCCACTTTCTGATCGCTTCTCTTCTTCTGTGAAGTGGCACAGTATTATGGCGGTCCTCTCTAGTGCTTAAGGTAGTGCTCTTTAATCTGGTCCTCTCCTCTGTTCTTAATTGGCTGTTGGATGCTGTTGGGTTGCAGTGGATAGTGGGGGAGCCCTGCACCACCAGGCTGCTACAGAACCTCTGGCGCCAGCACAGAGGCATTTTGCCAGGTTCTCAGTGAGCCACATTAATGCTAGAAAAAGCATTGGAGCGTACTGATGACCAACACCCTCAATGGTGAAATCATAATTCATATAACCAGGGCTGAACACGCAGACCATTCACGGCAGCAGCTGATGGACTTGAATGGAGACTAGACCAGAGCGTATGTATCAGGCTGAATGAAAGAGCTTGGTTTTGATGGCAAAATGGGCAAATTGTCAGGGTTCTCATTCTGCAAATTATCTTACTAAAGATGCAAAACATTTTAGGCATCTAACCTCCATCATTGTGACATGCTAGGCCAGTTTCTGAGTTAGTCTATATAGTATTGTACCACAGAAAAGACTAATACCAGGTCAGGAGGCTAGCTGACCCTTATACATGTCGGTTCAGAGGTCAGGCCAAGGGTCAAGGGTCGTGTCTTTCTGGTGGAGCTCAGCCCTTGAACTCAACTCAACATATATCCTCTTTACCCAGCATACCAGGTAGCTCTCTCCAGAGACCCCACTCCTCCGTATTTTGCACTCAAGACTAAGAAAGATTTAGTTTGAGAACAGAGAGAGTGAGAGAGAGTGGGGAGAAGGAGCAAACAAGTGAATGAAGGAGGGTGGGGTTGTTAATGGGCAGCTTGGAACGCAGACGAAAAGCATGCGCTGCCTCCTCCATGGGAATCCTTTTCTTTATAAAAAGAACGGACAGCTGAATTTACAAAGAGACTTTTGGGAAACGCTGCCTCAACTGTGCGGAATGAAAAGGTTGGGATTTTTTCATCCATGGTGTCGATTTGCTCACACAGCATCTGCCTCTCAAGTCATGTGGCACTGTGGAAGGCAAAACCTTGCAGATTTACGCCCATAATGCCCAGTAGGTTTCAGGTGTACAAAGCTGATCTCCCGCTCCTCCCTTCAGACGCTCCCCCTACATGAACTGACTTCCTCACCATCTATATGGGTGTTCAGAACATGTGTGTGTTCAGCTGTGTGTGTGTGTGAGAGAGCGGGGAAACATTCTGACATCTGCTCCCAAACTTTATTCTTATGTCTACTCATAATAAATCTGCAGCTAATTGTTTTCCTCCTCCAAAGTTTTAACTCCAGATTCTCCTCTTCTCTTTCTATCTGTCTACCCGTGCAGAGGACGAGAGTTCAGGCACGCCGTACCACCGTGAAAGGCGCAATGCCATCAGCTCCCAGACCCCGACGCCCGGCGCCCTGGACAGGAGCATAAGCGAGGAGCCCTCCACCTCCACAGAAGAACGGCCCTCCCTGCTAAAGAAGGAGCTGCATGGTTCCCTGCCCCACCTGGCTGACCATGCCCTGCCCTACCGAGGCACTCTCTTTGCTATGGACCCCCGCAATGGCTACCTAGACTCACACTATCGTAAGTCCCCTAGCCACAAAATAGTTGGTATTATTTATTTTTAAAGTGGAAAAGCTCTTGTAAAGTAAGGAAACTGTACAGCTCAAGGACATATTCGTAGCACTCCAAACACAGAGGCTAAGTTTGTGTCTTTACCGGAGGTGAGAGGCAGCACTGCCAGATGCTTGATTAAGTCTGACAGATTAGCCTTTCTCTTGTGCTCACTCTCGCCTCTACACACACATACGCACATTTGTGAACACATGCACGCACACTTGTCTTGTTGTGTGCCTGGGAAGTTAGTATGGGGAACAGCCAGCGTAGCTTCTTAATTCCCTCATTAGGGGCCTGTCTGAACACAGTACTCCGCTTTCTCTCATCAACACACACTTCAAAGCCCCAAAGCAGCGCCAAGTCAAACCTCACCACCCCCTACTCTGCCTCTCTCTCTCTGTGGGACTCAGAGGCTGTGTGAGAGAAAGGCAGTGAGAGAGAGAGAGAGAGAGAGGGAGAGAGAGGGACTAATGGAGATGAAGCCTGAGAGATTGTGGTGAAGGAGGAGCTGTGGCATGAGTGAGATACTGAAGATAATTTGAAAAAAGGTGAGATAGACAGTAGTAGTTAGATGAAAGCGAAGCTGTGTGTGTATGTGGAAAGAGAGAACAGGAGATAGATGATTGGGGGAGTAAGAGGCTGATTAGGAGGTTAATTCAGCGGCCACTGTAGCCAGGACTTAGCCTGCAGACAAGGATTTGATGTGATAGCTTGTTTAGTTTGGTTAAATTGGGTCTGAATTGGGGCAGACAGAGTGGGAGAGAGGGATTTTAATCCAGTGGCAGTAATGAAAAGTCCAGTGGACCCCAACCTTACACTGTAACTCTATTTATTCAACCACTTCATTAGCTACTACTCCCTCATACCTGGATGCCTGAGAGTCACCAAAGGTGCCTCTTTAAGGGAAAGGTTACTTAAAACCAGGCAATGGTGCTGTGGACAGGACCCTTGAGCGCAGAACATTACTGCCCATTACATCCTGACCTAACTCAGCAACACTGCCACTTCTCATTTCATGTGTGTGTGTGTTATGGGTATGTGTGAAGGAGCTCTGGAGGTTCCAGACCACTGAAGCCACAGGGGTAAAAGTGGGGAGAGGAGGAGGGGTCACTCTGAGGCTTAGGGTCATGTGGGAAAGTCACAGTCTGAAATGGAGAGTTCAAAAGCAGCAGGAAAAGTCAAAAGGGCCGTAGAGCTTCAAGAGGCTTTCTTTGTGCATTGGGACTTGAGAGGCTGGAAAACTGCAATCGTGCAAGGCAGAGCAGACTAGAGAACAGTGATCTATAAAAGCTTTTACTGTTAGTGTAGAATTTTTTTTTAAATTAACACAAAACTGAGCAACAATTTGCTAATTGTTCATTTATTAAGCACAAAACATGTGCCAGTTGCAGCTTCTTAATTACGAAGATTTTCTTCTTTTGATGCCATTGTGAATTGAAAATTTTAAGGTTTTCAACAATTGACTGTCACCTTGGGCTCAAGTAAATTGTGATCGGCATTTTCTTTAGCGTTTCCTATCATTTTGTAGCAATCAATTGCAAAAACGATATTAGAATAATGTGTGCTAAATAATTGTTGCTTGCAGCCCTGGCATCAGTAAACATATATGACTTACACGAAAAAAGTCAAGACCCAATTTGTTACCAGTGCTATGAAGAGAAATCCCGCCAAAAAAAGACAAAAAATAACTCAAATTCTGACCTAAAAACAGTCTGAACAGCTTCTAGTGTTTTTCATTGATGTTTCTCTGTCAATTCTCTGATCCTGACTCTGCACAGGAATACCTATGATCTGAGATGAGAGCATAGCTGTGTAAAACACCTCCTCCTGGCCCCAGGTGTTGAGGACATGGGGTGTCCCTAAAGGCGGCGGTCCCATTCTGTCTGATTGAACCCAGTACCAGAGCTCAATCCCCATGAGCTCTAGTGGTCTGAGGGTCAGCAGAACGAAAGGGCTCCCCTAAAACCTTTGCTTCCCGTCCCTCCCTCCGCTGCTTTGAACCAGAAGCCTGTGGAGTCTGTCGCCACTCGTGCGCCACAAGGTGTAAAAAGCCACGGGCTCCTGCTCTGGTTTCTGGTTCGAAACACATGTGAGCACACACATACACACAGCCCTTACTCCACTAGTGGTAGTCCCTCTCTAGGAGGGCTTTGTCACCTCCCAAATTCATCCCAGGTGTGTGTGTGTGTGTTTGTGATGGAGAGGGGGCCCTAAGCCTTTGTGCTGTGCTTGCATAGCGTGCCACGCCACGCAGCAGACAGCCAGGTAAATCCGATTACTCTTCGTGCTGGTTTGTGTCAGTGCTTAATGTGGCTAAATGCGACGGCACCTGCAGCCTCCCCACACCTGGCCGATGGGTCATTAAAGTGGCGGTGAAGCTCTGGTAGGCGTGGGAGTTGAAAAACATGAAGGGAGCAATGGGGGGAGATGGTGTGTGTGTGTGTGTGTGTGTGTGTGTGGGGGGGTTATCTTTAGGGGTCTGAGTAAATCTCTACTATTCACCCAGACTTGTGATCTCCCACTCCTCTAACATCCGTGGCCTAAGACTGTGTTTACTCTGGTTTTTACACCCACTTCAGTGCAGAAAAGAGGTGGCACAAGGAAACATTGCCCCTATTGTTAGCATTAGCTAATCGTGGTGATGCCTGAGTCTTAGCAGCTTTTCTTGGGCAAACACTGGATAAGAGTCCACATCCTTCTTACCACAACACTAATACATGGGGCTTTGCTGCGGGATAAGGAAGAAAGGATTGAGATGAGGATTAATGAGGGAGAAGTCTTTTAAAAAAAAAAGAAGATCTTAATTGTGTAGAAGTGTGAATGGGATGTGCAGCGCCGACATCTGTTTACATTGTGCGCTGATTAGCCGGTCAGTGGTCCTGCAGCAACAGTGAGCCCACTTGCTGGCGAAGCATCTCCGCTTCCTCCGAGGGGATCTTCTTCTTTAAAGTGTCTCCTTCTTAAAGACTTGCTCCTCTTTGCCAGACTAAACACATCCATGGAGGGACTTAAAGCATATCCTTTCAAAAGGATTCTTGCAAATGTTAAAACTGTACTGAAACACCCGAGAATGTTTAGTGAAGGGAAGGCAACTAGAGACACTAGCGTTAGAGACAGTGTTTAAGTATTTTGGCACTGAAGTGATATAAGTTTTGTGGCTGTGCTGTATCTGAGATGCAGTTGGACATTGATAGTAGTAGACCAGACACATTAGGTGTCTTCAGGCTGTGATGGCTGCCTATCATTCTAATAGTCTTTGGGTTAGTACCTTCAAAAATCTAGCCCACATCTGGCTGCCGGGGCTTAATCCCCACACCAAAACCTTGCTGTCCTTGACTGATCTCAGAAACCAAGCCTGCTAAGCTAGAGGCAGTGGAGATATGGATCTCTTGGCTGAAGGATTCCTTCATATGTATCGCAGTAACCCTGCTCTCTGAGCCTGGACAAAGGTGACTGCGACCTGGATCAAACAGGCCCTGTGTTCTGGGAGAGCGTGAACGCTGAGCCATGACGTAAAACCCGATCCCAGTGGGGGCGGAGGGGTGTCCGGCCAAAGGGGTTAAACTCTAAACTGCTGTGCTTGATCTCAGGTCTACTGGGCCGCATCACGCCAGCCGCTGCCCCGGCGTCAGTCTGACTGACTCAGTATCAAAATGCAGCTGACCACTGAACTGGATGAGCTAGCTGTCACCAAACTGTACGTGATCCGCACATCAATAGCCCTGGACTCTTTGTACTTAATTACATTGCTTGGTCTTTCGGTTCATATGGACTCGGACAGGGCCTTTCCATATGTCTTGAAATAGTAAGAACGGAAAAGAGAGCAAGAAAGAGCAATTATAGAGTGTGTGTGTATGTATACGAATACAAACAGAGCACTCTTATGAGCTAGCGTTCAAAGAATAAACTTTCTGGCCTCTTGTTGGTGTAAACGTGACAAGTACTGGCTGGGATACAGATTCAAACATCCTCCCCCCAAAGAACCGCAGAGCACAGAGTAGAGCCTGGGGTGAGAAGACACGTGCCTGTTTCAAGGGTAAGTGTTGGGCTTTGTAATTGTTTCAGTATTTGCTTTTTGAGCGTGGTGGCACGGTGTAGTCCCCCAGCAGTGTGCCGGCACAGAGAAGCCTGGGGCACACTGCAGGCAATGAAGAGGGATCCCTTCCATCCACCTCCTTTCATCAAGAAAGAACAACATGGGCCTGTGCTCTGCTGTGGCCCCTTGGTCCAGCACACCAGGGATAATCAGATGATCCCCTTTTATACAGCTTATTAGAGGCATCTCATGCTGTAAGACAGGCCATATTCTCACATGCGTGTGCCCCTTTGTAGCGCGTGATAATTTAAAGGGGTTAAGCAGAGTTTGTGCTTCGAGAATGCACTTTCATACCATCTTAAGGTCATGTTCTGCTCTTACCACAAAGCTGATGCGTGTGAACTGGATATCTCAGAATAATGGCAGTTTTTATTAACAATGACAAGATTAAATGTGAAGGGGCTAAGAAGAATTAGGAAGAATTTCCACCGAACTTAAGATGTTCAAAGAAGAGTACTCAGCATTTCTTGTTATCATTGTCACAACATCTGTCAGTGTGTTTTTTACTTCTTTTCAAATGAGATTGCTTAATCAGTCTAGCCACAGAGGCAAGTGGAAACAATGGCACTTTGCTGACGTTGTGAAGGCTTAAAATGAAGATTTGCTGCATCTGGTGCATCCAAAAGGAGAATCAATTGCAGCAAACGCCACTGGTAACAATAACATTAAGCACTATACTCTAAAAACAACAAGACCAAATGCTCATGGGGGCTTCTCCTCAGCTAGCTGGTTGAGGGTTTTCTCTCCTCCTTAAGTTACCCTGTAGTCTCCAGTAGGATAATCACCTCTGTGTGCTCTGGGAGAATCAGTGTTATTTCATGGATTTTCACGTTTATTTCCCATGTATCCAAATCTCATCACTCCTGTTTGTGTTTGCGTTCCCTCTCACATAGTGGCAAAGATAAGCGCCCTTATCCCTTCAGCAAACAACCCGTATCTTACTCTCGTCTCTGGAGGGTCACGAGTATTGTTCTACACGAAGAGAAGGCTGATGAACAACAGCGTAATTAAAATGTTTCCAGTCGCCTGGTGAGACGTAAGATATCACTGTAAGAAAAGAGAAAGAGGAAGGGAGTCAGGGCTGAGTCTGAGGCTATAAGTGAGACAGAGGGGTAAGCAAAAGAGAGAAGAGCCAGAGAGAGTCGAGAAGAAGGAGGAGGGGGTGTAACAAAGCAGAAAATGAAGAGAGACATAAAAGAATGGGAGCTCAAGGAGGTCAGGCCCATCACAGGCTTTAGTGTTGCCTTTAAAGATGCCTGGGACAGGTGGCAGCTCCAGACAATCTCGCACCACAGAGCAGCATCCTCTCAGGAGGAGATAAGGGATTCCTCCATCCAGGCTCCCTCCTCTCACTCCTCCTCCTGCCTCTCCTTCACTCATACTCTCCACCTCCCTTATGCCCACCATCCTCCCCTTCCTCCCATCTTGGGGTTCTCCCAGACAGGCTGCTTTGATGTGGCTCAGTGTGAGCGGGCAGCTGTAGGCCACAGGGCTGCAGCATTGCTGCTGGGCCACTGGGCCGGCGGACCGTTGGGAGCCGACTGGAGCGCGGCTCAATCAGTGGGGCTCTCCGGTGCCCGGCACTTTCAGGTCTCATTAAAGCGCTCCGGCAGGGTTAATCCTCTTTAAGGTTTACATGGGCCCCAGTTTGTCTCTCTGCCCAGGCTGAGGGAACCCCTGGGCGCCACCTGCGTGACAAAGACTCAAATCACTGTGACACAAGTTCCCTCCGTCTGTTGCCTCCACTCCCCTTGTATGTTCTCCTCTCTCTTCACTCTTTTTCTATGGCTCTCACTTGCCTTCCCTTGTGCATTCTGACTCTTCTTTACACCCTTTCCCTTGATAGTACCTAGGCGTGGTTGTAAGTCTTTTAGGATTATTTGGGTGGAATCTGTTGACAGGGGTGCAGTAAATGGATTACAACTTTGTCCTTGTTTTGGGATGCTGTAAGGAGGGAAAGGGGAGAGATGCGCTTTGAATAATGAGAGAGGCAAAGAAAAGAAATAGACCGAGAGCAGGATTAACTGAAATAATTAAGAAGACGATGCAAGAGTAAAAGAGAGGGTGAAAGAGAGGCTAAGGTGACAGCAACGCAAAGAGCACAGAGAGTGGAAAAGAGAGCCAACCAGGGGCTCCAGATGTTGTTGCACTCACAAGACCTAATTGGTCCTGAAGTGTCGACCCCTGTCTGGCCCTCCAGCGCCCAGCAGCCATTTGTCTGATTGCTGTGACATTGGGCTTTGTCTTTGCTCTGTGACAAACAGTTTCCTCCATTAGCCCAAATAATGGCCACGTACCTCTAGAGGCCTGCACAGACTTTGTCTAATGTCTGTGTGAGTGTGGTGGAAAATAGAGGAATAGACTTACAGTACAGGGGGAAATATCTTTCTGCTGAAAAATTGCAGTGGTGTTATTGAACGTTACACTAATAAACTTAGAATCAAGTAAGCATGACCATTTTCCAAAGGATACAATATGTTTTTAGATTGATTTCCAACCTTCCAGCCCGCCACTGGTTTCCACTGATTTTAACACATGCAAAAATCAGCTACAGAAGCTTACAGGTTATAAGATAGATCATCCATAACATTTTATTGCAAATTATTAACTTAACTGGTTTATGAATATGAGGATTTTCCAAGACTGAGATTCCAGAGTTTGATCACAACCACTGTAATATAAGAGACAACATACTACCCTTTTTTTGCAACATTGATGAATCATAGCTAATTAATGAGTTGCTTTTTGGCCGAAATCTTGGATGTCAGTGTGCCCTTGAATGCACCACGGAGGAGATCTTCAACCTGGCCCCTTCTATAATAATAATACATAATTCTGACATAAAAAATAAAGGTGACAAAATGCTGACTGTGATGGATTACCACTCTTATCCACGTCTCTGCAAGTTGATATTCCTAGTACGCGGCCTGAATTGAGAACAATGGCTACCTGGAAATGTAATTTTAGAAACAAAATTACATTGAAATGACCAGCTTTGGTCAGTGGCCTCTCAGCATGATTCAAAATTGAGAAACTGTCCAGTCTGTGTGTTATTATAATGCAGGTGTATTACCCTCACAGTAACTATCACACAGTCACATGCAGTGTCAGTATCACCTGCAAAGGGGCTCAGGGAGGAGCTGTGATGGGTGAGGGTCAGTCTGTCACAGACTAGCCTGATACAGGCATAGCAATCATGAACACTGTCACTGATATGATCTTGGATCATATATAGATGTCGCAGTCTTTCAGAATAATTTATCATACATTTTCTAGCTTATGATACAGGCATTTAATGGAGTCTTTAAAACAGAATGTTAATGTTCCTCTTTACATTTCCTCTGTGACAATTCCCAATTCTCAAGTAATGGTCTCAAAAAACCCTAAAACTAGTTAGTTGCATAAATCATGAAGGGGGAGTTGAAGAAAAATAAATGTGGTAAAGTCCTGCTGAGTTAACCTGAGGTTTAAATCAACTCCCTTCTCTCTGAGAGGCATCTCTGTTTGGAGAGACGGAGATAGACAGATGTGAGAGATAAATAGAGAGAGGGGGAAAGAGGTGTAGCACAGCTACTAAACTGCTGTGTAAATCTCTCCCCAGCTGGGTGGGGGAGAGGAGGCTGGAGGATGGGGTAGGGTAGAGAGGGTGCTGGAGCGAGGGGGGCGGGGGGCGCAACGCATAGCGCTTTGTTCTGCTCCCCAGCTTATCCCAATCTAGAGAAATTCACCAAATGTAGGAGATAGATTGGTGCTCCACAGAGGCCTCGTGAAATAACCTTCACTCCCTGATCCACACTGGGATACAGGGAGGAAGGGAGGCGGGGAATGGAAGAAAAAACGGGGCATAGCTGGGGTTGGATGGTGCTGGGGGGGGGGGGGGGGGGGGGGGCCCGGG
>JBBPCS010000002.1:7819132-7844620 GCA_037974645.1 Hollardia meadi
CCCCCCCCCCCCCCCCCCCCCCCCCCCCCCCCCCCCCCCCCCCCCCCCCCCCCCCCCCCCCCGGGAAGAGCAGTGTGCGTGCTTAGCTCCTCTAAAGCAAAGCAAGGGTCCTTGTGATGGCGTGCAATTTGTTAAGATTGACTCGTCTTGGTAAATGTCTTGCAGATGCTGGAGTTCCTTCAAGATATTTGGGTGACTTATGGAAAGTGGAGGGGGTAGAAGAGGAAACAGCAAGCTACTTGGAGCACTGCCTGCATCTTAATCTTCATCATTCTGGTTGCTAAAATCAGGGTTTCTCACTGTACAATATTTCAGATAAATATACTGCAAATGGATACATATTTTACAAGCCCTACTCATCTGTAAAATTTGAACTTTTAGGTAGGGAATTGTTGCATTAAAACAATATGATGTAATCGCATAGTGAACCCTTGGTTAAATGATCCTGTACATAACTTTGTAAATATTGGCACAAAGAGACAACCTGCTTGAGCAAATATGCATAGACTTGTAGAACCATGAAGAGAAAGAATGGGCATTGACTGACTTGTTCAGTCTAGACAAACAAATTACTTCTGACAGCGAGTAGCGGTGGAATGTATACTTGAACAGAGAGCGTGTTATCGCGCATAGCTGACGTTTCTCTTTTTTTTAGCGCTCACTCTCACTTCTCTGTTCTGTTTTTCTTTTCCACCGTGTTAATTACGTTTGCCCACAGAGAGACGGTTTGTGTTTAAGGGTGTGAGAGCAATTGAGCAAGAGAGACAGGGAAAAGGAAAAACACAGTGGAAGAGAGGGAGGGGAGGGGGGGGGGGGAAATCTATTGATTTACAGAGGAACGGCGGAGTGTGATCTGCCAGCTTTACACATATGATGAATGGCAGAGAGATTGGCATCACAACACTTAGCATTCTTTTGTTATTTAACCTCTCTGCTTGCTTTCTTCTCCCACTTTCTTACTATTGCTCTTCACTGGGTAAAGGCTTTCTCTGTTCGAGTGCCCAAGCATCGCGTACAGTACAGAAAGCTCTGCACAGCAAGAACATTAGGCTAATTTATACAGCGGTAATTAGGCCATTAGACCTGAAACAATCTGGGACCCCTAATTAAGCAAAGCGCTCCAAAAGTCAACAGCAACTCCCATTGAGCTTAGCTAAACAGTCTCCGAAAGTGTTATTTACATGTCCAAACAGCTTGAGGTCTCAGTGTAAGCAAACATGATGAGAGACGGGGTGCGAAGGGATTGATCAGAGGGAGAACTCGGCTTCACAAGAGAGCCAGCTTCCGAACTGCCTCCAATGATAGTCTGCATGGGGCTTCTCCGTCTTTACAGCGAGATAGTTGAATGGAGGCTCAGTGTTACAGTTTTTGAATGAAAGCTGTTTTAGAAGAGTTAAGCCCACGTAAGTCATATAAGGACAGACTATAATGCTCATAGTCACGCCTGTTAGCTGATGTCTGCGTTTACCCTTCAGATACCCTCAATCGGAAATGTTGCACATTATTACAGTTCACGTTTTAGGAAAACAAAATGCTTATGCTAAATGCTTCAATCCCAGCAGGTATTGTGACCCCTCGCAAGATGACAGATTAGAAAAAAGGAGAAAAGAATAATTTGCTTTTTCGTGAAATATTCGATTCTTATTTCTTTAGGCCTGTTCTTTAGGCAACACAAGCTATCAAACTTCTGTTCATTATTTACTTCCCGGTATATACTTTCCTTTTATTGTAATTATGAGTCTAAGAAGAGACAAGGACAGGAGGGGAGACATCAGCCTCTGTCCCCGCCTCTCAAAAGTCTCAAAAGTCAGCTTGTGAGCGTGTAGGGTCGAGCTTGCCCATGAGTGCCACAGCCCAGTGATCGCAGGACTGTGCACGCAGAGCGGAAAAGCTCCCTCTGTGGTTTTTATGTGGGCTGGTTTTAAGAATACTTAAAAATACTTACATACTTATGGTCTTTTGCCTCTTTTTTCGGTGCAGCAGATGCGACGCCGATTACCATGGGAACGGGAGAAGCTTCAAAGCTTTGAATCATTGGGGTCAACCCTATCATTAGGCAACATAGTTTGAGACCACTATTGCAAGAAGATGATATCTTCAGGACTAACAAAATACACCCAGAACTGCCTCTTTTTAAATGATCTTTTCCACCATTAAGTCGTGTATATGTGCTCGTATTCACACCCGAAAAGCAGCGACACAAGTTGCACGCACATGCGCTTGCAAACACTCAAACAGACACAGTCTGAAGCGTCTTTCACACACTTTGCGAAGTGTTGCAGGGTTGTGGTGTAACTGCAGGCCTCGCTGCAGACGAGCATGCCTGAGCAGTGAGATCATGAGCGGGGATAGAGGTGGCATAATGAAATCTGGCACTCACAACCTCAGCACAGGCTTCATATGTTCCACATTAGCAATTCACAAAACCTCTGGAGCAGGCCCCAGCAGCCCTTTTCTCACTCTGCCTTAGTCGCTTATGACAACCTGTCACTGGCTCTTTGTGCTCTCGCAGCGGAGCGTCGATGAGAAGTGCTGTGTTTATGGAAGAGTGTTTCGTCCTCGGCTGCGGGTGACACTTAGAGAAGAGTCAGTGAACCCTCACCAGAGGAGAGGAGGAGCCCAGGTTTGGCAGTCAGGGCAACAAACTCACTATGGCGAGATGACAACAAAAGAGAAAGAATAGAAATTGTTTGTGTATTATCAAAATCCAGATCAGAATTGCGAGTGACAGCTGAGATATTCCTAAAGTATCACATCACATAACGTCCCACAGCACAGTGAAGATCCTTTGTGGTAAAACTTCCATTATGAAAGGCGATTAACCAATAAGCATACTGCCAATGATGTGCTTTAGGCTTTATCCTCCCCTTGTCCTCCCCCTTCATTTGAAATTATTCAAGTGTCCAATAAAGGACAAGGCAATTACCATCCTCTCTTTAATGAAGGGGAAGCTGGCTTTTGGTCCTGAGCACGGTGTGTTTGTGTTAAATTAGAATTAATGAGCCTGGTCAAAGTTCGCCTCTAATTGCCCTTTCATTAAGACCCATTTGTAATCATGTCATAATGACTTCCATCCCTTCTCCTAAAAGAATAGAGAAAAGGAACGTTTTAGACCAAAAATTAATATTGCTGCTCTCAAAAGTTGCACTGGGGTCATTAGATTGTTTGGGGGGAGTTCTGAACAGCTAATGAATAGATAGACAATTATAAAACATGTTACCCATTCTATATTTCAAAAGATGCATCTCAAAAGGGTTTGCAAACTATTTCCAACTTTGAGCATTTGATTAGTTGAGTGCAAAAGAGACGAAACCGTCATGTTTCCACTTTCCTTAGGAATGCCGGAGCTGTTGTGGTGTGTGGCCACAGTGGGAAGGTAAAAATTGTGACACGTGTGTGTGCCTTGCAGCTGTATTCTGTATTAGAAGATGAAAATACCCCTGAATATCCAGAAGAGCAGGGGCAATTTAGTCCCGGAGTAAACAGTAAGGAGTCCCTACAGGAAACACTGGAGATGGATTGCAGGATGGAGTCTCTCCCCCTCTCTCATTTGCCCTCTGTTCTTTGTGACTGTATACATTCCCTCCAGTGACACAGGGCTGTTTGCCTTGCTAATGGAGAGCTGCGCTGGCGTAAAAGAGGTGGCAGGCTCTATTTAGATAGGGCCACGAGTAAAGTAAACTTCTGAGTTGGATTTAAATAAACCTCGGCGGAATGGTTTACCAAAGTCATGGGCCACAGCGAGAGGAGGGAGGGAGGGAGGGGAGGAAAGAGTGATGAAGGAGCAAGAGTAAAGGGTCCAGTCTAGGCACAGGGCTGTGCTGAGTGAGGAGCTTCAGAGACATAAACATACGGGGGTTCTGGGTAATTCAACAAGGACTGGCGGATGTGGGAATGCGTGTTGCGGGGGTGAAGGGGTGGAGTCTTTAAAATGATTTCACAGTTTGTAATCTCTCCAGTCATTGCCCAACAGGACAGAGGTTTGTATAAAGTTCCTGCAGTGTGGGCACGGATCAGTAAGATCAGAGAACATGAAGCTTTTACTCCCATCGAGCTACAGCACACAGTACACAGACCCCGGCAAACCTGAAGGTTCATTTCCGACTCTGACAGCCAAGGGCCGACAGCCTTGGAGTGGAGCTGTGGAGAGTAAACAAAGCAGATTCTGCTCTTGTCTAGCCCATCCCTCTATCCCAGCATCCCTTCATCCCGCCCTCCCTCAGCAGCTCTGGAGTCAGCCGAGGTGAGCCAAGCCAAGACTGAGTCATCAGGAGGAAACTATCAAATGGACAGAGTAGTCAGATACTTGCCAGAGCTGCATGGAGGAGGCTTTTACCACTTATCTCTGCACTTGTAAACAGGAGGAAAAAACCCTTGTTTGGTTCGTAGAAGTTTTTTTGACTCAATGACCACATAATTACGCAAACTCGAATGTGCTCTAACGTTGTTCTAAGTTATATTTCAGGGTGTAAGTTATTAGCAATAAGAGACCTTTAATGGCACTTAATGCAACACACAAAGTTAAAGTCCCTAATTGGACTTCTGGATTTATTAGTTTGTGCAAAGAGCCAATCAATTCCAATAGACTCTTTCTACCTTAACAATGAGTTTTCTCCTCACTCGTTGCGACAACAGCAAGACTTCAATTAATGTGCTTTTACCTGACAGGAGTAGTCGACATTCAGGAATAAATTGTAACAAGCAAGGAATGAAATCTAAAATTTTAAAAAATGCTGCTTTTCTGAGGCATCAACACAGGAAAATAAGGCGCCAACTGTTGCAGGGAGGTCCGCCTCTTTGCTACAGGTGTGTGGGTCCATTACAGAAAATAGCTGTTGCTGTCTTTATGCACGCTGTAGGGTGCCAGTGTTTTAGACTTAGAGGGGCCCTGCACCAGTTCAACTTGTCAAGGTCAATTTTCTTGTCACGGGGAGTACGATGGAGTCTGTAAAAACAGCTGTATAATGTCCTCAGCGCTTTCCAAAGTTTCTGAAAATTGCTTGAGTTGGGTGTCTGGGTTTGAACCAGGAAACTCATGTTAGCGACAAAAAATCATGACATCTTGGCCTCTGCTGCGTCTGTTATCGAATTGTCTCCTGCAATGTATCAAAGTGCAATACTAAATCCCTCTCGTACCTCTTTAAGACTTATATTCTAATGCTTTGGGATTACAAACAACACTAAACTGATCCCCTCTTAATCGCTGCTGTATTGGGCTTTAAGCTGGCAGCGAGCATCCCAGTGAATGAATGCATGATGAGGTAAGCAGACCTGAGAGGTGCCGGGGGATCAACACCTGCTGCGTTGCTCAGCGTTTGGCACGGACCAACACTTGTAGAGCTGCTGGGCACCCCCAGCGTTTGGCCATCTGCCCCCTTTGGCACACGCTTCCTAATGTTTACAAGCAAAAAAAAACCCCACATAGCTAGCAGCCTCTGCAGACCTGCCATGTGAAGGTATGCAGATGTTGACACATGCTTTGCCCCAGGGTGGTGATACACATCTTGGCAATGGTGTCAGTAACAGGCAATAAAGCGATGTGTTCTGGAAATGAGATATGTTCATACAGCATCTGAATGAAGAGGTGATTAATTTATTACTGTGTAGACCCAGGAAAGTTGTGCGTGCTAGTCATTTGCTTCTACAAGTTTTAACCCATTTCAGTTGCACCTCTCAACCCTCAGGTAGGCAATATTTGAGCAAAATTAACACTTGTGGTTTGTTGCAACTTGTCCAACAACAATGAATGATTATGATGGTGTGGAGTGCAGTTAAGTTTAGAAGATGAGTGCATAATAGAGAAAGGCTTGGAAGCTCATATTATGCAAATGTTTTAATATTTTATCTGGTGGGGGACAAACAGAAGCCTCTCTCTGGGAGTTGTGACAAAACACTGTAACGGAAAAGGATGTTTTTGTCCTCATTCTGTACATTTCATTGGTTGTACTTTAATGTGATCCTTTGCACAAACCCCTATTATGCTTGCTACGGTGAGAAATGTGCCATTTGGCTGGTTTTCTTCCAGTTATTTATTGCTGGTTGTTCTGAGTCGCATCAGCCTTGAGACATTTACAAAGACTTCCTCAGTGAACATTTTGGAGCAGCGCCGCTGTTAGTTCATCGAATTTAATGAGGTCTAATTTGGGTGGGTCTGTTCAAAGATAGCCATCAACCACTGCCTTTCATTATGCTTCTATTTAGATAGGACAGTAGGTTTTAGAGGAACCAGGATTCTTACAAAATGTTAATTTTTCTCTCTATATCTTCTTGTTATCCTACACAGCTGCACCACAGTTCTTCCCTACCTTCCATCCCCCAGTGCCAATCGATGACAGACATACCCAGGGACGTTACATCTACGAGCCTTCCCCTGTGCCCCCTCTTCACGTGTAAGTCAAACTGCTCACACACACACACACACACACACCAAAATACTGCTGATCATACCTGAGAACACACTTGATTCAGCTGCACCAGACGCATCATTGGCAAGCTCCCTGGCTCCTCGTGGCGATACAGATCAAGCTGCTAAACTTCCTTCCGCCTGTGGGCGTGGGGGCATCCTCCTCATGGGTGCCGGGCGCCTCTCTTTGCCTTTTAGGATCAAAGGCCACGGGCCTGTACGTGCGCAACATGAGCCGCATGTCAGAGACACACAAATGAACATGTGTCAGAGACATGGAAATGAGAGCAGGGCGAGGGGAGCCTGGGAGCGTGCGATTCTCATAAGAGCAGTGATCAAGCCTTGTCAAGAGAAGGAAGCAATTCCTCAGCTGACATCTACCCATCTCTGACAGACACAGATGGGCTCCTGACACATGAACTGTATACAGCTAACCATCCCGCCTCATCCAATCACACGCACGCACAGACGATAGAATATGAAGTGAAGTAAAAACATGCCTCGTAAGAGACTGGTGAGTATTTATAAGCAGGTAGTCTCGTGTTTCCCTGGAGTGCTTCTGACGGTGCTGGCCAGGTCAGCAGAGAACTTCAAAGCATTCCCTCAGCTCACTCACTCACATACACCCCTGCACAAATTGCAGTTGTTTTTTTTCTCCTCACTTTTAGTCACCCCATTTCACTCTTTCTCTCTCTTTCACTCTCCCCATCATTTGTATTCCTGGCATTCAAACAGTGAGCACCGTAACGAGATGCTTCATCGTCCTCGCGGCGCTTGTTTCCTACCCGCAGACACGAAGGAAGCGATCACAGCGCGACGAGGACAAATTGGATGGGGCAGCTACTTGGGCCGCATTATGTTTGATATTCTTCATCATTATCAACTCCCCCCTTCTCCTCCTTAAGAGTCATATCTCTCCCTTGCTGATGTGCCACTAAGCGTAATGAATTTTTTATGTCCCCCCTCCGCCTCCCCACCTCCGGCCCACCCTACCTCTCAACCCCCTCATCTCCTGCTCAGGGGCTTCAGCAGAGGAAAGAAAAGGGGGGAGAGAGGCGAGGAAATAAAAAAAGGGAGGTGATTGATGCCCGGTGTCACTGCAAACAAAATGGCAAATATAATTTAGCATTTAGCTTATGCGGAGATAATGGGGCGAACACGCGGCGGCAACGCAGGCACGAACAAACAGCCTGGCTTGTTATCCGTCAGGAGTGCTTTGGTACGATCTGGAGCACAGGTTAGGGAGGGGGGAGGAAAGAAATGAGGAGGGGCTGGAGGGACAACATGGAGCCAGGGAATTGAATTAAGGGGGAGAAGTTACGCCGGTGTCTTCAGTCACTCTGTCCGGACAGGAGTTATCTGTGCGCTTGGTTTGCTGTCACTGGAGACACGGCCGTGCTCTGCCACGGTACTCATGGTCTATTTATCCAAGCCATTAAGCAAAGAGCTGTTTAATATGACACGCTATGCTGAGGGAAAGTATTTGTCATTATTACAAGACATCTGTCTAGTGGTCAGCCTTGTTTAAATCAAGTCTTTGAGTTCGCTGTCACACACATTATCTATGAACTTATGTGGGTTTCATGCAGAAATGATCTCAACTACTTTTGAGGCTTTGCATGGCGAGGCAACAATATTGCCTGCTTGATTAAAAACAGCAGCAGCGAATCTGATTTCCTCAGTGAGAAGAAGCACTCATCAGTCGTGGCATTACAACTGGGTCCAACCACCTGATGGCAAATTAGAGTTAATTGCACTTCCAGGTTCGGCTTTGTGCAAGTTTTAGCCGTGCATGGCCAAACTTTATGACTGTAACTGCAGTCAAAAATTAAAGCACTCTCCGAGGAAAGTGATGCATTCTGCTCAGTAATGTTGCTTGTCGTCAGCCCGAGCAAATAGAGGCAGTCAACGTATAGCTGTCGCTTCGGGGAAATGGAAGGAGGCGGCTTATGGAGAAATATTGAATTGTTTTAAGACAAGTTCTCCTCAGTGAGCAGAATTAATCGTTATTAGCCCCCTCAAAGATATGCCTAAGTACACAGGGACTATTATTGCAGTACTTCCCCATGCAGCCTCTCATTACGGCCTGTAATTACAGTTGGGTTGGCCCTGCGGCGGTTCCATCAATCCAGCCAGCTTCCCCCGCCACGCACACAAGCCAGTCACCACTGGGCATCCGTGGCCGGAGAAAAAACACCGCAAACGCCCAGCAACTTGTTTCCTCTCCGCCACAGTGACACATCCGCCATCCATACATGGCAAATGAACAGAATCATATCCTATTACTGGGACGGGCCTAATTGAAACATGTTTATTTATGGCCCCCGTTTTCAGACGAGGCGCGGGTTGTTAGCAGCGCAGCTAACGGGCTCCAGCGATATGAGGCGGTAGAATTAAATTAAAAGCACATAAAATGAAATATGCTCTGTATTAGCCGTTTGACACTTAATTTGCCTTCAAATGAGCAGAGGAAATCACAAATTAACTGTCCTTTGTTTTTTTTCTCTCTCTTCACCTCACCTCCCCTATTAGGCAAGGGAGAGCGCAATTACAGACAGAGGCTAATCGTTTAGTTTATGAATTCTTGTGGGGAAGGCACCAATGTGCCATTCAATATTAAAGCCTCGGGGTCAGGAGGAGAGGTGGGGGTCCTTTCTTGTGGATGCTTGCTTTACTGAGGAACTTTCATTAAAAGAATGGAAAGAGTTTCAACAACCCCGGTTTGAAATGAGACCAAGGCAAACTAACAACAAGCCTGTTCTCAGTTTCCACAACCTCCCAACTGAAGCAAAGCCTTCACGTCCTGTACTGATCCAGGACCAGCCAAAGTCTTTCCTGTCCTGAAGTTAGTGTTTTTTCCTCTGCATGTCTCTGGTCTGGAAACAGCTGAGCCCTACCTGCTCCAGAGAAGATGCTTCCTGCTTAAATAAACACATTGATCGGTGAAGAGCAGGCTCTCCATGGGAGCTCTGGTCCCCTCTGCCACCACCATTGTGCGGGATTGGCTTAATGGGAGTTAGGGGGGAGAGGCCGGGGCAAAGAGAAAAGACCGCTCCTTTCATTCCAGCTTTATTGCCTGACCACGGTACATAGCAAAACAAAACAGCCCTCTCATGCGAGCCCAGCACCGGCTCTCGGTCACCCGGCGACCGCTGAGAACAAACAGAGGTATTCGTCACAAGTCAATTATCAGCATCGGGGTTTACTCTGGAGTCCCGGGCCCTCGTGCTGTGAATGGGGCCACTAAAACAACCAAACATTCTTATGGGATAAGCAATTGACTCACAACCTTTTGCGCAGTTACTTAATGCGGATTTAGGAAAGAATTGGTCAAAATGATGGAGTCCATTTAGGAGTTTATAAAGCCCTGGAGTTTGACTTTTTGGGATTATTTGTCAATTTGTTTGTCCCATTATATTGTATTAAGTCCTTCTGATTATGCTTTTTCTTTTTCTTGAAGCATCTAAAATTGTGAGCAAATGTTTCAAAAATACCACAAACGTAAAGTCAAATTCTACACTTTCTATATACCAAAACATAAATTACTTTATATAATGCAAATAGTTTTTTTTTTGTTCTCTGAAACCTGTACAGGGAGCATTTGATATAAAGGCTGTAGTCATAATGTTTTAATGGATTTATAAAAATGCAACAATCCGAAGCTCAAAGATGCCAAAAAAAAGTCTGCTTTAAAGACAAGAAAACTTCTCAGTGTGACTCATGAATTAAGTCACGGGCTGTATTTTCTGTCAGGGTGCAGGTGTGTCGGGGCCGTGAAGGGGGTGCGCTCCCCAGCCTGTGCGGTTGTTTCATTCAGGAGTGTGTTTGTTCAGCTGGGGGTCTGGCCTGACTGGGAAGGTACACGTCTCTGTCATCGCCGCACGACCTCAGCTCTGAGATGATGAACCAGTAAGTTAAAGAGTTGACTGACTTAAATGCTGTGTGAGCTGTTGCTTCAGAAGCCTCGTTTTATGCAAAGATTTGCAGCATCAAAAAGAGCGAGTGAATCACCTTGTGAACCTCCAAATTCCATATTCAATTTTCTGTAGGCACCTGAGATTCTCGCCAATGTCACACTGTTTCTGTAAACCAAATCTCACACGCTTCCCCCTCACTGTCCTCTGCCTTTGGCGGAGAGAGTTTTTTTTTTTTTTTAAGATGTGTTCTGTGTTGTTTTGCTATTTACATAAACTGTTGTCAGAGCGCCCAATCTGGGCATAGAGAAGCGGCGTGTTGCTTAGCATAAAGACCACGGTCTTATCTCAACTCCTCCTCCCAGATGGGACGGGGCAGAGCATTGCAACACACACAGAAGTACACACACACACACACACACGCACACAATACAAAACAAGAGAAAGACAAAAGGGTCTTGTGTAGTTTGTTTATTGAAGCTAGAGGAGAATGTGTGTAGTTTTATCAATGGCTTCTTTTATGGCGTGATCTGACTTTGCTGTTGCAATATAACTTATGATTTTAAAACGACATTACTTCAGACTCTCTGTAGTAAAGAAAGAATAGAAATCACAGCCTGCTTGACGATTTGCTATTAATATTCACATTTGAATATCGTCTAGACTAAAACAGAATGTGAAGTGGGGCCATAAATTACATTAAGAATTGATGATTGTTTCATAATCTCATCTGGTCATTTCTGTCCAGATATGGCTGCTGTCACCGTAAAAGCAGGGGCCGAGAGACGAAAGCCACTTTTTCATCCTCCTCTCAAACTGTCCAAAACGCACTCTGTGTGACTTCATAGGTCACTCTCTGGCTCTCTGGCGCAGTCACTGGTTTCCCTCCTTCCTCACTCCCTCCCTCCCTCCCCCCTCCCCTGTCTCTCACCCCCCCTCCCTCCCCCATCTTTAATACTTTCTCTATGGAGTAAGTCGGGGGGGACAGGCGGTCACGCAGTAGCTGGCTTCATGATTAATGGTGTTTATTCTTGACAGAAGGCTCCTTTATTTATCTGCATTGCAGTTTCACTGATACTATCATTCACCTGAATGAAAAATATTCAGTCATACCAATTTTGCAGTATAATTGAGTAGAGTCACTTCCTTTCAGTTTCTCCCCCCCCCCCCTTGCCTCTCCTCTCCCACTCTATCTGGCAGCCTTATCATCGCCACAGTAATTTTCGCGCTGCGTTGTTTGATATGGAGAGGCTGGCTTTAGCCGCATTTGACATAAAGCCTCTTCAATTTTCACTGGAAGAAAGAAAGAAGGAAAAAAAAGGAAGAAAGAAAGTTGTGCACCACTCTGTGAAAATGTGTGGAGAGGCGAAAGTATCTCCCCCCCTTTTTTTTTTCTGAGGCAATTTCAGGATTTAGAGAGAAAGGAGATAAATGCCTAAGCAGAAATGTGGGCAGATTGAAGTTACAGTATATCTATTTTTTGTAATACACCAGTTTCAGAGCCCTAAATGGGCATTGTAGTCTTTTTCTGCTCAGCCTGTGCGCAGGAGCATGATATTTTGAAGGCACCTGTGCATTTTGAAGATATTTTGAGCAAAGAGGCACTGCGGATATTTGACAAGGCCTGTAAAGGATTTAGGGTTGAGTCATTACCCGTGGAGATCTGTCAAGACATGTTCCAAAAACTCTTCTTACTAGGGCTAGGGATTACTTACACTGATGCAGCTTCTGCTGCTGTGCATGTACTTGCATTTGCCCCCAGTTATTAAATATCACATGCATTTTTATTTATTTTTTGCTCCTTGATAAAAGGTTTATGACTGATTTAGCATGTCTCAACGGCAAATACTAATCTCAAGCCAAGCAAAGAAAGTATTTCTAATCTACAAATGATTCTTTAACACTTTTATTCACGCAAATCAAATGTGATTATTAACATATGTATCATATTTCCTGTTCATTGTGTTCAGTGTTCGTGTCCGTGGTTTAATTTCCTTTTTGGGGCGCATTATAAATATCTTTAAAAAAAAAGAAGAAAAAAAAGGTACATTTTCGATAAAAGAGGAATACATTAATCTCTAATACGAGGCCTGTGAATTTGCACATGTAACACATTAGTGGATTTGATTTTCTCTACACCAGTCATTTGCCCCCCGCCCCCTCTTCATGTTTGAGATCTCAATTTGTAGCTCTCCCATGGAGCACAATGGAAAACCAGGTCTGAGGGGAAGAGATAACAGGCAGGTGCCAACAGCTCTGCGCTAATGTGTGTGTGTGCGCTTGTGCATCCATGCTTACACACACACACACACACACACACACACACACACACACACACACACACACACGTTTGAAATATTTCCTCCTCAGTGTTTGAGCGTCGGTTTATTTATTTTCACTGCCGTGTTTTATTTTTTTGTTTGTTTGCAGTTCACGTTTTATTTTGCTCTTATATATGACACATCTAATTTTACATTCATACAAATATTAATTTTCCATGTTTACTTCTTACGTTTAATAATACAGTTTGGAAATAATTGTTTCATTGAAACCTAAATAATTATAATATGAATTATAAATATGGCTGCAACTAACGAGTATTTTCTTGATAAATCCTTTTGTGTATAAAATGTCAGTAGAGTTTAGCGAACACATCACGTCTTCCCAGAACCCAAGGTCATTTATTAAAATTGCTTTTTAAATAATGATAATGAGTCCAAAAAACCCCAAATTTGAGAAGCTGGAACGAGACAATTTTCTGTATTTTAGACTGAAAAGTGAGATGATTAATTGTTAAAATAGTTGGTGATTACTTTTATGTCCATCAGCTAATTAATTGATCTTTTCAGCTCTAACTCCAAATATCATGAACAGCAACACTGAAGAAACCTTAAGAAACATTTAATCTGTCTGAAGTATTAGGTTTATAAAGAGCACATAAGTAACAGCTTACCGTCTTTAGCGGCTTTGGTGGTAACTTACTTAACGGGTGTGGCAGACTGTCACTTTTATGAGCCGTGCCGGTTCTTAATTGGCTTTGTAAAAGACCCCTCCTCTCATTGGCGGGGAGCTATTAGAGAACAGCAATGACTGTCAAGATATTACCCACGGCGCCTCACATCGTCTCCGCAACCTCAGGCAGCTGCTGTCCTGACGTTTCTGCTTCCCTTCACAAAATAGTATTTTGAGCCTCCCACTATGAGAATCTGTCACTTTTACCTTTTGGAGGCTGATTTTTTTTTTTTAGAAAGGGGATATTTGGCTCCTTAGCTAATGCACAATAATCAATTTCAGTTCTGGAATTTAGAGTCACTTTTCAGCTTGTGCCCTACAGACGTCATGCTGTAGCAGTGTAGAAATGTGGAATTTCCATTACTCTGATCTCTGGGCTGTGGGCTCCGGACCCTGCAATCCCACTCTGGGGGCCAGTTACATCCAGTAACGAGACCAGGGGAACAGGGTCATAAATCCTCTCCAAGTCTCCTCATTTTCCATCCTCGCTCTGTTCCTCCCACCCTTCCTTCCTTTCCTCCCTCTCTCTCCCTCTCCCCTTCGCTTCCATCTTTCCTCGCCAAGCCTTCGGTGTGTGATTTACGAAACGCAACAATGTGAAACATTACCACATTTTAAAAATGCCTTCAGTCCAGCTCAAGTTCTGCTAAAGACCCTTTTAATGTAAGGGAGTTCATTGCCTCCCTCCTCTCCTCCCTTTCTTCTCTTTGTTTATCTACTAAATCACAGAAAATTTCACTCCGCTTACACTCTTCCCCACCAATGAAAATTAATTCATATCACATAAAGCGATTCTATTCTCTCAGCCCTTCGTTATCTGCTTTATCGGATGTGGTGTCCATTACATCTGATAGCGTGTTAGCGGATAGTTTCATCTAATAATGTCGTTTGGAGTTTGGGATGAGCCAAAAAGAAACCCTTTCGCTACTCATGTCTCCCATGATACTTCACTTAATTTTATTGTTTTTGGGGGGAGGGGGGTCAGTTTGTGAAACTTTTTTTTGTTTATTTATATTTGTGCGGCTCCCATTAGTGTCCGGTGGGAGCTGCACAAATATGCGCAGTCATGCACGCAGCTGCAGCACTTGTTAGAATGCAGCAAGCTTTTTATTGCATGTCCATCAATTTTTTTGTTTCCTAAAGCAGACTTATTAGGGATTCCCTCCATTTCATATCGGATTTGTGCCACTCGCGGAGCAGGTTTGTGAAACATCCACCTTTGGTTATGTCCAAAATTTACACAGGTCTGTGTTTAAGCCTCCTAAAGCTTCAGCAAGCCCGAGCTTGGCACCATCACGCTCTCAGCCTCTTCATGATTAAATATCAAGGAACTCCACTTGACATTTTATTAGTCCAACAAGATGGATGAAATGGCTCGAATAAAGTAGGCTGAGTCTGTTCACTTTCCCACCAGCACTTGCCTTTCTTCTGTCCAGTTTTTCTTCCCTTCTCCTCCTCTATGAGAAGTATGTATTAAGAAAACGTGATGGATTTCGTTCTGAAAAGGAGCTTTTCAGTGCAGAGAAGGAAACATATTTTTGTGTCTTGTACCTGATGCTCCTGTTCTCCCCCCTCTGTGTCTCCCTCCCTCCTCTTCCTCTCAAACCCCCCCCTTTTTTTTTCCTGTTGTTCTACCTCATATCTCTGTCTGAAGGATTAACCATCTCCAGCAGTGTGTCTCTGCTGTCTTGTAGCGCTGTGTATTGTTTGTGATTTGCTCAGGCCCATCCGTGTGGCTGCTCATTTCAGCAGCCCAGCATGACGTGGTGAATTGAGGGGGATCCACGCCGCTCTTCGCGGCCCTGGGCCACACTCATTCTCTTCACCTGAGACGGGCTGTACACCCACGCTCATTACCTGATGGTAGAGGAGGCGGTGGGGTGTGGAACCTGAACCCTGTTTTAGCTGCAGGCATCAGCTGAGTTTTTGCGGTAAAGGTATCAGGGCCATCGAGACATTACTTGAGAGGAAAAGAAAAGATAGATGTGCTTCCTCCCTGTTTTCAGAAGTTTAACACTTCAACACCCAGGAGTCCCCTCCTGTCTTCTCTCTAGCCTGGGGCATGCCAGAGGAAGTCAAAACAATCACTGAGAGCAGCGCTAATTCCACCTGTGCTTGTTTTGGAAAAAAGAAAAGAAAAAGAAAGCAGGCGCCAAGCAATTCGCTAAGAGTGGAGATGAAGGAGGAATGCTCCATAGAAAACGATTGTTCTGTTTGTAAAACAGCAAATATCAAGCATGGGAAAGGACCAAAAGGGAACAAGAAAAGCTTTTTTTGGTCTCATGTTTGTTCACGGATTCCAGCCCCCTTGAAATTACAGGAAAAAAGGCCAGGCTCATTTTGTGTAATTTCACTTTCATGTTTTCATTTTCTTGCTATATACTCTGTTGATTTGTTTTCGCAGACATTGTTATCTCGATGGCTGAAATTGCATTTAATTGCAGTGTGGAAAAATAAAACCCTGCTGTGTGGAAAAGCCCAACGCAAACTTTTCAAAAAGACACATTTCTTTGGCTTTCACTTTATTTGGAACCAGCGCACACGGTGAAAAGACTGTGTTGTTTTTGATAAAGCATAAGCCTATGACTTTATTGAAGTGTAAGGAGTGGAGGCTTTGATTTCAAACCAGATGCATTTTTTTTTTGTAGTGTTTGACACACCTTCAGCAAGTTTGTGACTCCTCTAACCAGTTCCTCCGACACCTGTGCCCGTTTGTTATGATTTGAGCCTGTCACACTCACTGGCTCCCGTTCATAAACATTTGTTATCAGTCCAGTGGCGTGGAAGTGATACGTGCCTGCCGCGATGTACTGTGCACCTTTCTGGAACGAACAAGTGTGCATGTGTGCTTTTTCTGCGCTTATATGTCGACAACGTGAGCGTGAGTGAAGCACACAGAGGGGGGAGGAGACGGAGAGACTGAAGGAGAGTGCTGGGTATTCAACTGGATGCCGAGTGTGTGAACTGACTGCGCAGTGCATGGGAATGTCTGGCACGCCTCTAGAGATGTCCCACAGAGAGGGAATCCTGCTCGATGTGACCATGAATAGAAAGCCACCTCCTGAACCCACCCAGGCCTTTGATGTCCGGGGGTCACACAGAGCCGTCACAGCTCCGAGGGGGTACATAGTTACCCTGAACGCTTGGCAACCTCACCGTGCCTTGCCAGGCCCCACGGCCTGCTCTGCTCAGCCAGAAGAAGAAAAACAAAAAGCACAGGAGGAAATTCCGATTAAATGGGCAACAAACTAGAACTGTTAGCGCTCACAGTGAAGGCTCATGGACAAGTACCTTGCCTTCATTTATCATTAAAATAAAGCAGTTGAGTTCTTAGAATACCACAAAGTTCATTTTAAATATGAAGGCTGCAGCTGGAGAATCTGCAACATCTGATTTGTTGAAGTGACATTGAGCAAGACTCCTGCTTAGATGATTTGGTTCCTTATAAAAAGGGTGAAAGCTAAAATGTAATAACTCGTTGCATCTTGTAAATATGAAAAAGTCATTTTGTGTTTAACTTTTTTTGTCAAAGCTATAATTTTTCTGAATGTTTTTTCTAAATGTTTGCTTTTCCCACATTAAAATACCAAGTCGACACAAAAAAAAGCTAAAAAAGCTTAATCTCCTCCTTTAACTTAATCTATGGCGCACTAGTAAAGCTTCATTGATAGTCATGCATTAAGGAGTTGCAATGTAAGATCCGAAAGAACAGTGATTGGTCAGCTTTGGCTACTTGTATTTTCTCCTACAGGTTAATTATTCTAATAGAGATAGTTGATAGTGAACACAAGAAGCAAGTTGACGAGGAAGCTGTCTAACATACTCTATGTGGCCCTCCACCATTGATTGCAAGTAAATGAAAGACTACTGCACACAATTATATGGGGAATATATTTAAATTAAGATATGGTCATCTACAAGAGGGGCACTCAATCTTTTGTAACTTAAGGCCCACTTCTGGTTGTTAAAATATGTCTGAGGACCATCTTCCTAAATAAATAACCCCTTGTGTTAATTATAAAATCAAACTGTCAAGTTAAACTTTTAAGACAGTCAGCAGATGACAGGCTCGTCGCTTGTGCTTAAAAGCGCTACAACAAACAAGTAAGCCAACCTTGGTTAAAGGTCATTTCGGGCAGCATTGATACCCTTGACCAAATCCCCACCAGCCTATTACACAATGGAAACAGAGAAATATGTCAATGGCAACTCCTGTATTGTGTGCCTATATTAAAAAAAATTTAATAATCAATCAAAGATAGAGTCGAAGGTTAAAGATAGCTGGCTTCTTAATGTTGCTGGTAAGCAGACATGTTTATTTATGACGTGACGATCCCGTCAGCATTTTTGTAAATCTCTATTCCATAAGTTGAAACGCGTGTGTTGCTGCAGTTTTGACCTCTTTAGACTTTTCCTCTTCTCAGAGCCAGAAACCCATACACTGCTTAGATGAAAATCTTTATTTGCCAACTGCATCACAAAAAAGCTACATTTTGACAGTAGAAATTGTTGGCTCGGGATGAAGGAGGATGTGTTTCTTAAATATATCCACTTTTGTGGGAACATGTAATGCAGCCACATCCAGCGGCCTGCGGTTTGACTTAAGGCAGGCTGGATCTGAAAGTAAAATTCATTTTTAACTGCTGCTGTAATTGTCATTACTAATGTGGAAAATGAAGTCATTGGAAGGTGCTTCTGTGGTAGAACGTAATGAAGAGTTTCCCATTGAATCATTAGGAATATCTAGAATATATCTCGCTGTCTGTCAGTCTACTCTCTGTCCCCCTTGTCTCAAGCTCCCTTTCCTCTCTCCTCTGGCTCTGTTCCTGTGGCCCTTTGATCTTAGTGAAAGGGTTTGGAGCTTTAAAGTGCTTCTGTTTCCGCTGTCAGGAGTCCCTCTCTTCCTCCACTCTGGTTTAGGCTTTCAGAGCGGTGGCAGCTTTGTGCATTGGCTGGGTGGGTCAGGGGGTTGGGCACAGGTTTCTATGAGATGGTGAGATTGAGGTGAGGTTGGAGGGGGATTGGTGTGCGATGTTGTCAGGAGAGGTCCCGGCTGATTAAGTTCCGAAAACCTGAGTTCCCACCTCACTCAGCCCCAGGTGGCCACAGGTTTAACATGTTGAGAAAGATGGGTCTACATCAATTTCAAAGTGTTGTACATCCTTCTTGCACAAAATCATCACCTTTAAATATCTTTAAATATGGGCAACCTTGCTGCAGTAGCGTAAATTTGCCCACCAAAGACTTTATGTACCTACTACAATGAAAGGGTGCCATGTCTTGCATTTGTAAATGTTACCATCAATAAATGTATAGAATGAAACTTGATAGTAGTGACTAATATTTGTGTCAATCAGAGAAAACTGTCACGGCTGGTGCCGGAAACACTGGAGTACACGGGGGTTCGGACCCAAACCCAGAGACCGCAGGCCGAGCAGGTTCAATTAAATGTATTTATTTGTTTAGTCCAAAAAAGACTTACGGCAGTCAGTCCAAACTAGAACACAAATTCCAAAGGGCCAAGGCAAAATCCCCAAAACATAAATAAAGATCAAAAACACTAGAGGCAAAATAACACTGGAGACACGAGAAACACTGGGAAGGGAAGGGCACGGACTTAAATACACAAGGAAGACTAACAAGACGCAGGTGAAACCAATCAGGGCAGGGCAGACAATCACAAGACACAGGTGAATGTAATGCAGGACAAGAAACAAGAGGGAGGGACTACAAAATACAACAAGAAATAAACTAGAACTCACATCATAAGAAAAACATTGGAAATAACTAACAAGTATAAACCATAATAATATGTCAAAGCACTCAATCCTGCTGGATTACATTGTAATGTGAATGCTTCATTTTTACTCTTTATTGGCTGTAAACATTAGGGTTCATATATACATTTGCATACATATACCTGGTTATTGTAAACAAATTAAATCACACCAAAGTACTTTGACCTCTACGTTACGCAGGTGGCCAAAACTAAGACCACATGTCCTGTTTTTATTGCTTCTTCTAGTGGACGTCACTTTACTGCAGATTAATATGTTGCAAGTAAATTCATTGTCTTTAAATCAAAATGTAAATATTAAATCGGTAAAGATTTATCCAGATTAAATGCTACAAGGACTGGGTTTGATCTCATCTCTGTTTTACTTGGTTGGTATCGTGACTCTCAAATCTCCTTCTTGGACCACTTCAGCAGCTACGGATGAAGAAGAAGAAAAAAAAAAGATGGTCTATGAACATTCACAGTTGCTGGATTATTGGATTTGGACTCAGCAATTTCCTGTACCCTTCTGTGAGGCACACATCAAAAAAATGTTCGTTTTATTTCACGTGCAACCATTTCACGCTCGAGCTCGAAGCATTTTACAAAGCACGGCTCCTGTTTTAGAAGGCGGCTGTGTCAATACCACCAGGTCTAACTGCTGCGCCACAATGATACCTTCAGTTCTAAGTGAAGTCATTGACATTCACCACAACTGTGTGTTTCTACTGCAGCTTTCACCAAAAGAAAATTAATTAGTGTTGATATAACCTTGTTCCAAACAAAGATTCAAGGCCTGTTTACATAAGCACACGCCCCTTCGTGAAACCTCGAAATCTTTTGGGGTCATATTTACTGAGTGTATATTCGTCCGGTGAAATAAGACAACAGTTTAAAATCCGCAGACCGCCCAAACATGCAATGTCCTAAAGAGGCGCTGGCTGGTTTAAACGAGGCCACGTGAGAGGAAATGGCTTCCACATGTCAGGAGCTCAGTCTCTCCTTGTGCCCTGCTTGCAGGATGTCTTCTTTGAGGGTTAATAGGAATTATAAACCTGCAAAAGGGAAGTAGAGGAGTGAAGGAAAAGTTTTTTTTTCTCTCCGGTAAGACAGAGAAGCCGGCAAACCCTGCGGTACAGCTTTGATGTAAATCTTAAATCAGGTGTAACTAAGACGCTACTCTTCTGGCATACACCTACTCGCACACACACACACACACACACACACACACACACATTCCTGCACATGCACTGCACGTTGTCAGATAACTTCCTTTCGTCATGTTGATTAATGCATACTGGCAGATGCTAAAGCGATCACGACCCTGCAGGGAGAGCAGCTGAGCGCGGAGGATCGGACACTCGCTTGGCTTTTCCTCTCACCAGCGCAGAGACTCGCCACACTCCTCCGAGCCATCCATCTCTCTGCTGTCCTCCTCAAATCCCCTCACACCTGGCTCTGCATCCCTTGAGACCTCTTTTTCTCTCCTCCCTTTCCAGCTCCCCCCTTTCTCCTAACTCTTCTCTGTCCACCCGTTCCCCTCCCAATTCATAGTCTGTATCTTCTCACCCTCCCTCCATCTTCTCCTCCTCCCGACTACTGTTGGAGCTCCAACCGTCTTCCCTCCCTCTCTTCTTATTAAACTTTTCTTTTGCACCTTTCAACAGGCTGAATAATAACGCGCTGGGAAACGAATCAACATGCATGCACTCCTTTTTCTTGGTTTGACCACTGCTTTTTTTCAGTACTCCTGGCCTTTCAGTGGGGCTCTGTTCTTATTCGCTAAGTTAATTGGAAAAACAAAGCAAGCGGAGGCACTTTGCCAGGGTCAGTGTGAGGAGATTCAGCCAACACATGACGGGGTTAATCAGTGTCATGGCAGCCAGAGTGGGTGTCTGGCTCTCCTCAAACAGGCATGCGGAGGACCAGACGAAGAAAAGAACATCATAAAAAATTTTTTTTTACCTTTCCTCCCGGGTTTTTATTTCTGTATCTGAAATGTCTCAAACGTCATACGCAGCCATTTCAGGGACACAGACTTATTTGTCCCATATAATTTGCCATTAAATGGATTCCACAGTTTCTGTTTCTACCTCAGTTTTCCTTCTGTCATCAATGACAAAGCAGGTTTGGTGCGTGCTGGCATGTGTGTGAGATGCACGGTCAGCCGTGTGACATCAAAGCGAGTGGCACACTGCAGCTGTGTTGTGGTCCGCGTCAATGAGGCATGTAATGGTGGCGTGTGGGCACATGACTTGCTTATCACAAACACACTCGGCTCGCTCGCACCTGTTTTGATGCCCACGGATGCCCTCAGCGTGGCTTGCTAGGTGCGGAGGTAGTAAAACAACTTCTCGTGAATCCTCTGACAGGAGACGTGCAGAAACACACCAATCAAATAGAGGTCGACAGAAAACAAAATCCTCGACGATTGTGTTGCGATGTCAGATTGGAAATCTTAATCTGTCGCCTTTGCACACATGAGGCTTTTGGTGGGATTCCTCTCAGGTCTTCCCTTCCTAAGAGTGCTGTTGTCTTTTTCGCATACACCTGCTTCAGCATCACCGAGACATGTTGTCACACAACTGAACACGGTGAAAGCCTTTAAAATCGTCCCGTGGCCCCTTTGGGCTCATTACAGAAACTGAAGACAAAGTTTATACTTGCCTGTGTGTACACATGCCTGTGTGTTTCTGTGTGTGTCTACCCTTGAGTGTGTGTGTGGTTTCGGCTCCTCAGTGCTCATTATTTGCCCTGGCCTGAGCTCTTTCATTAGGGGGCTGTGAAGTGGAGGGATGGAGGAGCCAGTAGGGGACCAGGGGATGGGGCGGAGGTCGTAATTGGGCTGTTCCGCTCCCCTGGCCTTGCTCAAGGTCACTGTGAGACAAACTCTGCGCCAGGTCTCTCACTCTTTCTTCTCCTTTTCCCCTGTCTTTTCCCACCCTTTTCCGTATCTCCTCCTCACCTCCCTCTTAAACCCCCCCCCCCCCCACCCCCACTTTTTCCCTCCCTCCCTCCTTTGCTCATCCTCTCCTTCTCCTGGGGTCTATTGTCACAGTAGACTGGTCCACTGGGGAGCCACAGAGAAGTGGAGGGGCTAATTCAGTCTAATCTCTTAGCCTGTTAATGTCTGGCTGATATGTGGATTTCTCCACATCCTCAAGGGAAGGCCTTTGTGGTGAAGGCCATCATTATGAAGTTTCCTAGCCCTCCTAGCCAATTATAAGAAGGGAGACAAATTAGTTCATCTCAAACTTAGCTCCTAAGATTGTTCTCAACTTGATTTCACATCTGACACCATAGAGAAAATTCACAGTTAAGGTTCTTGATATAAAGAAGCGCCCGATAGTGCTCATATATTCTGTTTAAACAAAAACGAAGTGCATCCTGTGTGAGACTTGCTGATGGATTTTGTACAACATTGTATCCGTCATGTGCAATTCTGTACACGGTCTCAGCTCAAAGCCAAGTTTGAAGCCATCCGAGTAAAGCGGTGTAGTGTTGCTTGTCTGGCGCTGGCCAGCGGTGAGCTCGCTCTAACGTTTCCCTCTGATTAAGACACAGCGGTGAAAGCTGCCTTTGATCTGAGGAAATGTCTGCGCAGGGAGCAGTTGGAATGCAGCGCTCTCCTCTCTGCCTTGCAGATGGAGGGAGAGAGATAGTGTCACAGTCCATTTGTCTATCACACTGGAGTAAACTTCGCTGTGAACCCCATATAAGTTTTGAAGTCGTCAGTTTTATTATTAGAGCCCAATATCACAAATCACAAATTTGCCTCGAGTGGCTTTACTATCTGCACAGTTTGACAACTTTCAAGTCGGATATGGAAAAACTCACCCCCCCCCCAAAACCCCTTATAAATCAGTCATATAAGCATTAGTTTTAACAGCAGTGTGTGAATGCTGTATGTTTTATTTTGAGTTTGTAGCGCAGCTAAAATCTGTATTCATGTTCCTCCTCGTGTTTTCTTCTCTGTGTGTTTCTGCAGGCCTCCTGCGCTAGCGGGCAGTCCGGCGTTCTCCGACATCTCCCTCATCCGGATATCGCCCCAGCGGAACCCCTCTGTGGGGGCGGAGTCGCCCTTTCACCCTCCGCACCCCTACATCAACCCGTACATGGACTACATCCGCTCGCTCCACAGCAGCCCCTCCATCTCCGTTCTGTCAGCTACCCGGGGCCTCAGCCCTGCAGATGGTGAGAAAAGTGAAACATACACCGACGCACAGAGCGTGATGCATGTGTACACTCACAGCGCAGATGCACACTCAGCACACTCATGCACATCTGCACGCAAACCCCCAGCGGAGCAGAAATGGCTGACAAAATCTCAGTAGACAATTAAAAATGATATTTGAAATTGATTAGTGAGGTTCGATTGCTATTAGGAGGAACCTCGATTCTGTGCACCAGTTTAATTCCCGTTTGAGATCAGAGGAGGTCAGGTGAGAGGCAACTAGATCCGTCTCTATTAAGACCCAGGGGTTGCTGAGATGTTATCTGGGCGAGGGTGGGGGCGGATGGGAGTATTAAGAGTGCGGCGCGATCCGTGTGGATGGGGGCGCAAGTTGGAGGGAGGGTAATCCTTTTGATCTGTGAGTCATGTCAGAGACCTCTGGAGGATGAATCACTGAGCGGCAGGGTCACGTACAGTGACAAGACGCACACAGGGAGGGTCGGATTTAAGTTCAGGGTCGGGGGGGGTCGGTTGTTATGGTGTCCTGCAGGGAGCATTCGTTTCCTGAGATCTCCTGATGGATTTGAACTGGGAAGCCAATTATAGTGGACACCAGAACCAGTTGAATCATAAGAAACAAATACAAAGTATCATTTATAAAATAAATATTTTTTAAAAAGATGAAGGAAAAGTCACACTTTATAATAAATGATAATGTTCAAGCTGTGTGATTTCAGTATTTAGAAATTCAATTTGACAGAAAATGAAGCAATTTTAATGACTAATTAGAATTAAAAATTAAAATATTGCTGACCACATATATATATATATATATACCACATATTTGCCGTTTTCAGCTTCGCAAGTAGAGGATTTGCTTTTTTTGTTAGTTTTCTCTTATTTAAAGTTGAATGCTTTTGGGTTTTGGACTGCTGAATGACAATTTATGCAATTTTTAGACAATTTATAGACTAAATAATTATGTGGTTAATTGAAACAATAAATGACAGGATAATTAGTATAAAAATAATTGCTGGTAGCAATCACATTGTAGTATTTCTGTCTTAATTTAAGATTCACCTTAAGGTCTTGAAAAGGCCTGTTTCGGTCCTCATGCCATCAGCCTTTTGGAATATCAGCAGCAGAAACCCACTTTAGCTCCCCAGCTTGTGCTGAAGTGTCTTTCTGAAAGATAGATAGAGGGGCATTTCCTCAACACCAGCACACTCTGCTTCATCTCATCCAGGCCCGTTTAAAGCTGCGTCTAAGTGAAGTCCAGGAGGCTCTCAGCCTCACTCAGCCCCTCTCCTGCTCTCCTGCACTCCAACGTCGCTCTTTGCGAACAGGAAGTATATCGCTCCAACTCCACACCCTCCATTTTTCCATTACGGCAACATAATGTGCACCGGTCTCAGCTTGCTTTAAATCAAAATAGTTTCTCCAACCTACCACATGATCCCCTTTCAGTTCATAATGCTGTGAATTGTGCATGAGGCACCTAATTACTCCTTTAATCAATCCAGTGATTAATTAACCCATCAGCTTTTGTGTTGTTAGTATATCACCACGCTTACAGGGAGCCTCCTTCAATATGCATTTTTTTTTCCTACTAAAAAGTACATTTGAATAATGATGAATTAATTAACAGAATCTAATGGAGATTTACGGTGGGTGGGATTTAGTGCCACCCTCTCTCTAGCACACATTTGCTTTCACATCTTTTTTTTTTTTTTTGCTCCTCCCTCACAATATTGCTCTCTTTTCTGTGAGATGGGGTTCAGAGGTAGGCTCGCCCCTGATCTTATTGTAATGCTGAAGGAGCACCCGGTGGCTCACCAAGTCCTGAGGCAAGTCTCTGCCTTTTCCACGGCGGGTGCCACACTGAGAGCCTTCCCCCCACTCCCCCTTTTTGCCCTCAGGATCGCACTCGGATGCCAGCATTTCTGATTTAGAAATTCCGCAAAGCCCTTTTTCTGTGCGTGGATACTGAATGGGCCATTTTATGGCTGAATGCAAAAGCAAAGCTAAGGCGGAACAGTGGAGACAATTAAGAAACTCCCCCCTTCCACTGAAGACATAATACCCAGATCGAATTAATTTAGAATTTTTTCTTACATTCATTCAACCAATCATGGATGCATATTGCAGGCATACAGGCCAGCCTTTAGAGGAAATCTTCTCATAGAGGGTTTCTTTATTTATTCTCTCT
>JBBPCS010000002.1:7844654-7856726 GCA_037974645.1 Hollardia meadi
CCTGCAGCACTCTGTGGGTCTGAACCAATTCTATATTTGCATCCAAAACCACAGTGTTAGTCTTTTCCCCTCTCTCTTTCTTAGAGTATTTGCATAAGGAAGCCCACCACCAGATGTTTATTTTTAGGCTATGGTTCAAGGACTTACAACACTATAACTAAGGGAATGACTTGGAAGAGAGAGGCCTTTTGAGAAAGAGAGAGAGAGAGAGAGAGAGAGAGAAAGTGAGGTGGAGGCAGAATCGTTTGCTGCATCTTTATGCATGCAGATATATCTGGGCCGATTTAGGCCTTTTGTTTTCCTTTGCAGTTTACGGGAGCACAGTCGAGGAGCAGGTTGCATATCTGGAGACTGCAGCCCTGATGTGTACAACACACAAGCACCATCTCTGGCAAAAGATGTGTCAGCCCACATACTCTTGCCACACACACACATATATATACACACTCATGCTCTCTCTCCAAAGTAATCAAGGAACTGTAAGAAGAGGGGGAAAAAGGCTGTTTAAGAATTGTATTGTAAGACGATCAGTTATGCTGTGCTCGGCATGAATGCATCACTCAAACACTAATGCACACTCACTGTAATCTCTGAGCAAGCATCCGGTAATCCCCAGTGAGGCTCTCCACTTCAGGTGATGCTCCCTGTGCAGCTGTTTTGCTCAACTTGATGGTGTTGCTAATGTGCTCATTAATGTTGTGCTGAGCTGATTATCATCTAATGTAAATGAACGCAGGTTTTAGAACGCGGTGCAGGTGCTCTCCCCCTCGCTGCCTAATTCTTTTCCTTTCCTGTTCTTTCCCTGCTCTCTCTCCTTCGAATAGTCCCTCGCTAACCGCAAATTCCTTCCATGCATTCTCTTTCGTCTCCTCATCTGTCACCTTCACTTTTTGGTTACCCTGTTTCCTCTACGCTGACCCGATCATTCTCCCTCTCCAGCCCCTCACACAGGTCTGACCACAGCCGAGTACTACCACCAGATGGCCCTGCTGGCGGGCCACCGTAGCCCTTACGCGACCGACCTGCTACCTTCAGTGGCCGCCACAGCTGGCGCCGGCAGCGCCAGCGCCCTGCACATGGAGTACCTGCAGGCAATGGAAAGTAAGTCGGCACTGATCTCACACGTGACTAATAACTGACAGACACAAGCCCATTTGTGTATCAGGAGGGCTGGTCCAGGGCTGCTTGTCCCCTATTCTATATACTGAAACCAGCTGCGTTTTCTCAACCAGATGAAGAAGTTCAGGTTAATAAATCAGTGATCTACAACACTTGTTGTTCACAAGTAGGATGAACATAATAATATTATTTATATAGGCCAGTTTTACATTTTGAGCTACTGTAATAAAAAAAAAGAAGCCCTATTTTTAGCTGTGTGACAATGCATTTTTCAGATAATCTAGTTTATTTTAAGCATAAGAAGTCGGAGAATTCGGAGAATTTCTCAACCCATACAGAGACATAGTTTTCAGTCAACAGCTTTTCCATTAAGCATTGATATGCAAATCAACCAATAACTAGGTAACTAGCTTAAAACTGGGCTAAATATTGTTTTATTTAAAAAAAACAACATATCTAGGTTACATATAACTGTCAGTTTGACAGCATTCAAATTAATACCTTTCAATATGTACTATATCCCAACTAAAAAGTGAAATGTAATTATTAAAATGATGTTTAAACAGCAGTTTTACGTAGCCGACATGTAGCTACATGTAGCCCAGCAGGTGAAAAAACACCCACTGAATAAGTGCCTGCTGGGATTGCACCTTAACGTATTATGAGTGCATACCTGCGCGTTGTAGCATGGGTGGCCGCGGTGGGAATTCAACCTTTAAAATGCACCTTTACAAATGCAGTACCTATCTTGTACTATATATAGACGAAACTGCAGCTCAACCATGGTGAGGAGGGACCTGCAACTTTACTTTGACATGATTTAAATGAGCTATTGTCTTAATGTGCTCAGGACTGTGTGCAGAGGACTTATGCTAATGAGTTATTTTAAAGTGTAAATAGGAAATTAAACGCACACTGAATCTTAGAAAGGTCGGACCGCCTCACCCCGCTCCCTTTGATGAGAATGTATTTAGTCAGGCAGACGCCGCTTTCATGGAAATCCGGGGTGAAGTTCCCCCTATTCCTCTGAACAAACTAATTAAAACTAGCCAAACTTGTGCGGGTATCAGAAAATTAATTGCTATTAAGTGGGAATTGGAATGTCCCACCATTCATCACTGGAGAAATCCTTTCTTCTGTGTCACTTTTTAAGATTAATAGACTGAAACAAAACAATTAGGGCCAAATTTAAGTGGAGATGCGCTGCTCTTCACTTAAAAAAAAGGCCTGTGATCATTGCTGGTAATAACTCATCATGGTTCAACAATGTGTGTCTGCAAAATTAACACTTTAAAGCTTTGTTGGATTCCAGAAGAAAAAAAAAAAAACATACAAAGAGCAGAGTCTATCAAGAGGCTTTCGCTGATAATCTGGGCTCGTATGTTACTGTGGCTATTTTAGTCTATTTCACATCAGTGTAATTACCTTCAGTGAGAGTTGTGCTAATGAAACAATGGGCCTGTCCTGCCTATTTGTGCTTTAATGGGCTATTGTCTGTGTTCGAACTGCCTAATTAGTGCCACGGCTCTCATGTATCACTGTATTAAAGTCTGTATTTGTGGTCTTATTAGTTCATGTTAATTCCCTCAATATTTTTTTCTATTCATATGGCTATTTGTCATTAATAGGTTCACTTTTAGTGATATTTTGAATGCTGGAACTCATACCATTTAATTGTAGTTATTGGTTACACTTCTTGAACTGAAACCGCAAACCACAAACAGAAAATGACACATAATCTTTATATAAGTGCACCAATTCTGAGAAGTAGGATTACAGTCATTTTTCTTTATGTCCAGAATTATTTTCTTAGTATTAGTATCTTTACATATAAATTTCTGGCCAGTCTTATATTCGTACTTCCGCTCCTCCCCTGTGATAACATCCCTCTCCGGTGGCCCTGAGGCGTGTCGGCAAGGGTTCAAGCCCAGTTTTGGAGCCAGCTTTTATTTTCAACACCGTCAGTCCGGCCTGTCTAAACCCTCCCTGGCCACAAGAATTAATGACGCGGTGCGTAACCAGCCATCCTGTCCATAAATCAAGAGGAAATTAGAGGGACAGTGCTGCTATGTGCCAGGACGCTCCTCTCTCTGTCTCCCCGGCTGGCCGATTTATCATTTGGGCTGTGCATTAATAAACACCACTCCCATGAGGCTTTGCAGTGGTGGGACGCTGTGCCCCTCCTAATTCACTTCTGGTGGATTCGGCTTGTTTCAAAAAAGTGTCACGTGTGTCAAATTTTAGATGCAGAAGGTTGAATTTGTCCAAACCAGGAGGATAAAGATGACTTTTATTTCCCAGGGTTATACGTTTGAATTGAGCTGAATGAGTGTCGAGAGCGTCACATGACAAACTGCATTGTATTTAGCAATTGTGTGTTCTCAGGGATTTGTAAATGTATATACAGTATCTATGCCCCCCTTCCCACAACATCCCAGTCACTAAGCCATAAAAAACAGATTTTCCATACGACAATGTAAAGGAGGTGTTACTTTCCATACAGCTTCATGCCGTAGTCGAAACTCAGGCGTACGTATGCCAGAGCACCACCGCTGCCACCACAGAGGCATCCACACGCACTTATTCACATCCACACACTCTGATTACCATGTGAATGGAGCGTTCTGTAATCGTTGGATGTGTCAAACGAGAGATGGAGCATTTACGTTTTGGGAGATGGATGGATTGTGGGGGACGTAAATATGGAGGGGGGTTATCGGGGCTGCGTAAGCTGGTTTTGTTCGCCTTTATAAAATAACTCAAAATGTTTTATTTCCAAGTCTTGAGTCACAAAGTCATTGTGTCAGTTCATGCACAAAGCGCGACATCCCCTCAGCGCTTTTTCTTCCCCCCCTCCTTCCATCTCGCTCTGTTTTTCCCTGTCTTGTTTGTGACATCTCCGTGTGAAAAGACAACAAAAGTCATGTTTTAATCTCTACCCGTGGCTCATTGTATGTGTGGAGAGAATGCTTGTGCCGTGTCCGCCTTGTACCTTTTCAAACCCCCTTTTAGTATTTCCAGTCAACACTGATTGCATTTGAATAACGAGTCAAATTGGACTTGATTAAATATTACCATACACAGTCAGAGCATTTCTCCAACATAAAAGGCATGTTTTCTCATGGATGAAATGCAAGCAGTGCATCAAGTGACAGCTGAACACTCATTCAGATGAGCCTTTTGTCTGATGATTGACAAAAATGTCATCTGTTGGGGTTAGATTAGGTTAGGAGTTTGGATGAAGTCAAACAGAAAAGCATTTGTGAACCAGCAAACGCTCTTTTTTTTTTTTTTTTTTTTTTGATCTGTAACTAATTTGTAGGAATTTGGCTCATGCTCTTCTCCAAAAAGTATAAAAATGAGGGAATGGATGCGGGTACAGTTACACTTTTTCAGGGCATTTTAATCTTTCACATTCACAGCATTTCTTTTCTTACTCTGATCTCCTCTTTCCACATCCTGCAGGCTCTCGTTTCCAGAGCCCGCGGCTGCCATCACGGCCCAGCAGGAAGCGCCCCCTGCCCATCTCACCCCTCTCCGAGCACAGCTTCGACTTGCAGACCATGATCCGCAACTCGCCCAACTCTCTCGTCACCATGCTCAACAACTCCCGCTCCAGCTCCTCCACCAGTGGCTCCTATGGTCACCTCTCCGCTGGGGCAATCAGGTAAAACTCTCCTGCTCCCATGTAATTAATTTCTTGGGATATCTCAAATTGGACTTAGACTTAAAATCTTTAACAGAAAGCCTGTGCTACAAACTGGACGTGTGAAAGAATTTAACTTTGAGGAGGTAGGGGCTGGTCTAATGACAGCATGATCATTGCATTATGGGAAATGTGGGATCCAGTGTTTCTGGAGCTTGACCCATAATACGGACTAAAATCAGGATATTTCAGTGATGCTTCCATTTTCATTGTAATTTAAAAAAAAAAAATCTTTTGTGAGTCCCCAAATGTTATGGAAGTGGTATACAAAATCACTGTATTACCTCTTTAAAGCTAAAAATAACTCTTATCCTGACAGGATGTCTTTCAGGAGCTTTCATTGATTGTTTCTCTCAAGGTGGTCATTCAGGGACTAACACGTGCCAATGATGAATCAAACAGCAGGATCTCCCTGGAGGGAGAGATGATTTTCTAATATTATTGATTGGTTGAGTTTTCATACAGCACACTTGTAGCACAGAGCCCATCGTGATGGCAGCGTAATATGCACTCTGTACAGAGAAAGGGGAAAGAGCGAATAAGAGTGTTTGCTTGTATCGTCCATGTCAAACTCCTGTGCGGGTGACGATCTCCCAGCCAGCTCGTGTCAGTCATCCGGTGCACCTCCTGCAAACATCATATACATCACACCCCGGTACCAGAGGTGAGCAAAGGGAAGAAAAAAGAGAAGAAGAGAGAATGGAAAAGGAAAGATCCATCGCCCCACCCACAACCATTGATCAGCGATCTGTAAGAAGAGCCTGATCAATCACGCTGCACGCTCAGCCACTGTCCCAGTGACAGGACCCAAATAGCCAGAGCCAACAGACTGATGAGTGATATGACAAGCAGATGGGCCCCCAAATGTGTCTCGGCCCATTGATTTCCACTCGGCTTGTAATAAAATCAGCAGACATATGGGTCGCAGCGAGAGCGAACCGTCACAGCCCAGGATGAATGGAGGCCGCTGCTGTCGAGCCACACAGATGTGTGTTTATCTGGTGGTTCACCTGCGGTTAGACGGACCCCAGAGCAGGTTTGGTGGCTTCTGGGATTTTTAGGATAAACAAAGTTAGCCCAGGTTGAGGGTAAATAAACTGAGGGAACAAGTTGCTGGAACGGGGGAATTAATTTAGCTTTATTTGCATGGCTGTACGACACACTCCAGATTGTTTATCATCCGCATCATTTGCCCAGTGGAAGAATGACATACTGCCTTACACAGACCACATGATAATTCACTTTGTGTTAACAAGCCGAACCTTCATTGGCAGGGATTTGCCGGCAGCCCTGTGGTTCCAGTATTACCACACCACCTCCTGTCAGATTGTCCTCGGGGACGAGGAACTATCCAGAACAATCCATTTAATCACTGTCTTTCCCCTTTTTTCCTCATTACTTTTGCAACTGATATTCTAGTGAATGTGTTTTATGATTATTTGACGCAATGTAACTGGTCAGCCTCTCCCTCCTCTGCTCTCCTCAGCCCAGCGTTAAGCTTCGCCTACCCTCCAACCCCAGTGGCTTTGCACGTGCACCAGCAGCTGATTGGCCGTCAACCGGGCATCGTGGGCTCGGCCTTTGGCCACAGTCCACCCCTCATCCACCCGTCGCCGGCCTTCGCCACCCAGAGGCCTGTGCCCGGCATCCCCCCCTCCGGGCTCAGCGCCAGCGAGCGCTCTGCCATCTCCAGCGACTCCTCACAGGTGAGAGCGGCGGCGGGCGCCTGTGCGATTCATCATCGCAGGTAATAGATGGTGGTGCCGCATGCCAGCCGCATCTCAGCGAAACACAGCGCGCTAACGTGGTACAGGCAGGACCCCCCCTCCACGCGCTCATCTCCTGGGAGTTTCCTCCTACTTGTGTTGTCTCTTGTTTTTTAGACTGCCGAGCGCAGCCCAGAACGCGCCTGCAGCAAACAACAAGGGGCTTGTTAGCATAGAATCCCTCTGCTGACTCCATTAATCACTAGAGAGAGAACAAGGATATAGAGAGGGAATATTGACATGGATGGATGGATCCTAAGGGGCTTTTTCTCTCCTTCCTCAACCCTTACTGTATGTGCGGGCTCACATTTGAAGTAAATATTCAGTGTTTATTACCCGTCCTCCCTGCTGTTTCCCATCGCTTGAATTTTGTGTTATCGCGAATGAGGCCTCATTCAGATTGGGCTCACCAAAATTGCCTACCCCTGAATAAACAGAATATTGCTTTGGGGCCACAGACGAATCTCATATGTTTCAGAGAAGATAGTAGGACAAATGTGTTTCATATTACACTCAGAGGGTGACTACAACTTTCAGTGTCCTGTGAAAAATATTCTGGGAGTTCACATTTTCAGGGACAAACAAGGAAACTTCTTTTATTCTTGGTATGTAACAAGAACTCCCCCAAGGGCAAAATTAAAGTCAGGTCACCCATTGGATCAGTGAATGGTTCATTGAATTGGTTCATGAGTTTGTTTTAATTGCTGTGATTAGAGGAGCTAATGTGATACAGTGAATTGCGTAGTTTTTCATTCGCACAGTTAAAGCTCTTGTCTGGGACCGAGGACACGAAAAATCATTACGGTGCAGCCACAGTTGCTGTTTCTGCTTGATTAAATGAATGACTGATGGACTTATAAGCATCACATGCATTTTTAATGATGCTACAGAGGATAACATAAGAAAATATAAGTAAAAATACGTAATTATATAGTCCAATCCATGTCATGGGAAGCTCGAAATGATGATTCTCCGTTTCCACAGACCAAACCAACGAGTGAATCTGCAGTGAGCAGCACAGGAGACCCAATGCACCACAAACGCTCCAAAATGAAACCAGAGGAAGAGTTGCCGAGTCCAGGCGCAGTGAGCGTACAGGTGAGGGTTGTCTAAAGTTTTCAGAAATATAAAAATATATTTTCAGTTACTGGCTACATAGGATATTTTTTTTACTTACCTGGAAAAGTTATTCACATTCTGGCAAAAAAAAAAAAAATCTCATACTGGTTGGTAAATCCCAGAATTCACCAGCCAGTTTTTATTTTTAGATTTTTCCACTAGAATAGGAAGCCCATATAAAGGCTGGTCACCTGCCAAAGTGGCTGCAACAATAGACAAGATTACCAGCCGTCGTTTGTGTTTATTTACCAGCGTTTTGGCTGTTTGCTGGTGTTAGTTTCCCACTTTTAGTGCCTTATCAGTCGCTGTTTCCGAAGCAAAACAATCCATCGATCTTTGGGAGACTACAAGGAAATTGTTTTTGCTTTTGTTTTTTAAGTGGCTGGAAAAATGAAAGAGAAATGTGATAACAGTAAGTGTTTGCTTCAGCTGGGGAAAGAACCTTATTAGAGTCTGTATGCATGCAGCAGCAGCCGGAGGTGTGTGGTGGAAGCCCAGGCTCTCCTGCATGAGCCCACACCAACTCTCCGCTCCACTCAGCCACCTAAGTGTGACAGTGAAATATGTCTGGGCTAATGGAGCAACCTACAGCAGGAAAAGGGGGTTAGATTCCTCAAATACTTGCCCTCCATCCTGTCATATAGCAACCCCCAAATACAGAGCGGGGCTTTCAGCGCTACATTTCCGCTTTCCTCACTTTTCTCCCCGGCACAGAACAAGGCCAGATTCACAGGGGCGCTGTGGCTGAGACCTGTAACCAAATCTTTTTTGGCTGTGCCTTTCATGTAAACCAACAGGACGGTACAAAAAAAAAAAAAGACTGTTCTGACTGATTTTGATGGACTGATGGTGGGGAGAGAAAGGCACACCCTGTAGCCTTTCTACTTTTATGCACAGCTTGGTATTAAGTTCATTCATTCACATTATTGTCACTCCCATTTTTTTTTTTTTTTTTTTGGCTTGTTGAGTTCCAACTTTTTCTCGGTTGTTCCTCAGGACCATCCTGATGGAATGACGCTGGTGAAGGAGGAAGGGGACAAGGATGAGAGCAAACAGGAGCCGGAGGTGGTTTATGAGACAAACTGCCACTGGGAGAACTGCTGCCGCGAGTTCGACACACAGGAGCAGCTAGTACAAGTGAGTAGCGCGCACACAAAAAGGAGTTAGTTAGTTTAGTATATTGTCCTTTTGGAAATTAAAAAATTAAAAAGTAAATTGTGCCCTAAAAGGAACAAGAAAGGATAAACGTCTCTTGACCGAGTGTTGCTTTCTAGAAGACGGTTTGCATGTGACTTTTCATCGCTTTCTGTGGACAGAGAAGTGTTCAAACCTGACCCCAGTTGCTCTCCAGCACCAGAGTTTATTGTATGGAAACAGGGAGACACAACAGGGTGTTTATATCTGAAAGATGGGTGAAGCCTTACATTAAAAAAAAAAAGCTTTCTCAGAGCAGCTCGGAAAAAACACCACGGAAAAACAAAACAAAAAAACAATGCCTTTTGGTTTATATGCTGTGAGAGTTTACAGAGTTTCTCTCTTCAAGCTCAGAAGATCCCAGCAACACCGACTGCAGCTGTTCTGCACAATGCCTCCTGTCAGGCCTCAAACCCTGCCAGCGAGTCTGTGCAGCAGCAAACTACAGTCGAGCCGAGAGCTGCAGGCATTGACTGATACTGCTGCTGGATTCCTGATTGGATCCAGGGACGGTGGTAATGGGCTCAAAAAGCTGGAGAGCACATCTCACAGCTGAACGGGGGCTAACTGATTTGGCGGGTTAAGCCTCCCAGAGTCCAGGATGTGAGCCTTGTGTACCGGCCCTCCTCCTCCTGCCTGTTATCAGAACTCTCACACAGGACCGGGAGATGGATGGCTCTCATCGTATTGCGCCAGAGGGTTCACTGTTAAGCTAAATATTAATGACATTACGGACTTGGTCACCCCCACTATGGCTACTTACACTGACGCTATTAGCTCTGCTGCTCTCTCGAGGCCTGTGAACCTCTCATCCAACTGAGAGAGCAAACCGAAGTCGGGGAGGTGGTGAAAATACACCCAATATGATGCCGTGAACAAGGGACACTGGAGTGCGCACACACACACACACACACACACACACACATAAAACACACATCACCACACATCTGATAGAAAGATCCTCAGCTCTCCACAGCTGTCTATTTGCCGTCTTGACATTGCAATCCTCCGCCGCGGTGGTAACCCCTATCTATAATTGATATCCTCAGCGCGGAATGGGCTGCCTCCCCTGTTTGAAGGGCTCGGCTCAAACGTTGAGCATCTTGACAACTTCTTGCCCCTGTTTCAGGGGCCATGATGAGTTGGGGCGGTGGGAGAGGAGGGGAGGATGGCTTCTTACCTCCCCCTCCTGGTGTCACACCAGGTGGCCATCTGTGCAAAACAATGTCCTCTCATTCCACCACATCCAGCCTAACCTTGCCAAGCTGCACTTAGGATCAGATTGCCGTGTAGACAGACACCAACAAAATCCTTATTAGTTTTCCCATTTTTCCATCTTGGAATTGTTTTGTTTTTTTTCTTTTTCTGGCATTTGACTTTCTGATATTGCATTTTATTTCTCATTTTCTATGCACATGCAGATATGCAGAGAGATGCCAATAAAAGTCTTCGCCTACAGAGTCCCTGCCCTCTAATTCAGCAGGGCGAACGAGAAAATGCTCTTATCTCTCCACACCCCCACCCCCCTCAGTAATAGGATAAGTACAGTATTTGGACCACAGTGGCTCTTGTCGCACACTGGGAGGAGGGTTTGGGGGTGGGGGGGTGGGGGGTGATTTCCATATAACTAAACAATGGAGCATCCCTTCCCCCTGTACTTGTCTTCTGAAATGGCTTTGGGGGAAAAAAAAACATGATCAGAAAAAAATAATTTCTCCTTGGTTGTAACAAATTTTAACCAGTAGGATTTTTGTTTCACGTGGCAGTCTCTAAACATGCTCCAAAATTTGACTGCTTTGTTCACAATCTACCTCATGAAATGGCATTGAACGTAACGGCTGCACTCATTCAAATATCCGTTTTCCTTTGTGGTTGGCCTAATTTTTTAGAATTAAGCCTTCACACCACCCTCGTCGCTTTCCACCTTGTTCAAAAGCACTTCATGCATATTTTTACACTCTCCAACGCGCTCTCACCATGACATGCCACAGCGCTCCTTTATCATCTGCGTTTAAGCGCTCTCGGTGCAGCCGATAAGATAAACATCAGATCTATGCAATTTAGCTCACTTATCTGGCATACCCAGTCAGCAAAAGCGAGGCGGGTGTCAATTTTAGTTTGCTGTATTTATTTGATTTATTACATTTCGACTCTCTATACCTCGCCATCTCCCTCTCCGCTCAGCTCCACATTCTTTTGCTTCCCCGTTTTTGGGCATAAACCTCTCCCTCTCTCGTTTTCTCTTTCATTTTCCCTCCCTCCCCTCTTTCCCCTTGGAGGGAGTACTTTTAAAGATAAGGCCTGGTGGCTTCTTTAATGTCTCTCTTGAAGTGGCCTTTTTTCTCTCGGTTTTGTCGCCGGAGATGCCAACCCCACACTCCCACAATTCCCTAATATGGCCCTGCTCAACAGTATTTTATTATTTTCTCACGGATCTATTACTGATACTTCACCATGGAACTCTACAAGGGAGCTTCACATTTTCAGTTTTTCAGAAGTGTCTTTATGCGTACTTAAATCCCTTTAAGGTATATTTATCTTAGGGTTAATCCTGTGCACACAACCTTCAACGGCTGAACCATTCCTTGTTTGGCAGTTCAGGTTCTGTCATTGTGGACTTGCTAACAGACTGATTTTTGCTGATGTTTTACAGGGGGGGTGTCTGATGGATTGGTGGTCTGTATGTGTGTGTTCTCACAGCTCATCAGGCCTCATCACCCTCCACAGCCTACCATTCTCTTCCAGGTTATGTACATAGGTGGCGCTGTGATGTCCTTGTTCTCGGATGGGGAGCTGGCTCTCCCTGTGTGCAGCCTTGTTGAGGCGGCTGCTGTGCGCCTCCCTGGTGTTAAAGGGAGATAAACGCGGGCGCAGTCTGAAGCCAGCCCCCCTCTCTGGCTGCTGGCGCAGGCTTTTAATTGGTAAAATGCTGATTTTTTTTTTTGATCAAGAGAAGGATTATGGCCCTTATCTGTCAAGAGTATCTTACTCTAAGATGAAAAGACTGCTCTGAATTACACATGCCAATTCTAGCTCCCTGCCCCCTGCTCACTCGCTCACTTACTCTCAACCTCCCTCTTTTCCTCACTTACTGGATGGGGGGGGGGGGGGGGGGGGGGGGGGGGGGGGGGGGGGGGGGGGGGGGGGGGGGGGGGGGGGGGGGGGGGG
>JBBPCS010000002.1:7858675-7870027 GCA_037974645.1 Hollardia meadi
CCCCCCCCCCTCACCTCCTTCATTCCTCTGTAACATCCACCACTTACCTGAAAAAAAAGGAAAAGGGGGCTGGAGCAAGAGAAAGATGGTGCTCGAAGGCATAATGCTTGACTGGAGTTGTGAAGCCCTGGCATTTCAGATGCCTCGACTCAACTTTTGAGTTCTCGCCCTATCTCCTCACCTCCTATCCACCCCCCCTTCTTCCTAAGCCTCAGATTGGAAGTTGCCACGGCAGCACAACTGTCAGCACTTGTCATGGAGGGGCGAGGGGCCAATGTGATGCGAAGTGACAGGGTTTTATTTGAAAATCCTGTTCAGCTCGGACACTGGGGCTCACAAGTCTGCCTTTTTTGCACGTGTTTGTAGTGGATTTCGACAGAGTGAGGCAGAGAAAGAGAAAGGCTGGGAAGGAATATAGGAAATAGTTGAGTGGGGACAAATTAAATGGAAAAAAATAAAAATAAATGGAAAACAGGAAAGAGAATGTTATATTTTTTGCTAAAATGTTCTCAAACTGAACAACAAATCTGTTTAAGGCAAAACAACATTGCACTTTATCTTTACTTCATTCAAATGCACAGACACAGCAGGAGCTTATAATAATGCAGGTTGCTTTGTTCAAGTTCTGTCATCTTCTTTCTTAGCACATCAACAATGACCACATCCATGGGGAGAAGAAGGAGTTTGTGTGTCGGTGGGACGATTGCTCTCGAGAGCAGAAGCCCTTCAAGGCGCAATACATGCTGGTGGTCCACATGCGCAGGCATACTGGGGAAAAACCCCACAAGTGCACAGTAAGGATACTGCTATTTTGTCAGTTTTGGCAGATAAAAAGCTACTTTGCTTGTAACCTGCTAACACTTCTCTCTCTTCCTGCAGTTTGAGGGCTGTACCAAGGCCTACTCCCGTCTGGAAAACCTTAAGACTCACTTACGTTCCCACACTGGAGAGAAACCTTATGTGTGTGAACACGAAGGCTGCAACAAGGCCTTTTCCAATGCCTCAGATCGGGCAAAACATCAGAATCGCACACACTCAAATGAGGTACTGGCAAACATAATTTCAGTTATGCTGCTCGAAGACGGTGTTTCCAAGCAACGCGTTTCTCACAGCTCATCCTTCTCCCTTCACTTTTAGAAACCGTATGTGTGTAAAATCCCAGGCTGCACCAAACGCTACACCGACCCTAGCTCCTTACGTAAGCACGTGAAGACGGTGCACGGGCCGGAGGCACATGTCACCAAGAAGCAGCGTGGTGATTACCCCCGCCCTCCGCCCCAACCACGGGAGCCTGGGGGCAACGGCCAGGGACGGTCACCAGGGCAGCTGCCCCTGGGTGGGTATACAGACCAAAGGGAGTACAACCATTCTACCTCAAAACAGGATGAATGTCTGCAGGTCAAGTCCATCAAGACAGAGAAGCCCATGGTGAGACTTAATTTGAGGTTTTATATCTATTTTGCTGAGACTCATACCTTTATTTTGATTCTTTTCTAATACTTTTACTACTAATTCCTTTACTTTAACATAATTTAAACATCTAGTATTTAGGTTTCTATGTCATCTAACACTGAAATTGGGGCATGCACAGTTAACACTAAAGTCTTCTAATGAGTAAACCTTTTCTTCCATCCAATGCTTCGGCATTTCCCTCCTTCCCTTTCTAAGGACAGTGGGTAATCAGGTGAGACGGATATCCCTTCATGTTGCATTTGTAAAAGATTCTTTCCAAATCTCACTGCTTCCTTTCTCGCTCATCATCCTATTGTCTGTTGGTCACAACTGTTTGCCTTGACTAAACACTCCAGATTTGTTCTCATTGTAGGTTTCTCTCATGCCTCACATTCATAAAAATATTCTTCTTCTCATTTCATTAGACAACACTTTGAGGAGTGGCAATGATATATATCAAAGGCAATGCATTTTTTTCTAAGCAATGGTCAGAACTGTGAGGGCACTGAAAATATGCCTGATACAGGCTCCATTGTGCAGCCAAATTCATTCACACTGTAAACAGGATGAATACCCTCTAAACACTGTTGGCACTTGCCAGCATGCCCAAAAAAGTAATTGTACTATTCCTCAGTGCAACATACTTCCTAAAATTCAGCAAACAACCTAATTAGGCACTAGCCGGTCTCACAAGACCTTTATCCTATTTGCCTATCCTCTGAAAACAACCCAAAACATGATTTCTCTTTTACAACTTTTAGTTTTTTCGTGTTGGATCACAGTGAGAAGCATTATTCATGCTCCAATAACGTACAAAACACTGTCCTCCAAACAACTTTTTTTCTAAAATAATAAAAGAAGCTGGTTCTCTTGTTTCAAACTCCACCGATTATGCAAGATGATTATATTACCACATGAATAGAATTACGTTTTATAATGGTCAGTCATCTTTTATGAATGATTATCATTGCCTTTAGGTATGCATCCTTCATACAATTACATTCTATCAGTGTGACATATATGACACTGTACTGTATTCCATCCCTTGCGTTTCCTGAAAAAAAAACTTGATAAACATATGCTTTTCTAACTTCTTGTCGTTCTTTCCACCCCTCTCTCAATCGTTTCTTCTTCTCTGATCGGTGTCTGTCAGACGTCTCAGCCAAGCCCTGGCGGTCAGTCTACATGCAGCAGTGACCAGTCCCCCATCAGCACCTATCCCAGCAGTGGAGTCCAGCTTGCTGTGAGTGCCGGACGCTCGCCAGGGGAGGGGCTGGAGGAGAATGAGGAGAAAGAGGAAAACGAAGACGAGGTGGACGAGGAGTGTGAGGGTGAGCCAGCCCCCATCATGGACTCCACAGTCTCCACGGCAACCACGGCCATGCTGACCCTGCAGGCGAGGCGAAGTGTTGGCCGCCCCCTGCGCTGGATGGAGCACATCAAGATGGAGAGGCTGAAGCAGGTGAATGGAGCGCTGCCCAGGCTGGGGCCCCTGTCCCCTACACCGCCCCAAAAAGGTTCCACACTACCCAACATCCTGGGGAAGGGTGAGATTAACTTTTTTAAAAAACTTTTTAAAGTTTCATTCTCTTTTAAAACCCTTGAACTTGAGGTCTGCATGGGTATAAGAACCTTTTCTACAATCCTCAGAAATGCACAACAGCATGTGGTATCCTTATTTTGACATGTGATTTAGCTCATGTGGGCAATTTATAGTTAAAAAGCACCTGTACACAGAATTAACGCATCACCATAAATATCTGTACAAAGCACAGTAATTAACAATACATTATCCTGAATTCCATCTTGCCCATTGTGGCTGAAGCATTCAGGCAAAACAAATGCTTAAAATGTACTGTTCCACTGGAAAATGATATCAAAACCATATCAAGCTGTGTATCATATCAGAGAAAATAGCATGTAACAATGTTTCATGGACAAGTGCAGCTTGGTGTCTATGGCAACATCTGTTTGAGGGATCTTTCTGCATTAAAACTTAAATTATTTGGCTATGTATGTATGGCTTCCATCCTCCTGTCATTTCCCTTTCACCACATTATATCCTTGTTCTCTCTATGAGTGTCCAAACTTTCTTCATTCCCTTTTTTCCATCTGTGTTTCTTTCCAGGATCCTGTCTGGGCAGGCAGTGGGGGGTGTCTGCTCCTCAGCCACCTGCTCATGGTGAGCTAGGCAACACAGAGCTAACAGTGCTTAATTTGCTCAGAGACCGGCGTGACAGCAGTGGTAGCGCCACCAGTTCAGCCTACCTGAGCAGCAGTCGGCGCTCCTCAGGCATCTCCCCCTGCTTCTCCAGTCGACGCTCCAGCCAGGCTTCCCAGAGTGAAGCTACAATGACAGCCGCCCACCACCGCCGCCTCCACAACCTTAGTTCCACTGACTCTTACGACCCTATATCCACTGATGCCTCCCGCCGGTCCAGTGAGGCAAGCCAGTATGGAGGTGGGGCAGGAGGAGGGGGTGGAGGGATGCTCTCAGGTGGCGGCTGTGGAGGTGTGGGGGGAGTAGGTATAGGAGGGGGAGGGGGGTCACGTGGGATGCTGAATTTAACTCCAGCACAGCATTACCACTTGAAAGCTAAGTATGCAGCAGCAACTGGCGGCCCACCTCCCACACCTCTACCCAACATGGAGCGCATGAGCTTGAAAACTCACATGGCCATGATGGATGAGGGTAGCAACCACTCTTTGCCACCCCTAGTCAGGCCACATCGCTGCAGCGATGGCACCAACGGGTACACAAATGGGTATATGGGGCATGCAGGTTACAGGAGGAGGGTTCTCTATCCTGGCGAGGGGCCACTGAATGGGAACAGGAGGGCCAGTGACCCAGTGCGGACGCAGGCTCCTGATGTTTGGAGTCTGCCCCCAGTGCAACGCTTCAACAGCCTTAACAACCTCCATCCTCTTCCACCTCTGTCTCATCATTCTACACCTGAAAATCGCAACTTAAGCCTACAGAATTACACACGCTCAGAGGGCAATCTGCAGAGAGGCCTGCAGCACTCACCGTACAACCCTAGCATCGCAGAACACGCAGCCTTAGAAGCCCTGGCTATGGAGGATGACGGGGGGGCTGGCCTGTTGCTGGGAGATGAGGATATGCTACCGGATGACCTGGTGCAGTATCTCCACTCCCAGGTTCAGGTGGATGGTGGCTCCTACATGCACATTGAGGATCAAATAGCTTCCAGCCAAAGGGACACCTCCCATCCATCTATTGAGGAGATAGAGCAGATCCAGACTTCAGGGTTGAATATGACCTTCCCTGGGTCCTACAGTCTCCAGCACCAGATAGCAGAGCGGAAGAGCCCTAGTAAGCTTCCCATCCAGTGGAATGAAGTGAGCTCCGGGAGTGCTGACAGGTCTCCTCAGAGGGAACAAAACCACCAGACACAGTGTGGAAGGTGGTCAGGCTCAGAACATGGACCTGTATCCGCGCCTTTTGGCAGGTTTGGAAACATGGTGGTTCAGCAACAAGTGCCCCTTGATTTCCAGAACAGTTGTGCCCAGGCAAATCAGTCTCAAAGTGCTTGCTTTGTCAACCCTTCGGTGAAGCTAGAGACATCGCCTAACTCCTGTATGGAAATGAGAGGTACTGGTCTCAACTCTACTAAGACCTTTGGAAGGCCTAACTTCTCACAGATCATTGATGGGCCTCTTCCACAAGGCTTCAAACCGCAGGCCTCCAATGGACCTCAAAAACAGAGCCACTTCCAGCCGAACCACAACAGTAGCACCTCTTGCCATGTTGGGAACAACCTAGTCCTTAGCAGGGTCTCTATGGACAACCTACCCAGCCTCTCCCAGGGAACTGCTCTTCATCACAATCGGCAGGTTCATGCCATTCGCCCACTGATCAACAATTACAGGAACTTGGTCAGGACCCAGCAGTACCTGAATCCTGGGAACTCTGGTGAAATACAGGCCAGTCCCAACCAGCAGCAACAACTGCAGAGAAATGGGGACCACTGTTCCCTTGCACATCAGGTATCGGGGCTGAAACTGGAGGCTCCAGACCACGGATACTTGGAGCAGGACTTTGGTGACTGCCTCTCTTATGAAACAGGGGATTGCAAGACCTCCTCGTTCCCTGTTCTGAAGGACCAGTGCTTACTGGACTCCATTACTGAGTCTGTGGGACAAGGTGATGGCAGTTGCAGCGGGAACTCGGGTGCCCTTCTCTCCCCTGGTGCAGACCAGGTGACCAGCACAGTGGACAGCAATGTGCCTGCTGTATTAGATGAAGGGGTAAGTCTGGACTTTGGTGCCATGCTGGAGGACGGCTTTGACCAGGGTAGCCTGGTCTCAGGAGTGTTGAGTCCCTCCATCTTCCAGGGTATGTCCAGGACCTCATCACGCCTAACCACTCCTCGAGCATCGGCAGCCTTCCACAGTGTGGCACCTGGCCTAAACAACATGGCAATTGGAGACATGAGCTCTCTCCTCACAACACTTGCTGAGGAGAGCAAGTTCCTGGCCATCATGCAGTAGCTGCTCTCCCTCTCTCTCTCTCTCTCTCTCTCTCTCTCTCTCTCTCTCTCTCTCTCTCTCTCTCTCTCTCTCTCAGCTTTCTCCTCCCTGAGGAAAAATGAAAAAAGGAAGAGAAAAACTCTGGTGTATGTGAAGATTAAGACCAAAGTGGCAATTATGAGAACTTTATTATGTACTTAAATTGTTGTGGAACAGGCAGTTGCCAAACCCATTTATTTTGTAAAAATGTCATCCCACAAAGAAATGGGATGTGTCAAAATTATGTATAGATAAATAGTAATATTCCTTTTCTGGAATGTAGGCTATTTTTGGAAGCTCTTCTCTTTGTATTACTATGTGATGGTGAGCAAAAGCTCACTTCTTTAAAACAGTATTCTGTGTATTGTTACTGTTTTGCTGTAAACACTGATGGTAAAAAATGCATGTATTCAATGCTAAACATGAACGCTGTCTATATAAGTACATAGACTTGCCCATGTGCCAAGTATCTACTGTTCTGATCGCACAGGTACAAAGCCGCTAAATCCATTCTTATTACAGCAGGTCAGACATGGGTCATTAATTTAAACGGGGCCCTGATGACAACTTTATATACCAAGGTTTTAGTAAGTGGTGTATTTCCATTTGTTGTCATTTCGTTTGTATGTTACTTTTGTGAATCTGTAAATGTTTCAGTGCTTCTACCAAGTTTTAACAAGTGGTGTTTTTGTCAAGAGTAACTGCGGTATCACGTCCAAAATACGGACACATCCAAGTCTTCAAGGCACCGTAGATAGTTGTCTACTTCATATCTAAATGACTCGATTTAGTTAGTCTGCTAAGGTACTCGCAAGTGTATATAACAGTGTTTTTATATTCTGTTGTGATATTCTTGATTATTGACGTTGGATTGCACGGTTGCTTGGAGCTGATATGAACATTTTCTCCTTGATGATCAAAGGTCCCATTTGGTGCTTTAGATATGCTTACATGAATCGATATGAGTACTTCATGTTTATAATCTGTCTTAATGACTAACGGTGGTCCACAGCACATGAACTTCCCTCTCATGATGATAAATGCTGTAAAGTGATGTGTTTTGTTTCATAGGAAATCATCCGTATTGTTTTCTCCAAAGCTCTTAAATTCAGAATGTGTACTGCCATCAAGTATTGCAGTGACTTTGTCAACAGTGTTAGTATTGCCTTGCAGTCTTATGTGACTGAACACAGAATATTGAGTGGTTTACCTTTTATTCAGTGTCAAAGCAATGAGGTACAAATTGTTTTATTGTTCTTTGGTACTTTTGTCATTTTTGTAGCTGTGCATTGATGGCATTTTTTTTTCTTTCAAAAAAGTAGAAATCATTTCCTTTGAAGGAGGGAAATTACATTGAGGTATGTGCCTTATAAGTATCTGCCTGTCGATGAAGAGAACGATCACTGCCAATCTTCCATTGTGAATTATGAAAAAATTAAAGATTTAAAGTGTCTTGTGAGACCTGAAAAAAAAGATAAAACAGAACATTTATATAAGAAAAGTCTGAATATCAGAAAAGTTAAGATTTGCGAAATGCATTCTACTTTTCTTTGAATTTGTTTTTGTTTTGTTAAGTTTTCACATTTATTGTGCTCTTTTATATATAATGTGTAAATACAATACTCTTTCTGTAGGTTTAGCAGAGGGATTGGGGCGTATCCTGGGGCCAATAAAGAACAGACTTTAAAAGCAGGGATTCCCAGGCCCTGGTTAGAGGCCAGAATGATCTGGCTCAGAGCGGAGCTTCAAGGGCCCAGCACTGCCCCTCCGCCAGAAGAGCCACTTTGCTCTTTTATAACTGATTACAAATGTTTGTATGGTTTTAATAAAAATGGAAATTATATTTTAAGTCTCTTCTCTTCTTTATATGTTGGGTTTAATAATATATGAAACATATTTGGTTGAATTACGTTTTAGTTTCTGTGGAGTCAAAAACCTAAGATAGAAGATAAACATAGTAACTGCTTCTGTACTTGTGCACACACGGCGTACATTAGTATAAATCAAAGCACATATAAAGAAACAATGTCATGCAAATTAATAAATGCAAAATAATAATAGACTTCAGATTTTTGATTGGAAATATGTTCCTTTCATTAAAAATAACATTAACACAAAGTTCTATGGTCACCATCAGTAATTTCATTCACATGGAATATTTAATCTGATGCCCTCTTCTGGTCATCACAGGAAATTACATTTAGACTGTCAGCATGAGTTAGGCAGTGTGAATTTCATCCTCATGAATTTGATAGCATGGTGAGAAATTGTTTGGTTAGATGGTCACATTAAAAGCAGTCAAGTCCTGGTCTCTCAATGTTGAGATTAAAGTCAGGTGTTAGTATACCTGCTCATTCACATGGACACCTTTACTGGTGGTTATTCCACTCTAGTCCACATGTATTTAGAGACCCTTAAAGGATGACGGCCCATCAGCTCATATCAGAAGTCCTTTAAGTATACTTCAGGCAAGCAGAGAGAGCTCTTGCATCACCCTCCAACTTAAAAAAGTGGGAATCTATTCTAAGCGAGGCTCATATTATGCTTTTTGGAAGCTCAACCAAAGTGCAATCATGTGACAGAAATGAAGGGTACGGTTAGCCTTTCCACTGCAGAGAAGCGAGCATGAAAGCTGCAAATTGTTCCAACTGGATACAAGATAGACCGTTTTTACTTTTGATGCTCTGGAGGATGCAGCAATATCCCCTTTCACTCTGTGGCCATCTCCAGACTGCAAAAAAGAAGAAAGAAGCCCTTTTTGGACAACCAACATTCAGTTTTGCAATCTGTGCATATGTTCCATGACCGTTTTGCTTCCTATCCAACACCTTTAACAATATGAATCACGCTATTGATAAACAGGATGTACAGAACATCAGGTCATTGGCCATGTCAACATGTTGGGGATAGAATGAAGAAAGGGGGTTTGGTATACAATAGGAAACATTTTATTACTAAAAAGTTGTCTTATACTGAGGGTGCTCTTTCAGCAGTTTCCACAACTATTCTTTATTTAAATCACAAGATTGTTTTTTTTGTGTTTTTTTTTACCATTTCATGGAAAAAAAAAAAGTATCTCGCATGAAATGACAGTAACTGTGGACTATATACAACAATGGGAGAGGAGGGTCACAGCTGTGGCTGTGTGGCTTCAACAGGCCAGCATTGTTTGATGTTTCAACACACTAAGCTCATACAGGAGGCACTTGAATGTGAGAGCCTTAAGAGCCAGGACCTAGCCAGAGTGCTGGAAGGGGAGGAAGGTAAAAAACAAAACAAAAAAAACATGGAAATATCCAGCAACAGAAAACAATGACTACCAGCAAAAAGAGAATTCTTGTTTAAGGAGTACATAATATGCATCTATTCCTTCTGTTCAGACCTCAAGGCCTGAAGACTGGGTTTGGGGTGGGGTTGCTGTAATGTGGGACTCTGATGCACATACAGAGCATTTACATAGGCCTGCACCACAGAAATCTAAAGCAAACAGGGTGCACATTCAAAAGCATGCATCGCCCCACAATTAGAAAATGTGGTTGAAAACGTATTTCGACATCTGCAACTACAACAAAACTCAACTGTCTGCTGCTTGAGATTGTTAATGCAATTGACATACAGTATTTACAGGAATTATACTTATTTTTCTTTAAAACATCTCTCACTCCAATGCCAGTTAAATAAAAAAAAAAAAATGTCTGTAACTGCATTGCTGGGTATGAGGGGAAGTTTACAATGATAAATCACTAAATCCATGTCTTCAAGAATGTCTACCATTTCAATGACGTATTTACAATAAAACACAATTATGTATCCATAAACAAAATAGAGTTGAGGAAGAACTAACATCCATGACATTCTGAGTAGAAGTCTGTGGGTTGGCTGCTTCACTGTATTGTTCCTATCAGAGCTGGTTTAGTGGTTGGTTGTATGTCTGCTCTGAGAGTGTGTGGCGTTCAGGGGGTCAGATCTTCTCCTGGATAAAGGGGTGCTGCAGAGCCTGGTTGATACTGATGCGTTTGGCTGGGTCCAGCATCAGGGTGCTATCCAGCAGGTCCTTCAGCTGCATCACCTTCTTCCTCTGGTCCTCAGGTAGTCGCTGGCCTCCTATCATGTCTGCCAGCAGGTCTTTGGTGGGGTTGATGGTGCTCATCACCGTCACCTTCTCCTGATGGAGCAGAGAAAAGGGAACATGATGATGCAAAGTTACGTTAAATCAATAATGATATGTTTACTGTAAGATCTGAACAGCCAACAAAATAACATTTATTTTCATCAGGTTAAAACCTACAGTAGAAGTAAGAGGGAACACCTTACCCTTTCTGTCACTTTGTCCACTTCAATGTACAGGAAGTTCAAATTCTGATCAAAGTGCTGGTCTTTGAACAAGCCTTTACGGATCATCTGAGGAAAGAAAACCACAGCATTGCATCAGCCATAACTTCTTCAACACGACATGGATGAGCAACACGTCTCACTTCATCTAGGAGAGGGAAACAATAACTGAAGGAACTGATATTATATGATGCAATTTTACCTTGTTGGGCATCTTGCCCTTGAGGTCCATCGCTAGTTTGATCATGTGGTTGTTAGAAGATCCAGGAAACAGGATTTTGCCAGTGTAAAGCTCATATAAAGTGCAACCAACAGACCACATGTCAATCCCATAGTCGTACGGCTTTCCTATAACTGAGGCAGAACGAAATTGTGAACAGGGTCGAATCAGTTGAATGCAAATGATTAAGGCTGGGATTAGTGATTTACACAAATAATGATACTTACTGATTTCTGGAGCTCTGTAGAATCTGCTCACCAGGTAGGGTGTGATGTCATTGTCAGCAACATGAGATGCAGAACCAAAATCACACAGCTTCAAAATGGTCTTTGACTCGTTCACCTTTTATGGACAAAAACAATAAATTAGCATGTTTAATCTATGTTCTATAACCTGAATTAACTTGATATTAAGACTGAGTTTTACACCGTACCAGGATATTGTCTGGCTTGATGTCAGCATGGAGGATGTTGCATCGTTTGAGCAGCTTGAGGGCCAAGAAGAGCTGCTGACTGTAGGAGCGCACAGCCTTGATGTGGAGCCCAACATCTTTACCATATTTCTTCAACACCTCTCGCAAATTCATACTACAGATGACAATACAACAGGTAATTAGTGAGGCCATCATGTAAATGCACATCGTAAATGATGAGAAGAATGGAATAGTTTCCTTTTTTAGTACCTGAGAGGCTCAAACACAAGACAAAGATGCTGCTTGTGGTAGAAGTGCCTGAAGAGGCGAAGGCAGTGGAACTTGTCATCAGGATCTGCATCATTCAGCTTCTTGAGGAATTCTAACTCTTTCAACCCTGTCTTCT
>JBBPCS010000002.1:7870127-7927466 GCA_037974645.1 Hollardia meadi
TATAATACATGTTGTTCATCAAAGTAAATTTAATCCAACATCCATATGATTGTTGTTGTTGAGTTTAGTGTATTTCTAATAACTTGTTTGGGTATAATTGTTTTGACATTTATGGAGAAGTATAAAAAAAGAGGGTATGACTTACATGAGTTCATTGTTTCGGATGATCTTGACTGCCACCTCCTGGCCGGCCCTGGCAGTGTCCCTGGCTCTGATCACATTGCTGAATACACCCTGGCCAGTGTAGCCATACACATCATAGCGTTTGTCCAGTGTCTCCCCGATGTTCACCCCTAAATAAGCACAATCCACAAACTTGTTACTGGCAGGAAGACTGTTACTCTACTTAAAAAAGAAAAAAAGATGTAGATGTGTGTGATGAGTACACAGCAACCACCATTGGACAAGCCTTGACGGGAGAATCCATGACTCGAAGGAAGCATGGCGTTTCCACTGATACTGACACTCCAAGTCATAGGCATGCCTCCAGATAACATCTGAGAAAAGATATGGATTAGGGAGGCAGCACTTACTGTAGTAACCCTCAGCATCAGTCCAGTTGTCCCTGAGGTTGGGGTTCTCCTTGAAGTCCTTCCCGACACCTGCTGCTCTCATCCTTGCACTCTGCAGAAACACCACAACAATAAGGTCAGTCATTTGATAACAGCTGCGGGAGTCTTCACCGTTTCCTATTATCATCTTATGTTGAAATTATAACAGTAATGTACGACAACTTTTGATATTTAATTTTTCCTGAACTGAAAATACTTACATCAAAGTCGGCAGCAAACATATCATCTGACTCTGTAAACATGTCAGGGGCTGAAGGCTTCTTTGGGTTGGCTCCTGAAACAAACAAAAACAATACAACAACACAGGATGAGTTTCTAGTGATCCACCATGTTGTAAAACAGAATATCTGGAACATGTGTTTGATTCACATACTCTGCAGAGCTCAAAATATGCTGCAGGTGGCAGACAGCCAGGCTTTGGATTACAAGCCAGCAACTGAATGAACACATGACAGAAAGAAACAAAATTAAAATCCCTGCATCACACAACTCTGCATTTCTCACACAAATTAACCCTTTTAAGATTTGCATTGAGTGGTATTCTTTGGCCGAAAGTGTGAAATAGGCCACAAAAAAATTCAAAACTGCAGGGAAGTGCAAAAACGAATGCACATTTATTGTTCAATAAATTTAAGGGCAGCTACCAATCAGCTTTCACCATTCTAAATTGGACTTCCTCCATATCTGCAGAACTGATAATGACCGAACTGGGGAAACTGGTTTGTCAGAACACAAAAACATTGCCATTTTGCTTCCTACAAAAATTAAAAGATAGAAAACTTAAGAGATTCAAAATTGATTGCTATTCCCAATAGAGCTTTTTGCTGCTCAGATTCTGACCTCGATGTTCAGAGAACACTGCTCGTCAGTGATGAAAGAAAGCAGAACAATCTTTTCTACAGATACATTTCTGGGGTTTAAGTGATGAGCAGGGCTGGGGGAAGGATAGACCACAATATTCTGTAGTTACCTGGGTCAAGCTAACTCCATTCTACCAAAGATATCATATACAGAGCTAATTTTGTGCTCAACTTGCTCATCCCATTTTAACTAAGATTCCAAGCCATACATAAATTATGTCTTCTTAGCAACTAGTGTGGTCATACTTCTGGCCAGAAGACAAGGAGGAAAAAGCATTGATTGGTGCAGGTGAGAGGAACATTATCTACCCCATGAGGAGGTACCACTTCTGGGAAGTGTTTAGGCCAAAGGCTGACCTGTGTGTGCCAAATTACACATAAAATTTGATCAATTCCAGTACAAATATTAGAGATTATAATAGAGATATTTAATTTTTTAATCCCGTCACAAGCCTCCACAAATATTTTTAGAGAAATTAATTGCATGTTGATACTTATCGTTAACTACGGAGTGCACATCTGATGGTGTAGTTCATTCAGTTGGCCTTGTATGCTTGCAGATATAATCATTTGACCAGGACTTTACCGTCTTTCTCCTGGGCGATGAGGTTGTGCTTGGCTTTGATGCTGGCCTCAAAGGTGTTGAGGTTCTCGCGTTCATACTCCTTGACATCTGCGGCTACTCGCTCCAAGATGTCATCAGGTGAGGGTGAACGGCTGCGTGTGCTGCTCTGAGGACTGCTGGGTTCTGACACCATGTTGGTGTCCTCATTCACAACCTTGTATTTCTGTACAAACCAGAAGTTTTGTGAGAATACATCCAAACAAAATAAGTCATTGACATTAATTGCTATTTTATTTGTTTCAATGTAGACAGACCACTATATAAAGAGCACAATTCATAGCTTCTTTCCAAATATTGGACTGTTATAGCAACTAATAAAACAGTAGGTTTGGATCAGCAATATATACAGACCTGGACAATGGCCATGCGCTGCTGGCGGCGCTGTTCAATGAGTGCTTCTTCATCTACCTCCTCTCCATCAAAGTCATCTAACCTGCAAACATAAACAAGGCTTAAGAAATATGCTTCCTCTCTGTTATTGTCAGGGCCAATGTGAGTGAATTCTGAGGTAGCATATCGGCTCCAAGTTGTCTAATCCCCTATTTTAATTTGTTATCTATTTTTAAAACTTTCAACAATCTTTTGGGGCAATTTGATATCAAAAGCAGTTGTTGCACACTGTACCAATTGTAAAGCCCTTCGAGGAAGGGCCAAGGCCAGGCCAAGTCATATTCTACTTCTACAATTTGTAAAACAAAGTTACAGAAGGCCCACATATTTGCTAAACAAAGCACAGTATGTAGAATTATGAGATTTCAGCACTACCCCACTAATAAACACTGTTGCTGTTCTCTAAAGCCCCTTTCAGACACAACACGGTTTGAGCTGCGCTCACTGCTGGGTTCAGTGCGAAATAGGCAGTTTTCAAAAATTCTAGCAGGATGATCTTCTTGTGGGACAGGTCATTTTCAAAACATGTAAACAAAACCGTGTTAAATCATATAACATTAGGCTACACACATTGCCTACCTACAAACTACCTGTTAAAACATACATGATATGCCTACTTGATTTGAAACATGTTTCCAAGATATAGCTTTCCTCCCGCTGCTCAATATGACCGTAAACTTTTTTTTACTTTTTATTTTGCCTCTGCCAGTTCCGTGCCCAGCTGGCTGCCTTGTTTCTATTGGCCACGCGTGTATTCGTCACAGCGGGCAGCCGGAGTTATTAAAAAAATGCGTAGGCCTATTCTGTGTTTCATTAGCCTTAATTGTCAACTCCCGATGGCCAGTCCATCTTTGCACTGATCCCATACATGGCCTGTCTGGATTCCAAGTGATGGAAATCTGTCATAACGACAGAGAACTTTAATTCCTGATACTGTAAATTTAATGATGTGGAACCAGTAAGGAAACTGGATCACAAAATATATGTTCATATCATCTTTGAATTTAGCACCATCCTTTGAATAATATCTAAAGGAGCCCAATGATTTCAAATGTAAAACACCTAATTAAAATATCTGCCTCTATATATGAGGTGGATGTGGGGGATAACATCTTCTTTACTCACACTTCTTCCTCTGAGGACTCCTGGTCGACCTTCATGCCCTCTGAAAGGCTGCCCTTGAACTTGTCCTCATCTCTGCCGTGTCTTCTTCTCCTCTCCCGATCGCGGGACGTTGAGCGTCGGTACTGTCTTAGCCTGCCATACCTGTCTCTCTCCCCAGACCTGCAGGGCATAGATGACAAAAAGGGATAGTTTATTTACCTTGTAAAAGTTTTAATCTGAAAAATGTGTTTTCGCAATACTACTGGGAGATAACAAATGCAAGCCACGTTCCAGAGAGAAATACTAATATGCAAACCTAATCAAAGTCTGACCAAAACAGTGTAATTTGGAGAAATATCCTCTGCAGTGACAAGGGACCAATGTAAGTTGAGTGCTAAGTGTGATCACCTGTGGCCCACTGGAGAGCGTCTGCGGGGGGAAGATCGAGAGCGTCGTCGTGGAGATGGGGACCTTCGTCTTAGAGGTGAGCGACTAATCCTGCGGCGAGAGGGTGGTCTGGGACTGTTCTCTCGTGATCTATCCCTGCCTGGCCCTACATCTGGCCGGGGGCGCTTCCTGTAGAAACATAAGCACAGTAGACTGACAAGCTGAACTGGACATATTTAAACAACATGAAGTTACACATGAAGGACAGTCAGTGAAACCTTTCAAATGAAAGAACATTTGCCCTTTTCTCTTTTTTATATGTTGAACACTTTATTGATGCCATTGTTCACTCAGATGACTTCTGCCGTTATACAAAGCCATTTCAAGTCCTTTTATACATGAATGATGAATTGGCAAGTATTTCATCCCTGTGCATCTTTTAGAATCAATTATCAATGTGTGTGTTATTTCTCTTCTATCACAGTAAACTTTACTGTGAGAAGTTATAATAACTCTGTTCACCAACCTTAGAGGCGAGTCCTGCCTGTCAGCCTCTCTCCTCCTGATGTTGATGTCTGGTGAGCGGCTGCGGCCTCTCCTGGGAGGGGACCTTGTTTTGGATGGAGAGTGGCTGTGCTTCGATGTCCTGTCTGAGGCACTAGTTGAGGGGTGGTGGGCATCTCTGTGGCGCGGTGAAGCACTGCGTTTCCTTATGGGGCTGTGAGGCCCTCGTCTGTGAGGGGAGCGGTTCTCTTTCCCAGATGAAGCATCCTTGGATGGGGACTTGGCTGGTCGTTTATCCCGGTCAGTATCTGAGCGACTTGGCCGTTCTCGTCCAGGTGATCTGGACCGTCGGCTTGCTCTCTCCTGGTTTGGTCTGTCATCCCGCTGTGGAGAGGAACGTTTATCAGAGCGGTTGCCTTTCTGATCTCCTTTGCAGCTGGAGGGGGAGTTGGACTTCCTGGTCCTCTCCTTGGACCTGTCAGTGCTGTCTGCACGCTTTCTGTCCTTTGACCTGCTCCGGCCACGTCCTCTGTCTTTTACACCTGTGTCCTTGGTGGTTTTGGTCACCTTGTCCTGCTTAGACTCCTTGGCCTGTCCTAGTCTGTCCCCGGACTTAGTCCGACTACGACGCCTGGCACTGGACTTACTGCCCTCTGTTGAGTCCCGTCTAGATTTCCCACTTTTCCCCCCTCTGGGAGATATGGGTTTACCTGAGCTGCCCCTCTGACGCTGTTCTCCATTTCTAATCCTAGCATCTCCATCCTCTTCGGATCCAGAGTTATAACCCTGAAGAATCAAGCCCATGCCTGACTGAACCTTGCCCTCCATCAACTGGCTGTCCAGCTCAGCTTTAATCATGGCCCTCTGTTTCTCCAAATCCTCAAGCAAAGCCCTATCGTCCAGACTTGGATTTCCAGAGGAGGGAGAGGATTCAACTTTTCTGTGGCTAGAGGAGCCAAAGACGACAGCCGCAGAGGGAGAGGAGCCCTCTTTGCGCTTGTGTTTCCTGTGTTTATGACGATGCTTCCGTTTGCGGTCCTTGTCCTCGTCAGAGGCATGCTTGTGTTTTTTGTGCTTACTACGATGCTTGTGTTTTTTCCTCTTGTGTTTACCGCTGCTGCTGTGATGTTTGGACCCCTCTTCTGTCTTCTCGCCATTAGTCACTGCCTCCTCCTAGGATGAGATAGAACTAATCAGCTTGATAATTCAATCAGGTGTAAGATCATCTCAATATTTACATGAACATAGCTAAAATATTAAATTTTATATGGTTATATTTCAACCAGATTACATGAACAGAGTTACAGATGAGGAATACAGAGTTATTAAGTTTTGATTAGGATTCATTATATTAAAAAGTTAAGGTAACAGCAAAAATATGGGTATTATTTAAATTATCTATTTTCTCTCTTTGTATGCTGGTTTTTGATTTAGGTCTATTATGATATTTTGTGATGTGGTCTTAGTCATTTAGACATATATAAACATGAATAAATATGCATAAATAAAACAGTTACCCTGATCTAAAATCCATCTCCACACTCAGAGAAATTTGACTTCATTCAAGGAAAATCAAAATATCAGAAATACTAACAGGACCATCTAAATAGAATTAGATGTGTTGTTAAGCTGCTGTTAAATATAGATTTGCGTGTGATTTTTATGTGACTTTTATCACAATTTTGTTGTTTAATGTCTCAAGATAGAGGTGCAGACATGGAGCACACAGCCACTTCAGTCTGAAGAAGCCAACAAAATGCTTACATCAGTAATTTAAACAAACTTTTAGGTAAAAAGTTTAGATCAGAATCATGGCATCATACCACTGAAGATATTTAGGTCTTGCTGCTGTCATCCCCTACCTCTTCTTCCTCTTCTTCTTCTGACATGTCTCCACTGTCCTCATTTCCACTTCTATCATGGCTTTCCAGATCCTGCTTCCTGTTTAAAAGAGAACAGTCTTAAATATTGAGCACAAAATATCACACATTATGGCAGTGTACAAAATTAGCATGAAATAAATTAGCTCAGCTGCAATTCATGAGTTGCTGAAAAAGGCCTTCTTTACTACAAACTGTTTGTTTTGCATCAGCAGTTGATAATTGCATTGTAATTCTTTGATTGATCCTTGCTGTGAACCATCACTACTGTTATCTAGTCTCAGTGTTGGTAACATTTACCTTTGGTAAGTAGTATTTTACACAATTCGGCTGTGAAGAATGCAGAAGGATACCGTAGTAACACTGCATTAACAGGGACTTATTTCACTTCTGTGACAGCTAAAACTATACACGACTTTTTCAGCAACTATTACGCTTGTCTAGCCACATTATGGGTGACTTGATTTGAAACAGTGAGGGGCAGTAGTTGAATAGGTTCTGATATCCTTTACTTAAATAAGTATACTAATAGCACACTGTAAAAAAAAGTGTTGCAAATAAATATGATTCAGTTCTCCAGCCATTGGCAGGTAGACAAAAGAGTTCATTTTTGACCCAACATTAGAGCTAAATTATACCAAAATTATACAGTTATATACCAAGTGAATGGCTGATTCATTATTTTTTAAAAATAATCAATTCTTTAACTAATAAAAAAATAATCAATGCTTTAACTAATTGATGGCAATAATTCCTTATTGTTGCCCTCATAAACATCAAGGGCATTGAGCTTGTACAGATGCTTTAGATGAGAGTGAGCATATGTCAGCTCCTTGTTGTAAGTACGCCCACGTCTCCCTTTGGGTGAAAACAAGCACTGTAAAATTGCAAGTGTCAAAATGAAAAGATTAGTGTCACCGTGCATAAAAGCTGTTGCTTCCCATTTTGCATGTCAAACAAGTAAAAATACAGTTTTTGATTTTCTTTACTTGCTCAATAAGTGAAGGACAGTAAAAGAGGAGATCTGTGGCTTCAGGTGATCCACAGAGAGAATGAAAATGTTGGACCTGGCCAGTCAAAGTCTGTGGCAAACACTTTATCGCAGGTTTGTTAATGATATACCCGAGTAAATTAAATGTGCCTGTAGATCTGAGCAATCAGAAAAGAGTCTTAGTGATGGTGTAACCAAAGTTTTTACAGGGCAGGATTATGACCCTACCATAAAATATCTGCTTTTAGAATGGAGTTTGGTTTAACAGCCTTTCCACTCTAATTCACATAAATTCAGCTGACCTCCCTTCTGCTTAAGAACCTTGTTAACAGCATAAAATAATGTAGGAAGTGGAGCTAAAACCGACCTGTTTTCTACTTCTGTCGACTTGTAGTAAGAGGTTGCGTATTAAACACAAATAGCTATCAAAAATAGAGACAGCAGTTCCGCTTCACCACAGCAATGTAACTAGTTTACAGAAACACCACATTGGACAGACAACCGAAACAGTAAAATAACGTGATTTAAGGACAGAAAAAGCGACATATGACAGGTATTATGCTACATGTCAGGATGTGACGCGCATGTGGGGTTATTAGTCCACTTGATGGAGGCAGACTGAAAGGAAACTCATCAACCCCTATTTCTCCCCCCCCCCCCCATATAACGACACAGATCGTTGATTGGTAACAATCAACGACATAATTGCTGTCCGGTCATAGGATTTGGGCTCCTAATAGCTAAAAAACAACAACGGTATTCTTATTTTAAACTATCAAATTGGCAAAGACCTTGGAAGTTGCATTTACCACTAGACAAATTAGAGGGGCTATTTCACCCACAAAGAGGCGGGGCACGACACAAGGGCAAAGTACCCGGATGGGATGCTCTATTGCCCCCCCTCCTCTCTCGCTAGTAACCCTTGGCAACCAGGACAACAGTGAATTTTGATATAAGAATAAAAAAAAAACAACTTAAGGTGTGGTGAAATTGACTTTGTTTCGTCCACTCTTCAGTAATAAGGCCACTTAACTGACATAATATTAGCACAGTTTAAAAAAAATACTGATGATGAAAACATCACAGGAACTTCTTTCCTCTTCCGATATTAATTAGACGTTATGCAAATATGTCGAGAAATAAATCTATTGTTTGCACTACAGTCATTTTTTAAGCACGTTTAGAATAAAGTTGAAGGCATTATACAGTGAACAACATTTAGCTTAGACCACAAGCCGAAGGTATCACAGTAGATAACATTCGGTTACGTTACGTAATGAGCTGAATTTAGCTAGAAACTGCAGAAACACTCAGCAGCAACGTTAAGAATACTGGCCGCGACTTTTAGCGATAGAAGCCTACTTAATTAACGTGACTATGACACTCATTTGCCACCCGGTAGCGTTAACTTCAATTTGACTTGTTCGTTCTTCCCATGAGACTGACCGTCAAGATGATTTTCACTCATTAACAGCTAAGTTAGCCATGACACGCTAACAGCTCTTAGCAAACTTGGAGCTAGCAAGCTAAATCCTCATGTAACGTTAGCTTCTAGCCGTACTGACGTACGTTACATGAGCGTTGCATGATTCCAAACATCTATGTTTGACTGACCTGTCGGGTATAGCTAACTTTTTTGTGGGAGAAAATATACAATACTACAGTAGGGCTACACTTCTATGCGCTATGTGTATAGCGAAAGTTAATGCTAGGTGAGCTAAAGAACATTAGCTAGTTGGCTAAGAACGTTAGCCAGCCGTTGAAGTATAAAGCTAGCTCCGGCAACATAGTGAACCTGCTACTCTAACCTCAGCAGTTCTAACACGGAATAGTCCGCTGTTGGTTTCGAATGAGAACGACAGTTGTACCTTTCTACCATGAATGCCTTATCTTAAATTATATGACTTACACGTGTTCGTTTCCATTATTCATTCTTGTGGACGCGATGTCCATCTCAACGTCGGCCATTTTCCTCGGCTGAGGGGCTGTTTCTTCTTCGATTTTTTTTTTTTTTTTTAATACAACAGAAGAACAATTATATCAAACCACTGATATGCCCCCTGTTGTGCTGGCGGCGCACTGCAAACAGGATTTGTGCACTGAAATGTGTCTTTTGTCCACCAGGGTGTATGCTTGTTTAAAGTTTTCAGTCCAGCATACCTCCAACATCATTTGCGAAAATAAATGACCACAACAGAGGTTTTAAAGCTGATTGTTGAAATTACTTGACAGAGTGATGCCATCAGGACTGACCTGAGCCAAGATAAGGTAAAAGAATACAGAAACAAACTTTCCTGTTCTTGGCTTTAAATAATTATAACAAAGTTTTACAGATTGGTCTTTTGATTGCAATATCTTGCCTCTAATAAGTGTGTAACTCTGTGTTAAACACTGATCTATCGCACCACCAACCTTGGGTGCAGCCTTTAGGAGACAACCAAATAGACTACAATAAATAGAGAAAAACAGCAAAGGGTTGGTTCTAGGAGGTTGCTTATACCACAGGATGACCCTGGAAGTGATTTAATGGATCATGTGGTTTTGGGGGGCCCTTGTGCACCATGGGGTGCATGTGGGGGTTGTGTTCCTCTCTGTGCCCCATTGGTATGCGCAACAAAAATGCTACCTGACATCTTTTTTCTCCTCCTGTACAGCACTGAAAAACACAAGACCAGCAGCTCATTGACTTCCGCTGTATTTGTTGTGCAGAAAAACAAACAAACATAATTATCTGATTTCTAAGAAATTTATCTAGCATGATATGCAATACGTATATCTTTACCCATAATCTTTGTACAGTATGTGTATTTCATTTAAACTGACACTAAACTTTGCTGTGGCTTTAACTGTAGGCCACTTAATTGTAACTTGAGTTGTCTGATCGATTCGGTAAAAAAAGTATTTGAATTTGTCAAATGAATGCTGCAATATTGCATCCCATGTATCCTCCATGATTAATTAAATTGTATTGTCTCGAAAAAAATAACACCGTACTTACTTGCAGAAAAGTTTAAGTGTCGGCTGCAACCAATTCCTTTATTATAGTATAGTATATATTTTCTATGTATTGTAAAGCTGACTATTTAAGGATAGCGTTGCATGTGTATACTGAAATATCATTTTAAAGATGCATTTCACTGTTTCATTCTGCAAAAACATGCCTGAAGAAGAAGAAGCCTGATATTTCACCATGAAAGTATCTTATTGTTCGTAAGCAAGATAAGGTTTAATTTGCTCCGCACTCATTAGGAGATTTGCAAGTTACCTTTCTGCTCTATAAGTGTGATTGCACTTTTGGCCTTACGATACTCATCAGAACTGCTAAGATGTACACACGCCAAAAAAAAAAAAAAAACAGTACTAAAGATGTTAATCCTTCTCAGAAGTTAAACCATAAAATGTGATTGTTAACTGGAAATGGTGAAATACCAAACACCACGTCCGATTTAGAGTCTTGCTTCATATGACATTTAAAACATAATCAGACAGATCTGAGACGTTGTACTGCGACTCAAAAAAAAGTTGCATAAATGTAGGAAGTAAGCAGTTTGCTCACACAGCTCAGTGAAGTCACGTGACATTCAAGGATGCAAGAGCATCGAAGGGATGGTTATTATCCACACTTGACAGTTTTATATGAAGCAGGAAATTGTTTTATTCTGAGGCACCTGTGGTTGCTTATTCACAGGAGTAATGGAGGCGTGTAGATATAACAGCATTAATCTTGACATTCTGGCAGATGGGACGAGTGCTCTTGGCAGATGATGCAGTCCTGCAGTGTTATCATTATCATCATGTGTTTCAATGACATCTTGTTTGGTGAAGGCAAGGCTAAAAACTGTGCAACGTTCCCTCTGGTTCTGCTTCAGATTATAAAGCAATTTATATGAAAATCTAAGCAGATTCTATAGTTTTTGCTTGGGCTGGTTTATAGTATACACAGAAGGCTGTAACTCACAGTCTGGGCCTTCTGCACCTGACAGTATATCTCAGAATATATATGCTACAGATTAAAGTGTCGGTCATGGAGACATTTATTCCATTAGTTGAAACCTCTGTCCCAGTGTGCCCAGTAAATCACGGACTTGTAAAGTGTATGGTTAATATTGTGTGCTGCTGTGCAGTCTGGAGAAGATATTTTTTGACTGTGTGTCAAACAGTTTATGATTGATAGTGTTGACCAGTCCGTGCAGATGAAGCTTTTGACTTTGAACACGCAGTAGTTTACAGTAGTCTATTCTGAAAGTTCAAAACTTTAAAGGAAATATGTGACATTTTGGGAAATGCGCTTATTCTTGCCAAGAGTTACATGAGAAGATCGATACCACTTTCAAATCAGTCTTGACACTATGAGGTTGCCAGGCAACCAGTGGAGACCCCAGCAAGTCAATGCTCCCGACCATGAAATAGAATTTGTTTTTTCACTTGGTTTTTCTATGGATTTAACAAAATATATGACATGTCACTTAGTGAGCTGTAGAGGAGCTGGTGGGTTTAGTTTTGCACTGGCTTGTTTAAGCTGGTTCCCCCGTTGGAAGCAAAGATAACCATCTTTTTTCCCAACTTTTTTTTTTGTATCATCATGAAACACTGAAGCACTCAAAACTTTATTTTAAGTTCAAATGAAGATCCCATGTGTCCCGTAGCCTATATCAGGCTGAGGTTTAGGGAAATGTATATAATCGATAATCGATTTCTGGAATAATTCGATATGATGTAATGGTGCGGTCATAAAAAAAAAGAAAAAGAAAATCTTCATTTGTATATTTAACTTACTGTAAGGAGCATCACAGCAGGACCAAAGTATTGGAACAAGAAGATACTGTACAAACACACTTTGCCATAGTTTCGTCAATGTGGACAAAGTTTCTACATTGAAGAAAGTGATAAATTCAAGAGTTTAAGGAGTTAACTTTGTGAATATTATCAAGGACTTATAAGAAAAAGTTATAGTAATTAACATTAACATTACCCTTTGTCAATAATTTGCCAGTCTAGAAAACCTACACAACCATAAAATCAGCATTTCACGTCTGTTTGTGCACGTTACCGATGGAACAACATTCACAGACCCATCTGCATTCATTTCTTGATGCCCTAAACCTGCAGATCTGATTCATGAGTGTTGTAGTTAGAACATGGATTTTCATAGAGAGGTAATAAAGCGAGTAGACGTAAGATCGGCCTTGAGTCTTGTAGGGGCCTCTGCTCTCCAAGCTGAGCTGGAGACACAATAAGGATGGAGCCATAAAACAGGAGGTCCAGCAGATGCACGCCGAAGACAACTACAGTCCATTACACAGCCTGTTAAAAACACTCAGGCAGTTCTTTAACCCCCTGTCATCCCGGCCCCTGCACTCTTCATTGGTTTTGTTTGCCGGTGTGGAAGAGGACAGAGTTATGGCTCAGAATGACTTCCTCAGATTGAAGCTCTGCCACAGCTCACAATGCTGCTCAATAAAAAGGGAACGCCTTCTTCCATCAACGCAGATGTTCTTCGTTCCTTGACAGACGTGTCTACCTTTATGTTTTTTCTTTTATTTCTTCTCCCTTCTGAACAGTTTTGCTTTATGAGCCCCCCGATGTTTAATTTTCTGAAAGAATAGGGGCTGGCATAGGATTTACAAGGGCAAAGAGGCAGGTCTGGGAGTACGACCTGGGCATATGGCCTTGTCTGAGGGTGAAATTTATGTTTGTTTCAAGAGAAGGGATGAATAAGTAGGTTTGCATTGCCATGGCTTGTGAGCAACTGGAAAGAGAGTGGCTTTGAAACTGGCAACCACTTCTCTGTTGCTATCACAGGTAATTTTAATGTAAAAATCTAAAGATTTAATATCATTTGGGCAGGCTGCTTGATGTCTGTGTTGACACAATCACTGCAGGTCTCGGGTGTGGCAGTTTGGAGTTTGGCATTAAGGGAGAGACAAATTAGAAAACAGGAGATGTAGAAGCCCTCGTTTTCCTCCTCTCAGCTGCATAATTAAACATGGGTGTAAAATTTTTGTTTGGTAATAATCAAGGCCCAAAATGTTAGTCTTCAACTATGCTGTAGGTGCACCACCCAGGTTACCAGGAAAACATCCACCACGCGCTTGGACTATAATGTATGATCTTGTATAGTTTGTTTCTGACAAAATATTGTTTATAAAGACTTGGCGTCAAAACACAGGCTGCTCCCTCCATTATACAGGGTAATGAGGGCTCTCTTAATCCGAACTCCCTTTAAGAATCAGAAAAGTCATTCAAATGCAGGGAAATCTGTGATAGAATTCACAGCATGTGCCATTGTAAGCTTTTTCTTTATGTTCAGAAACACAGATTCTCAACTACTTTAATAAATAAGTAACAAATTAGCAGTATAAAGTACTACAAAGTAGTATTATAAATAACCTAGTAGAAATTGTGTTATTGGGCAGTAAAACATGACCCTCCTTTGGGTTAAGTTAACATATGCAAACAGTGGGTGGACGATTTTGGACGACTTGCAATAGTCTATTTGTACATACCGTTACTTTCAGCCTCAGCAGGCACCTGTTTTCAGGTAAACAGCTCTATAAACTATTTGTACACTACCAGCTCAGCACCAAATGGCAAACAGATAAAGAGTAACTGGTGAACATAATGGAGCATTTAGCTGTAAAACATCTGATATTTCCCTCAGGAGGTGGTAGAGACCAAAAACTGAGCTAAAAGAGAGTGAGATTTGGACTTACATTCACTCCATATGGATGATAATGTTGCTCCATAGATGCTGGATGTGTAAATAACTGTTCACTACATCAACTTAAACTGTGATGTCAGTGTTGAGTCCGCAGAAGAACTTATTGCAGGTTTTACGGAATAGTTGAATATTTTGGGAGACATGCTTATTACCACTTCGCTGAGTGAAATGAGAAAATTAATAGCACTCTCATATCCGTCTGTCACACATGTAACTGAATCCAGGAGATAGTTAGCTTAGCTTAGCATAAAGGCCAGAAACAGGTGGAAACTACTAAATCTCACTAAATTACACATTACGTTTATCTCATATATTTAATCCATACCAAAAGTTTTGTCATCAGTTTGAGGTCGCTAAGCAACCAGATGACACTGTGGTGTTGATTAATGAGCATTATGTGATACCAGGCAGATTTGTTTAACCTTTGCCAGGCTAGCCGTTTCCCCCTGTTTTCAGCCCTTATGCTAAATTAAGCTAGCCATCTCCTGGCTCCATTTTGATATTTAACAGACAGATGTGAGACTCTCCTAACTCTCGCCAAAAAAAGCAAATAAGAGTACTTTCCAAGATGTAAAAGTAGTGTAAGTAGTATCGAAGCTACTCCAGTCAAATGATTCCTGCATTTGATCAGTTTTGTATCCAGATCTAGAAAAAATAGTTTTTTCTCACAGCCAGCTGCAACAATTTTTTGATTTAATGCAACGTGTGACTGGCCCACTATACCGCAGCAGCTACAACCCATACAGTCTGTGGTGTGGTGAAGTCGAACTCTGTGTATTTGACGCATTTGGCAGTTCAGTGGTGGCATTTTCCGTGATTTGAAAATTGATGGTATCACTTTAAGAGTACTGGTATTGGTACTGTTCCCAGCCCTACTCTCAGATGTTGTAAACTCTACATTCAGCATCTACTTGCTAACTAAAGACATATCCATGTTTTTTTCCCCATACTTTTCTGTCTTGAGAGGACATTGAGCACAAACAAACTGTCGTGTCATCCATCTGGTGACGCATCTCATCAAACAAACCGACCCTGAACAATTCCTCTCGCTCTCTTCATCCCCCCTCGCACAGTTTCTGCATTGGCTTTGTTGTAATGACAGACCAATGTATTTGGAATTCTGCATGAGAAAGCGTTTAAGGATGAGTGGGCAAAAGTCTATTTTTCCATTTAAAGTTTACTCTGTCAGAGGAATTATACCGAAATGGGGTTTTGAGACAGAATGTGCTGACTCAGTAAATGTGGCCAAACCACAGATTGACAGATCCTGTTATTACACAGGAGGGAAAGGGGCTTTCTGATAATACTGGAGCAGTTTGTCCATGTAATGTAATCACTCTCTAATCATTTGTGCTTAAAATGAAATCTGCAGCATACAGAATCTCCACACTTGGAAAAAGCAAACTATATTGTAGGAAAGAAACCAATAATTTCACAATGCTTAATTTTTAATGCTTTAAAGTTTTGGATGAGCTGGCCACCACCAGACGGCTATTGGACGTTTTAAAGTACAGACATTCATTGATCATGGTAAACATTAAACTTGCTAACCATGATGAGCATGTTAACATTGCCATTGTGGGTACATGGCAAAAAAGTTAACTTTGACCTAATGTAAACACAGTGGCTAACCACTGTCAGACTTTAATTTTTAATTTCATTCACAGCCAAAGGATTTATCATTTTGGAACATCAACTTTAGGTTATCTGGCTGCTACTGGGAAACTGTGGTTCTTCTATGCTGTCCACTGAGTTTGAACTCAATCACTACAGCCCAATCAGAACCCCAAACCTGTTCTTCAATATCTATATAGATACTTTTGTACCAGTAAAGACCGGCCAGTGGCAGATGGAAAGTTTGGGGTGATTCAGCTCTTCCTCTGTAAAGCTTTTGAATAAGCCTGCTTCTCCCACCTCATCACCACATGACAAGTCAACATTCGACGCTGGTCTGAGCTACTTTAATATAACAGTGCATTACAGTAATTTTCTTCCCACTGTATAATTTCCACTTTTGTAATGACACAGGCTAAGGGTTGGTGTAATATGGTCTATGTGATATGATTCTGTTCTTGCTGCAAACAACCACTGAAATGAGTTATCATATAAGTTTGCATTCATGCAATGCTCCATAGTATTTTTAAAAAAAAAAAAATCTTTCCATTTAATACGGTTTTCAGTATTTAATACACGTACTGCTCATGAAGTCCAATGGGGATCCAAGCACAAAAGAATGTGGAAATATAATTAATTTACCTACAAACTGGAAGTCTGCTTAAAGGATATGTTTAGCATGCATGGTACCTCAGGCATTATTCTCATAAAGCAAAATTTAGTTATCTCATCTCCATTTTGAATTCCAGTCACCAGAATAAGAAAAGGGGCATTTAAACACGATGGCCCCTCTGCATTTTAAACGCATTTTGGAGATGATAGGAAATGATTATATATAATTATATGACAAACACTTTCAGTAAGCGGTTTACATTTCTCAACCACTTGTCAATGAAGCAATCGCACCGAAATCTGCAGGGAAGTAACATGACATGTCTGTGGTTGACAACGTGGAAGTTCCAGAGAAGCGGGAATCCCTCACTGAGTCTAGATCTTCGGAATATATCCCATCTATTTTTTTTTTTTTAAATCTATGAAACTGTCACATGTGATCCCTTTAGACACACATTATATTATCCTGACTGTCTCCATCGCCCTGTTTGTAGTCCTTACATGCAACAATGAGACTGAAACACTCACAAAGGTGTGCTTGCAGGCTCAAAAGGGGCATGAATGGAGACCATCTGCTCTGATCTTCACCCGGATCGCTTCCTCTGATCTCAACGGGACAATTTTCTGTACAGATTTATGTGGATGTCCAGTAATGAGTGTTTTACAGCTGCTTTTTTTTTTTAAAACTTGGAATTAACATGCTATATCCTGTTATAAATAGCTATAAATCTTATGAATTGCTTTTACCAGAACAGTAAGCAGTCAGTACAGTTAATTTATGAGTTACGAGTTGTCATTACCTGATTTGGCAGTGCCTGTAAAGCTCTGTTACTGGTCTCGGCCTCTCCACTCTGAAACATTAGTGTGCTGCTCCATCGGGCAATGCAGAGAGGATTGGCTCTTTGATCAGTGCAGCTTTTGTGCTAGGGCTAAATATACTTTGTGAAGTTATATAAGGCCAAAAATGGAGAATCAGGCCTATTTCATGTTGGATTGGAGTTGTTGGGCTTTATGAGATTGCACTCAGCAGCCTCTTCTCAGAAATGTGTCCTGTGGTGGTCTCCAAACATCTCATTTCGAGATGGAGTGATTCGAGAACAGACATGTAAAGAACAGGAAAAACAAGCTGCTCTTTCTGATTTATATAAATAAGGAGATGGGCAGCATTTGCAGCCCTTTTGGATTCTTTGCATAATAATGCTCTGTTGTCACGGAGTGAGGAAGGGAGGACGGTGGAAGGAGAGGGGAGGAAACTGTGCTTGAAAGGAGAGCAACTGCTTTTCCAGACAGTGCGAAGGGGACAGTTCTGGATTTAGCTGGAGGGAGGAGGGACTTGCAGAGATGTAGTTGGACTTGGGGGAAAAAAACAAATTGTCGTTGAATCGACATTGCCAAATCTATTCTGCGGGGGCGGTGTTTTTGACGCTTAAAAAAAAAGTCTGGACCTATTTTTTTTTTTTTTTTTCTCCAATCGTGCCACGTTACGCATGTGATGGGCTGAGCGATCATCACCCTCCTACCGATCACACACAGCTGCTGCTCGGAGTGGACTGCCCGAAAAGTTGTCTCTCTCTCTCTCTCTTTGTGTGTCCGTTTGCCAGATTTTCTACTTCCAAACTCTCTGTGGACTCTTGACTTCTTCCTCTGCTGTCCGCCGACCCGCCCCAGCATGCTGGACTGACGTCTGAGGAATGGCATCGGCTGTGTTTGAAGGCACGTCGCTGGTCAACATGTTTGTCCGGGACTGCTGGGTCAACGGGATCCGGAGGCTCATCATCAGCCAGCGGGGGGAGGAAGAGGAGTTTTTCGAGATAAGGACAGAGTGGTCCGATAGGAACATTTTATACTTGCATCGGAGTTATTCCGATCTGGGGCGGCTGTTTAAAAGACTGGTGGAGTCCTTTCCAGAGGACAGAAGAGACCTGTCCAAGAGTCCACTGATAGAAGGTTGGTTTTAAGGGAAATGATGGAGCATTTAATCTGACAGTAAGAGAGTATCTCAAAAAATATTGCTGTTAATAGGCTACATAGGGCTAGATATTTTAGGGTTATCAGGTGCGTAGCTATGCTCAGGAGGTGGCCTCCCCCCTCAACTTCTTCTTGTATAGCACCATCAAAATTGTTGTTGCCAAGTTTCTGTCGATTGATTATTGAACAAATAGTTTCAGCTTATTCTCCACTTTGCTGCAAATGCACTTTAAATTAACTGAAACTAAGGAGCCCATGTCATCCCTGATCGCTCTTTGGACTTGTTGGAAAGTTTAGGTTTTGGCTTGTAGAGCAGGACATTTCTCCAGTCGTGGATTCTGAGAAGGAAAGCTTTGCTTCTGCTTGAACAGGAGAAACCCCTGCAAAATGATATTCTTGTTTGCTGTTCGCCTCAGACAAGCACGACAACTGCTGTTTATTGCTTTTGGGAAAGTTTGTTTCCCTCACATTTTTTGTGGATTGCAGTCAGACCCTGTTATTTAACTAACTAAGTACAGTTGTACATCTTTAATGTACAAATAAGAACCAAAATGGCAGGTATTTCCATTAGATGGTACTATTACAGTAGGCATCAGTCCACTTTACAAGTTTAGGGCAGCAAAATAAAAGAAGGAAAACATAGTCAACGTAATCAATAAAGGTTTAAGGCTAATCTAAACTGTGTCATAGCCTAGACTTACGGTACACACTTTTGTTGGGACAGGTTAATATTTAACAAAGTCACATTAGCAGACCTATCACATAGCCTGGAGACCACAATTAAAATGCTGACAGCATCTTTCTAAATCCTTGTCAGTATTTGGGAGCTGAGAGGCTCTGTGGTCTGTCTGCGTTCCACCTCCCTCTTTGTGGTCTAAAAGTTGGATTCCCCCGTGGGGAAACAGGACGGGGGAAAGGGACCAACACTGACTCCCATGTGGAAATTGTCCTTCGGCATCGGATGCATCATAACTCTTTAGGAGGAGTGGATGTTACTATGTTTTGGTTGGTGGCTATTATCTGGTGCTCAGGAACCAACCCCAACTTTCGGATGAGAGGTGACACGTCTTCAAGGCCCAAAAGAAGTCGAGCTGCCTTCAACTCAAGCACTTAAGATTGCCATGACCGGGATGACTGAGAATCTCCACAGACACAGCCCAAACTTATGTCCCTCGTAAGTTTGGATCTCCGACACTGTGACACTGTGGCATTGCCAGCAGCTTTGGCAGAGCTCCCAGCTTGTTCTGTGTGTATAATCTCCCCACACAGACTCCTTGGCTCTTTTCTTTTGTCTCTACCCACTGAGCCTACACTAATGTTTAGGAAACATCCCTTTAGTGGTGACTGGAAAGCTTTGCTTCCTGACCGTACACCGAAATAGCTGGCGAGTTCGTTGACAGCTCGCTGCTTTGCCACTTCCAGTGCAGAGTGCAATGCATTTTAGGAAGAGACATTTCAGATCACATGGCTCACTTTTTTCCTACTGTCTGTCACATTTCATATCCTGATTAAAAGTCAAATGGAGCTGTGATATCGGCACTGACGGAGACATCAGTGTTCAGTCATTCAAGTTGGTTTGACAATTTCATTGACGGACAGCAATCCACAGGGTTACTAACATTCCCTTAATGGCCTTTCCTTAATTCCTACCTCTGTTCAATATTTCATTTGCATCCCTTGTAATTGCCACTCGGATTGAAATTCCGGCGTAAACAAATGTAGCTCTGGCCTTTCTCAGCTTCAGGTTCTGCTCATGTTTTCCTATTTCTGTGCTGCGCCTAGGCAACAAGGAAGGCGTGCAGAGCTTTCAGACTGATGTCATGATGAGAGAGAGAGAGAAGGGCTGATTGCGAGAGGAGTGGACTTGCCATATTTAGTCCCTCTGGTCTGCCAAGGCTCTGTAACACTTACCTTACATGTGACCCCAGAGTGAACACAGACAGGAAGCGATTGCTCACATTCCATGTGAGGCAGATTCTACAGAGGCAGGTCGACGGAGACTGCGTCCAAAATCACTCCCTCTTACAGTCATTTACTACTCCCTATATGTAAGAAATACATCAGAATAGTTTGCTCTTGGACACTGAAAATTCTTGGTTCTGATTGGCTGACAGATGTTCCTTAAATTCATGCAACCACAGAGTATAAACGGATACTTTCTTTGACACGCTTGTGTGCATTCTAAATTAAAGCCAGTATTAAAGAAATAGATTGACATTTTGGGAAATAAGCCTATGCCATGTTGCATGTTGGATGCGATAATCGATACCACTCTCATATCTGTCTGTCAAAAATGAAGCTATAGCCAGCAGCTGTTTAGCCTAGCTTAGCATGAAGACTGGAGACAGGAGAAAGAGCTAGCCTGGCTCTGTCTGAAAGTAACAAAATACTATAATAATAATCTACCAGGACCTTTTAAGCTGTACAAAAACCAACATGTAAAGACTACATGATATTGTTTAACACTGGTAACACTGGGAAACACTGGTCTATGGGATGAGGGGAAGCAACACGTGTGTTCAAAAGAAGAGAGAACAAATGTGTATAAAATAAGGATTTTTATTTAAAATAGGCCTATAAAGAAAATGTATTTGGAACAAAAAACAGACATTTTCAAAAAGGAAGAGGACGGTCTACCTACAGGAGAGAAAACAACAGAGTGAACTTAAACGTCAAGCCAAAATAAATGCTACACCCTCACTTTGATATGGCATACGCACACTTAATACCACACAGCACTGCCGCTGCCAAACTGGCCCACTGGCAAACTGTGGTCATCTCAGGCTCCTCAGGCTTTAACTCTTCAGGTCCTGATTGCAAGTGGCCTCAGGTGCAGCGGGGGTGGGACCTGGAGAGGGTGGAGACAGAACACACACCACACACACACACACACACAATACTAGGGACCTAACAGTGGTTATGGTAAAATAGCATTGATTTTTCTGTTAGAAAATGGAAAGTTACTTGAAATGTCATGAATATAGTACACCAGGAAGTGATTTTGGACACACAGCCACAGATAATACTGGTACTTGTAAAGGAGAAGGAACGAGAAATGCTTCTTATGGATTGATGTCCTCTGCACGTTGACCGAGGCGTCTAGAAATAACACGCTGACGAAACAGCGGAGGGTTAGTGGTTAGGTGATAAAGGGTTAGGCTGCTGACATGTGCTTATCAGATCCATGCAGAAGATCGCTGTGAAATAGCTGCTACTTTCAACATCTGATGACTGTTTAGATAATGTGTTTGAGGATGACTTGAACACGGCGGAGCTCCTACTGTGCTATTACAGCTAATAGATGAAGTGGCTTGTCAACACGGCATGCTGTCACAGAACTAACAGACGGAAAACACAGAACTACATTTAGTGTGTGATTACAAAACGTATGAGGCGGGCACACACTACAATTCCATATGGTATCTATACTGTTACATTTTACTAACTTGTTGCACTAAGCAGAAAAAAAACATTTACTGAAGCTGATCTTCCAAAAAGGAGATAACAAAAAAAGAGTAAAGGCTTAAAAGAAACCAAAAGCCTCTCTTGGGTAAAATAGTTTTGCAGCCGATTAACATTCTCAGAAGCCAAATGAAGAAGTGTTTGTAGAAGACAATTTAGACTTACTGAGGGTTGAAATGAATAATCTCAGACAGAATACAAAACATACTGAATAATTGCTTAGAACACAAGGACCATTGTGGCCAGGAAGCTCATGCAGGAAATGGACTCTTCCACAGGAAATTGGAGGAAATGCACTTAGAGACCCTAGTATGAAAAAACATGGCTGCACTTTGTCTCTTTGAAGACATTTACCAGGGGACAGCCCTCTCGTGGCAACAAAAATAGCAAAATCTGAGATGAAATATACACAGATGAATATTTCATAGTTTTTGGAGATGAAACTGATGATTTACCATGTGTGACAGTGGGAGGAGAGGTGAAGTAGGGAGGGGTCTCACTGGAGATTCAGTGGCGCCCTGCAGTTCTGCCTGCTCGGACCAAGTCAGCAGTGCACACCAAAAGTTTTATCCCGTTTCTGCAACTTTTAATTCATGGAGGCAACTCTTTTTATCTTCACTATGCGTTCTTCACACATTGCACAGCATAGGAAAATGTTTTATTCTGATTATTGCAGTGATAGCAGAGTAAAGGTTAATATATGATTCTAATCAGCATCTGTCATTCATGACAGCTTTCTTCTATGAAAGTCCTTCAGCTGATTAACCTAATTTCTATCCTTCTGATGGCAGCAGGTACTGCATGTGTTGAATTGGGAGAGAACCACTGTTTTACCACGATTACATCTTGCACAACCGGCACCAAGCTGTTGCACAAATCACCACACATATTCTGTTTGTCACATCAGGCGTGGCCTGTCATATCTTGGTATTCTACACACCCTGTTAGTTCGTGCAGTAAACACCATCCTATCATCGCTATCCTCCCCCAGGCTATCGTGTGATTCCCAGTTTGGAAATAGCAACATGTTGCAAAACACAGGATGTCATCCCTTATATTTTTTCAAATTTAACTGTATTTGCACCACAGTGGTATTTGTAAATTCAAATGTGGCTATTGTAAATAAAGGCACATCTCCTTACACAAAACACTGGGACCTCTGAACTTTCAGTATGTCCTGAAATATTAATTAAACAGAGGCATCATCTTTTTTATGGCAGCATGTTTGGCCTGCTAAATATTTTCACATGCAACTATATGTGTGCTCGACAAGTTTCCTCTCAGGACACACAGTACTCGTCTGGACTTTCCACACTATGACCAAACTGTCAGTATGTTATTGTGGGTAAAACGGCTTTTTAATGGGATAAGCAGACTTCCTTAACACACGCACACTGATAACGTATGATAATAGATCCTTCCCAATCCTACCCTGTTTCCATGTGCACCCTGGATGCGCTGTGCGCCTGCACCTCATAAATAATGTGCACTTGTTTTGCACTCGATTCACAACATTGGCGCCCTGCATGGCAGGACATAAACTGATCTGTTTACACAGATAACGAGAGTGGGTTTGGTTTAAAGTCTCTGCGGTGCAGCTATCCTCCAGGCTTCGTTTCTGTTTAAGAAGCTGTTAACTGACAATCACTTGACGCTTGTTAAGGCTCTATCTTTGGTACCAAATCTCTGAATCAACCGTGAGAATCAACCATCTCACAAAATGGCTGTAACACATTAAATGTAATGGTTTTCAATGTTTTACGTCGACTTCTGGTATCTTTCCAGAGTACAGCTACATGAAAACAGTCTGAACAACTTGCGTTGACTGTTTCTCCCAACATTGAATATGGTCCACACCGTGACACGCTCACTGTTTGTTAGTTCTGCTTTGATCACGTTAAACATTGACTGTCAAAAAAACTCTCAAAAGCATGCAAAGTACAAAAAAGATCTGTGTCTTTATTCCCCTCAAACAGAATTCAAGTTTAACTTAAAAGCGGACTTAAAAGCTGTTCGGTGATGACAAAACCACGCAAGAGATCAGCATAAGCGTTAAACGTGTATGATTTGTAGCATCTACAGAGGAAACAGGTCTTAAAGGGACTCAAAGAACCAAAAGAACGTGATCCGAGGCAGTGTGGGGTTCAGACTGGGTGGCAGTCTCAGTGATGATTCAACAGCCTAGTCACTCTTTACATCCCCGTGGGTCTGATGTCATCGCCGCTGGCCATTATAAATGGATGAGGCTGTGGGTGTGCATAGTGTTGCTTTAGCCTCTCTTACTCAGTACTTCCATGTAACAGTAACCGCTGTGTGACGAGGTTTTGGCTGTACCGCATCCATCAGACGGAGCTTTATCAGCGTGGCTGCAGTCTTCATCGTTGTCCTCACCACATCCCTTTGTCAGCATGGCAGTTAATGATGCTTTGCTGACTGATCGCTCACAAGGGTGGCACTCTTGTGTTCCTAGAAGTGCTGATTTCACACTCCCACCGCCCCTTAAATTGCATTCCTCATAACAAGGTTCCACTGTTATTACTTTCCTCCGCTCTCGTACTAACGCTGGCAATCGCACTAGCAGTTTTACAACGTCATTTTTTTAAATCCTGTGCACTGACAATGATAACTTATCATTTTTTCCCCCTTCTCCTACTTGAAGTAAATACCATGGGCTATTGTTAATGAAAAGGTTACTGTATCAAACTACCTTTTCACAGGCATTTGTTGCAACCTTTTTCATGGCGAGGGACGAATTTAGACCTGTCTGGCTTTTTGTGTCCTCACCCTCTGGGCAAATAGTGGCAGGAAAGGTCAGAAGTTGCCCTTTTTTTTATTGCACCATTGTAGAAATCAGAGTTTAGTTCACTGTTGATTATTTATTTTTTACATTTTTTATGTCATTCTCATGGCTGTAGTTATTGATCCTGTTGTATTGCAGTAGTGAACTCAGGCTTGAGGAAATACAGTGAGTGCATTTTCCCTTCTAGAAGGGCACTCCAGGGTTTATGAAGAGGGTTTTTATCTATCATGGGTGGCATCCAAGAAGGTACTTTTACAGCTTTTTTTTTTTTTTTCTCAAACATGGGGCACCAGTCTTATAATGTATTTTAATATATTGCATTAGGGTTAAGGGATGGAACAAAACATAAAGCATAACAAAGCTTTATAACATGAAAATAATGGCATAAAGTTGAAACATACACCTCTCTGACACTGCAATGTCACATACTGAGTTAAGTTATAGGCTTCACAACCATAGGATTAATTGCAAAACTGTTGCATTACAGTAGCGTGCACAGGTGTGTCTCATAAACTGTAAACTACATTTTAGATTTTTAAAATATTTTTTCACAGTTGATCCGATGATTTCAGATGTTCATATTTGTTTCAGGTCTCGTGAAAATCAAAGAAGCAAACGACATTGAGGAGAAGTTAAATGAGGTGGAGAGACTACTGAAGAATGCGATCAACATGCCATGCAAGGTCAGTCCTTCCACCGCAGCCCTTCATATAGTCTTAATCATTATATCAGTAATATTAGCATATTCACTGCACATTAGAAATGTTTCATGGTAAGGAGGTAGAAAGTAGATGTTTGGAAATGTACATCCATGTTGGCTAAATGACTGAAAACCTGACTCCACAGTATTCCAGGTCAGAGGTGATGTTGACTTTCTTCGAGCGATCGCCGCTGGACCAGGTGCTGAGGAATGACAAAGTCCACAGGATCCAGCCGTGCTTTCAGAGTCCAATCAAGATATCAGGTGCATATCTAGTAGTCTTTTGTAACATGGATCCACCGTTGACATCCCCAATGTCACGCTGACTCCACAGCTGATCCAAAATTGCGCTCTGTACCTTTTTTTTTTTAGAAATCATGCGGTCAAATGGATTTTGTCTGGCCAACACAGAAACCATTGTATTTGATCACAGTCTCCCCGAAGAAAAAGAGAGACCCTCATCCACTGACTCTGTGGAACATATGTGAGTATTAAGACCACTCCTCACTATTTCTCTCCGTCTTGATCCAGTCTTTGTTGACTGTTTTATAGATTACTGTTAGATAAATTAGTTCCAATTTAATTGTTCCAATCCGCCAATATTTCACTGTTTGCTATTGAGTGCACATCAAGTGTTTTGAAGTCCTTGAATGTGAACCAGAGGCAGGACCCTCCACCCCCACAGGAAGTTTGTCTGTGCACCTCTTCCTTCCCTGGGTGTGTGTAGGAAGCAAAAGAGGAACACATTCCTCTCGGCACTTCACACAAAACGAAAAAAGACTTTACATCCCTCTTAAATAGCTGAAAATATTACACACGGCAGTGCTCGGACAAAAGTCTCTAAGGCCCTAAATCAAAAGCATCACACCTTTGATTCCTAAATTAGACTACGTACTGTAGGTTCATCCTGTCCTTGGAGTAACGTGTCTTTTTATTTTGTTGGCAGATATGAGGATGGAACAGAGTTTTTGCCAATGGAAGCAGACATGTGTGACGAGGGAACGGAAGCGTATGTCACCAACCTTTCCTACTACCACCTGGTCCCGTTTGAAACCGACATCCTAGAATGAGGAACTGATGCCCATTGATGGACATGTGACACTATCATTGAGGAATATGCCCTCTCAAATGGAACCATGCAACGCTGAACATACTAGCCGCTCCAAGTAAATGCTGCCGCTGCCTCTTCTAGAAACCTCCACTTAGTTTTTTTCCTCCACATTAAACGGTATCACCGGCGTGCCTCGTGCAGAGCCGTTGCCACTAGCAAAGTCTGTGACTGCAACAATGGAGGTAGGCAGATGCAAACAGCTGGAGAGGTTTCAAAACATGCACTTCAAAAGAATTTCAATGGCACCAAACACATCAGTGTGTGTGTTTTGGCGTGAGACTACAGCCAGAGGGGAGAGAGCTGCACATAAACCTAAATTTACAGGGTTTTTTTTAAAATTTACAGCACCAGTTGTTTTATCTTTTGTGTTTATTCTCCAGTGGACCACGATGGCATCGATCTGGGATGCTGGGAGACATGTGATGGATCATTTAAACTGCTCCCTGAAGTGCTGTACAGTATTGCCACTCCGGTGTTTTATTCCTGTGGGATCGTAGGAAGCTTCGCGTATGCTTTTTGTTTATGGTGCAATTCCCACCAGCATTTGGGAACGTTTTTTGGGGGCGTAAAACACCAGCTTGAAACTAAGTGGCTAATTCCTGTTGTTTGTTGCTGGTTCTTTGGCCTGAGAGTACTCTGAGATCCAAGTGAAACTGGACTTCATGGGTTTGATAACAGACATACAAATGTGAAGTTTTGCCACCACTAACGTACAATAACAATAACTAAATAAACAAACACTACATGTTAAGTGTCATGAGATAACTTTGTTGTGAATTGGCGCTATATAAATAAAATTTGATTTGATTTGATTTAACGATACATGTTAGCTGGAATAGAACTAACTTTTATTCAGCTTTTTTTCCATTTCACTTGGTTCTTGGACTACTGTCAAATTAAAAAATATATAAAATATGTGAAATTATCTCTTTCCAAAGTCAGAACTTCGTGCTGCCTTTTTGGATGATTTTTTTTTTGTCTGAATAATAACATAATATGTGTTTGTAATGTAGCTTATTTTATGTCTATAAACAAATAATTTGACCTATTAGAGCAGGGCATTGAGTTTTGCCAATCGGTATGGATCACTTAACTGCTCTTGTTGCCATTTGATGAGCGATAAAATGAGGCAAAGAAAGCTTTGTTACAAGGTTCACTTGAGGTCATATCTGACCCGTCCTGTAAGATGACGTGTGTGGGTTCAGTCAGACAGCTGACTGCAGTCTTACTGAGTGTGGGAGTCTGCAGCTCAGCCTGCAATGGGGGAACAAGTCCTGTCTTTATCTAAAGAAGACAAACGACCCGGCTGTACTAAAACTTTCTGTAGCAAAAGTTGTGTGGACAAAAAGCAAACACTTGATTAAACTTCATGCCTTTTGTATGTTTTATGGGTCCTCCCACAGTGAAGAGATTGCTGTCACTTCTCGTTGTGCTTCTTATGAAACTGTGGAACTGAGTGGAGCAGAAAAAAAAGTGTATTTGTGTAGGGATAAACTGTAAGGAAGTTTATCTGTGTTCTTTGTTTTGACAGTTTCGTTAATGCAGAAGTCATTGTCGAGGGCTAACAGCTTGTGCCCAGTTTTCTGCCCCTCCACATACAAAAGGCATTCAAGCCTCACAAACTTGGCACTCAAGGTCTCAACAGGGTTTTCCTCCGCATGAGTCTATTTAGTAACACGGTCATGACCAGCCTTCATCAAAGGACAAAAAGTGCAGCTCTTTCTCGGGGTCTTTCTCTTCTCTCCAAGAAGAATACCATCTTGAATTGATGGATATTCTTCAAACGTTAAAAACGGCACACATAATGGCGACGATTAATCTGATTGAATAAAAAGAAACTGGAATTTTTAATTTAAATTTTTCACATCAGGGTCAGATTTTCTGTCTTTGCAAGACGTGCTTCATGTTTCCTGAATGAGTTCACATTTAAAGACCAAATACCTATGAAGACATCTGTCTACCTTACCACCCTTTGCAGGCTGCGGTAATGTATTATTAATATTGGGCTAAAATGGTACCGATTTAGTGGAGTGACGGGAGTGAGCAAAACAATTCAGTGAAGTTTCGAAACATATCAATATGCCTATCACACCAGCCAGGGGTGTGAGGATTCAGAGAAGTGACAGATAATATTTTTTAAAAAAAAAACATGCTTTTATTTATTTTTTTTAAAATCTCATCCACACCCTGTGAAGCTAACCATTCTATGCCTTGTAATTTCATTTTTTTTTAATGTGCTCGCGTACGATGTGAGATCTTTATTCATATCTAAATGCGTCAAAAGGGTCGAATAAAGATGAACCTTTAAAAGTGAATTTTATGTGGTAACATGATAACTTTAAAGCTATGCAGACAGTATTAGATGCAAGTGGTTACTCTCAAAGCTTCTAAAAACAAATATGTTTACAATAAATGATGAAAGAAATGTTCATGTGATGTTTTTTTTTGTGGAACTTATGATGGAAATACATTTATTAGCTAAATAGCAGGTGCAGAGGACAGTCAACAGAAGCTGTAAAACAAGTACATTTAGTACTGTATTTGATTATTATAGGTACTTTATGCTTATTCTACATTTCAAAGGAAAATATTGTACTTCTCATCCCACCACATTTATGTGACAGCTATAGTTACTACTTCATAGATTCATCTTTCCAAATCTAGTTTTGAGACTTTTATTATGTGCGTTTATATTCTGGTCACATGCTGCATAGTCCTAATCTGAATTTAACTTCAAGGCCACAGGACACATATGCAATGCATACAGGGTGGTAACGTGTGGGGCAGGTATTAGGGCCTCAACAGTAAAAGCGGCACTGCAAATATCTCAGAGACAAGTGCATTGCTGTGAACTGTACCCACCAGTATAAATCACAGTTGAAATATAAGCACAACCTTAAACATCTAGACTACAGCAGTAAAATGCAACATGCACATTAATGCAGAAGAAATATTTAAAAAAGAGCATCATATATAATTGTAAAACACAGAGACCATTTTACTGCACAATGAGTGCTTCTACTTTTGATAATTAGTTAGAATTAGTTTATTGTAAGGTTTAAGTAAGGGGACTTTTACTTGTAGTGAAGTATTTTCACAGTGTGGTATTAGTATTTTAACTTACAAAGTAGGCTAAAGGATCTGAATACTTCTTTCTCCATTGATAATAAGTACTTGTACTACTAGTAGACCTACATGTGGCGGACAATTGGCCTACTTAAAAAGCATTTTGAATGCAGGACTGCACTTGTAATCAACACTTTAAAAAAAAAAATCTTTTAGTATTTCTACCTTTACCTACAGTAGTCCTCAGTGAAGGACACAGTAAGGGAATGATTTGTTCTATATACAGCCAATGGATTTGGCCTGTTGCCCGTTTTATTTATCTTAGACGGCCACCTTGTGGTGAGTATCGGAACATCAGAAACCCTTAATCTTAATTCAGTATAGTTAAATACAGTTTATTGTTTGATTAAAGAAACATGTTAGAATATTAAAAAAAAAGAAAAGAAAATGCGAAATACGCATTTAGGCCTACTAGCATGTTCATCCTTTAATTTTCTACGGTGGTCTATTTAGCTCAAGATTAATGTTCAAACAAAATGCACTGATATTATTGGAAAGTCAAAATATAGAAACTACTTTCTGGTATATTATATAATTATTTTTTTAAAATTTTTTTTTATTATTATCATTTTTTTAACCATTTATCTTTTTTTATTGTTTGTTTCTTGTTAAATATTAGACTTACGGTTAAAGAATATGCAGCTGTTGGCGCCTGACGCCTGCTTCAGGAGTCTGCGTGACCCCGCGCATGCGCAGAGGGTCCAGATTTAGCAGCTGTATTTCCTGCTTGCTGTTTCCACTCGAAGCGATGGCAGAAGTGAAAGCTTCCCTGTTTTGTGGAGGTACGTTTGCTTTTTTTATTTGATGTACATTTCAACACTAGACTATACACGTTAACGCAGTATCTGTCAATGTGACTCTAAAAGCCCCTGCTGTCGAAACCGTGAAGCTAATTGACGCACAGTTAGCCGGGACGACAGCTTTAGCTGGTGATGCTTCAGTCATGAGGTTTCAGGCTGTAGGGCTGGAGAATAGACACGGTTAAAGCTCGTGCTTACATTAAGATTAAAAATACACTTTACTTCTGTTTTGATATTACAGTTGTAGCGGCTTTCCTGAGCTCGGCGGTGCTTGCATTTGTTGAAGATCTAGATGACACGTAAGTGATGCACTTACTCACCTTTCTGACCCTTTGATATCAATTTATTACATCATCATGCAATACAACTTCCGATTTTACCATTAGACTCGATGTGGATGTAACACAAAGTTTAATTTAGTGCTTGCATCTACTCCCAGTTGGAATAAAAACGTGTAACACTCTAGTTTGGCTATTTTCTAACTTGTGCATGTTTGATGCAGTTATGGTTCACCATATATCCAAAGGGCTACAAGCTTGTGATTAACTAAAGAAGGTTATTTAAAGCAGAAAAAACATTGATTTCATCCCAGGTTTCCACTTTTGCTGCTTTTTAATTGGCTGCTTTCTGGGGGAAGTCTGTAGAGATGTTGTCTCATGTGTATGTGTTTGTGGGATCCTCTAATTTGTCTCTTTTGTAATTGGGGGGTCTTTTTCTGCAACTTTCTGCAGAACAGTTGCTATTCTGTAGCAACCGTTCTTCTGTTTCATATAAAGAATATGAAAAACTTAAATACTGGCTAACAGATTTTAAAAAATCGTCATTCATTCCTTCTCCATTTTGACAGCTTTAAAGACACCAGGGTGAATGATATCTGGCTGGTCGATGTGAGTCTGACATTATACACACAGACACACACACACACAACACTCAGAGTCCATTCAGCTGTGATTTACTTTACATCCAGCACGCCACTGTCTGGATCATCCCTTGCGGAAGTGGCAGCAGTCAGGGTAGGATGAAGGGTGGCGGGGGCTGGAGGGGGTGTGCAGACTGGGCTCTGTGTTTGTGATTAGTGAATGAGAAGTCATGCATGTAGGGCAAAGCCAGGGGGCTCCAAGGGGTTTATATCAGAGTTTGTGTCTGGGTCCATATAAGCGAATCTAGCTCGAGCATCCGAAGCTGTTTCACTCCTAGTTTGGATTACAGGAGTGAGTCTTTATCCCGGGAAGTTTCAACACTGTGTGAACTGGTCATAAAGGTGTTATTTTCTCATACTCAAACCATTGTTGTGTTCAATACTACTAAGTAATTATAGAATTTTTTGCATCTCAGTTCACAAAGTTGGAACAAAGTTGGAACCACCCATCCATTATCTATCACCGCTTATCCTATGCAGGGTCGCGCGGGGGGGCTGGAGCCTATCCCAGCTGTCATTGGGCGAGAGGCGGGGTACACCCTGTACAGGTCGCCAGTTAAAGTTGGAACCAAATTGGCCAAATAAAATTTAATTCAAGATGGAGAATGAAGACCTGACCTACTGCCAGTTACATGCTGTATAAATGTATTCTTAAAGCTCCACTAATCAGTATTTGTGGTTTTACAGTACAGTAACTATATGATTTAGTCTTACTGCTCTTTTCGGTCCTTGTACCTGGAGAACTCAGCAGCTGCTGGCGTGAGAAATGCCCAAAAAGACACAACAAATAAAACGATAAGCCCCGAGTACTCTACGTACCCAGCACTAAAGAGCAGACAACGTTAGCGACTAGCTGGTGAACATAGTGGAGTGTTCAGCAGTTAAAGAGCCAGATGTGTTTCTAAGTTGTTGGAGACCAAAAGTGAATGCTGGACTTAATAATGGTCAGGTGACTAGAGACACGACTCCAAATGAATGATAATGTTGCTTTATGTCTGCCAGATGTTTAAATAGGCAATTGTTTGCTACCATAACTCTATAAGGTGTGTTTGTAGATGATATTAATGTTCACATTTACTGTTGTTATAAGTTACAGTAGATGTCTCGTTTTCTTCACTATTTCAAGCTCAATAGCAGTGAACTAGCTTTACTAGATATTTGAAGCTATAATTGACATTTTTATAACAACACATTTACTCCTATTACCTCGCTGTTTTGGTTCACTCTCACCCCAGTGGCCAAAAAAAAAAAAAAATCAGTTCTCGAAGGTTTATGATGCGTCTTAAATAGCCCTTCATATGGTCCTAATTAACAGCAGTGTAATTAAATGAACTCAGCCACATCTGTTGCCATTCCAGTGTTGTTATTTTTATATAAAATCCCTTCCAGAGATTAGAGACAATATCAGGTAGTCCTTCAAAGTACAATAGTGGCAACAACACAGCTTAAACAACATTAAGCACCACTGCCAAATATTTCATTTGATTCTATAAAAAGACCCACTGTCAAATACGTTGAAACTTAGTTTGGTCCATTCAGAAGAGATTTGCTTAAATGTGCTTAAATTCTACCCTAGCTCAGGAAATCAGGATTTGGTTATTTATTGTATAAATAATGCTACATAATGTTGAAATGTTGACACTATGTTGCACACGATCTAAAGATTGCTTTCTTCTTCTGGTTACTTCCAGTTCTACGCACCGTGGTGCGGCTACTGTAAAAAACTAGAGCCAATATGGCATGAGGTGGGAGTTGAGCTGAAGAGCTCTGGGTCGCCGGTCCGTGTGGGAAAGATGGATGCCACCGCGTACTCTGGTGAGTAGACGATGAAGCTCTTTAATGTCTTCCCTTGGAGCCTCTGTGTCCCCAGCCGATTATTTCATGTGATTCAGCCTCATTGACTGTTGTTCAACAAAATAATGATGTCCTGTATGTAAGCGCGTGACATTCTCATGATATATCTCTGTTATTTTTGTTGTATTATTTTTAGTGTTTGTAATAATAATAATTCTTAAAGATTAGTATTGTGAAAGTGCCAGTAAAATTAATCCTTCATTAAATTATACAGGTTTAGGAGTAATCCATGAACATGCATCATTTAATGCATTGATGGGACAAACTTATTTATATATTTATTATATATATATATATATATATATATATATTATTTATTTATATATACGCTGGGCTTTTAAAGGAATAGTTCAACATTTTTGGGAATACGCTTATTAGATTGTAGCAAGTTAGATTGATACCACTCGCATTAAACTGCCACACATTGTTAAATATAAGGCTACAGCTAACAGCCGGTTAGCTTAGATTAGCCTGGCTATTAGCTTGGCTCTCTCTGAAGGTAACTAGCAAAAGGTAACTAGCGACGTAAGAGTGGCATCAAGCCTCTCATCTGACTCGGCAAGAAAGTGCATATGCGTAAATCCCAAAATGTCACACTATTCCTTTTTCCTTATCTTTGACTCCGTTTGAAATTAAGAAGGTGTTTGAACCCTGTAAGGAGACGATAACAGGATTCTTCAAACCTGTGAGGAGGAAGATGGATCTGGAGATATATTTTTTGTTTGAGTTGCTTTATTTGTTTTCTGTATTGCAGGAATGGCATCGGAGTTCGGTGTGCGCGGCTACCCCACAATAAAAGTGTAAGTGACGCTAATCTTTGTACAGCAAAATTCTCTCAATCCGCTCTGACTTTGTTTTAATATGGATTAACATTTCCTGAACATCATTTGTCCAGGTTGCAAATTACACAATTTCTGTGAAGCTTCTAATGTTCAGTATTTATTAAGCAGAGAGGAATTGATTCAATTGTAATTGTTGTATTTTATGATTTTGGTGGTTTATATTATAATATCTATTGTAGTTATGACTTTCACCACCTCTATCCCAAGTGTATTTACTTTTCTGTTTGTATTATGTTGATATCAGGGTCCTTTTACCCCACTGTTGTCTTTTCTCCCTTGAGGTTTGGCCTGTTGAGATGTCATTAGATGACTTATTCAGGAGGGAACAAGGTGTTGTTGCTGCTTCCTTAAGGCATAACATAAGCGACAAACTCCTGCTCACACCTTTTGAGCTTAAATTTTGTTAGCTTCGGGACTCCTGGATGCTGGTAATTATACGTTTCTTGGGCGATAAACTGTCTTTAAAATCAGCTTTAGCAGTTTAAATTGACATTTTCCTCTTTCTTGTATTCTATTTTTTTTCAGGTATGTCCCAAATCACTTAATTGATTTACAAAACAAGTTTGATACTATTTCCACTTCAACTGTTTTCTTTTTCCCATTTATCTCATTCCATTTTTTTTCCCTTGGAGTGCAAGTGATGTTTTTTTTGTGTTTTTTTTTTTATATGAAATTAATGAATTTAGGTAGACACCAGCTGCTCAACAGCAGAGCTCATGTTGACTCGAGAGAAACGATCGTCTTACATTGCAGAGTTGCCTCCATATATTTGAATCTGAGTCATTTATCTGCATGCTGCCATAATGGGCTCCCCATTTAGTTTCATCAAGCTCATTTGGGAAACTGCCACAGGATCACGGCAGGGTTCATAACATTAAACCATGAAAGTGATGAAACATCTATTGAAGTACACGAGATACCTCCCTTGGAGACAGAAAGAGCCTTGATTTTAGAACTATGTTCCCCCCTGAGTTCATTAATCTCCGTGGGCTGATGCAACTTTCGTGATCCTTAATGCATTCTGCTTGTTGTAGGAACTCCAGCAGGTTCCTTGGCTGGAACTCAGTTAGGGATATTCATTTGTTTTTGTTTTTTTTTCATCTGAGGTGTAATGACTTAAATTAAGTTGACCTTTCGTGATGAAGAAGCTTTTGCTGCTGGATTTCATCAGAACATCTTGTAAGAGACAAGTTGTTGTTGCCGTGCTCAGATGTCAGGCGCAGACTTTAGTCTATGAAAGAGCCTCAGGTGACGTCTTAAGATGTCCAAACCCAAATATATTCTGTTTATAATGATACGCTCAGAGGCCACTTTATTAGGTACAATAACTTTTTAATGCAGATATCATTTTAGTCAATAATTAGCAGCGACTCAATGCATTAAAGAATACAGACTTGATCAAGAGGCTCAGTTGTTCTTCAGATCAAACACCCGAATCAGGAAAAAAAGTGATCTGAATGACTGTAACTGAACTCGTACCAGACCATTGGTTCAAGTATCTCAGAAAGTGATTATCACCCAAGTTTTTCAGGTATAGCAGTCTTTACAATTTACAGTGAAATGTCTGAATGGCAGTTTTGTTGGTGAAAGTGCCTTGTTTGTGAGAGGTTGAGTGGTCGGACTGGTAGGTGACAGTAACTGAAATAACTGCATGTTACAATGGTGCTATGAAGAAAAACATCTGGGTCAGAACAACACGTCGAACCTTGAAGTGGACTGGCTGCAGCAGCCGCACTGCGTTCCTCTCCTGTCAGCGAAGACCAGAATGCTGAAGCGACGAGTCTCAATTTCTGCGACCACGTTCAGAAAAAATGAATTCATGTGGCTGCCATGAATGTATCATTTAAGACCTGGATACGATGGCACCACTTAGCCTTGCTTCCAATTTTGCCCAGTGGCCACTCGTGGTATTGCAGCAAAAATTCCCCTGCAGCCCGAAAAGCATTTTCCCCAGTGACGGTTATAAAAGAGACGTCTATAAAACTGTTGACAGGACACCTCGAAATGAAAACAAGGGCAGTCATGAGGCTTTCTGTGACGATTTTTTGACCCAAGGAGGTTTTATATTTGTAAAACCTTTCTTGATTAAAAAATATATGACGTCATCACAATGTAAAGTCAAAGGGCCGAGCGTGAACTTGCAGGCCAGGCTAGCAGGAGTAACGCTACTGCGCATATTCAGTGGGCAACATAACCAGGAAGTAAACCTAGAAGTTAGTAGTTTTTTGCTGTATGCGCCAACCAAGCAATTCCTATTGGATTGAATAGGCTCCACCTTTGCGTCTGGTATCTAGTTCTACTTGTACATCTATGGTGGCTACTACTATCAGGATCACACCGCTCCATGTCACAAAGCACACCTCATCTCAAACTGCTTCCACCAATAAAACAATGAGTTCAGTGAACACCACTGGCCTCCACAGTCACTTATCTCAGTCCGATTAGAGCACCTTTGGGATGTGGTGGAAGGAGATTTGCAGCATGTACGTACGTGCTGCTAATAAATCTGCAACAGCTGTGTGATGCCGTGATGTCAACATAGACCATAATCTTAAAGGAATGCATCTTGTTGAGTCCATGCCATGAAAAAATTTAAAAGCAGAGTGTAATACCTTCCCAGAATTAGAAAGGTGTACCTAAGAAGGTGGCCAATGAATGCAATAAACAGAGCAACAAGCAGGAAATGGCTACTATTTTCCATTTTTGCTTAATTAAACAACTAAAACAATTAATTGATTGTTGAAATAGTTTCTGGTTTTTGCGATGATCTAATTAAATGGTTTGAGCTTGTATTATATTCTTTGCTTATATTCTTTCCCTCTTGTTCACTGAATGAGGTTTTTTTTCAGGCAATTCAACATCCTGAGTGCAAAATTCAATGTCACACAGTTGATTTCCGTTTTATTTTCACATGAATGTTTCAATCAGTGTCTTCACTGCACAAAAAATGAAGGGTACTGAATGAATGGTTATACATATAACTCAAATCTCTGCCTTTCACTCTTGTTTCATGTCTGTCTGTCTGTCTCTGTTTCTCAGGCTAAAGGGTGATCTTGCCTATAACTACAAGGGACCGAGAACAAAAGATGATATCGTAGAGTTTGCCAACAGGGTGGCAGGGTAAGTCACAGCCTTCAATTGTTTCAAAAAGAAATGGCATGAAACTAATAAATAAATAGAACTTCCCATATTCCAAAGGGAACACATGCCGTGTTAATAAGAACCGTCCAAGCAAGCTTATCAATGCGGGCCATATTAGTTTCATAGCTCAATGGATTCCTCCTCTGATGCTCCAGTTTAAGCCACTGTGTCAACTGAGCCTGACAGATTTCTCCTCCTTGAGGGAAATCAAGCTAGATCCGTGACAGAGGGGTTGATCAAAAGCTTGGCTCCGACTTGAATCCATGGCTGCGAGTTGTTGAGCCTCCACTAGGTGGTGCCACAAGCACAGAGATCAGTTTTTACATCAGTTATTCCATTAGTGTGCCGTTAGTATGCTGAATAGGATTTTAGACATTAAAATGAGCTAATGTCTGTTCGTTTTATTTCTCTCCAGACCGGCAGTCCGGGCACTTCCCAGCAAGCAGATGTTTGAGCACATGTTGAAACGGCATGACGTGCTTTTTGTGTATGTCGGTGGGGATTCTCCCCTCAAAGTAAGGCACCATTTATGTCACCCAGACATGAATCACGATCGCTGTTTTATTCGCAGCTTCTTCAGAACTACCACAATGCTATAACTGTGTATCGACTGAATGATAGAAGCACTCTTCTCTCATCTTTTAACAAAGCATAGGTTGTGTTTAAGACCTTCTAGTGACTCTGCCTTTACAATTGTTTAATACTGGTTTATTGAAAGCTGCTGTATTGTGTGTTACTGAAAGACCCATTTGCTGTTGCAGGAGAAGTACAACGACGTAGCCTCTGAGCTCATCGTCTACACTTATTTCTTCTCGGCCTCAGAGGAAGTCTTTCCAGAGGTAACTCTGAATATGCATCCTTTTGAATTTTAGGAAAAACAGTCAAGAAGAGTTTCATATTTTTTCCGTCATATGTTATTCTCTTGAGTATTGTGCTACCGTTAAATAAGTACATTATTTCAGCATAATCTTCCCATAACTGCATATACAGACACAATGCTGTACATTTTGTAGGTGCACATACATTCATAGAGTAAAAGTGATTCATGGAACTTGGTTTTAAAATGAAGTATATTATTATATTTTTTTTTTTTAAACAGTCTGTAACTTTACCAGAGCTTCCTGCAGTTGTAGTCTTTAAGGATGGAGGCTACTTTACCTATGATGGTGAGTGTTGTTACCCTGTCTTCATCCACTTTTGTTTTGGGACTGTTTTGTTCAAGTAGTCCAGTAGGGTGCTATTTATGTATTAATCCTCATATTTTCCCTCTTCCCTTTGCTGCTGTCCTTGTTTGCGCTCGCTGTGTTCCTCTAGTTTTCCCATCCCTGCTGCCGTTCTTTCATCTTCCTCAACACACAGAGTTATGATGTGCTTGGCCCATCCTAAAACACTCAGTGCTTTGTGGCTCTGCCCACCATTGTGTGTGTGGTGAGGCCAGTGATGTTTGGCGGTTTGTCTTTGGGTGGACATGCATAGCAGGCCAGGGTGGATGGGTGTGAGAGACCACATTTAACGCAAAAGAAACCAATGCAGATTTGTCATTTAAAGCCAAGAATCGCTGAAGCAGCAGTCAAAATCAGATTTGACAGAGGAGGTTTTGAGAAGCCTTTTTTTGTCTGTTGCACAGTTTGAAGCTTCTCAGCGCAACAACGCGAGTTCACCACATTCCTCCATGATGTCTTGTTATTTTGCTGCCGCTGTTGGCCTCAGCTGGGAGGCGGAATCCGAAGGGAAGACCGTGAAGGCACAATGCCAACACAAGCGGGCCCCAGTAGTAGCTGTTGGGAAGGTCTGGTGCAGTACCCGGAGAACAAAATCAATTTTTTCACTTCCATCTGCTCCACCTGACCGTTACAGAAGGGGGGCGTCATGCACCCGAATCGCAGCAGGAGAGGCTCGCAACAATAGATGTTGATGACAGAAACTCCACACTCTGCAGAGTCCTCCAGGACCTTGATGGGGAGGATGTGGTGAATGTCTAGTATTGCCATGGTGACGGCTTATTAAGCTTGTCAAGGACTGAGAAGGTGAGCAGCATGGCAAAATGACATGGTTGTGTCCTTCCTCACATGGTGGATTTCTTATCACACCTAATGATAACACTCATCATGAGGAATTGTAGGTGAAAATGGGTGAAACCTAATCAGAGTGTAGCTCATTAAGCACTTATCTACTGTGACAGCAAAAAATACATTTCTCCATTCTTGCGTGTTCCATGTTTTTTACCACCTGTAGTCCTCAGCATGTGGTTTGCCTCCAGCAGTGTTGTGCTTTGTCTCTCAGAGGTCTCACTGAAAAACCACTGACTGGATGTTGGATTAATGGAGGCTGAGGCACTTGTGGTTTTCTGACACTCACTTTGCATGATGTCACGTCAGAAACTTTTTATTGAATGTTACTTGGCTGAAGGTCGGATACACATTTGCATAGGCTCCCAGTGAACTGTGGCGAACTATGGCATCTGTAAGTGTCAATAACGCACATATTATATTTTTTTATTAACTGAATTGTTTTTTATCTACCAGCTATGGAGGCCAGCAGTTCCCAGAATGTACAAGCAACTATTGTTGTGCCTTGGTTTTTTTTTTTGTATGTGTTTTGTGAAAATGCTGATTTTTTAAAAAACATTGTTTATTGATTTTGTTCATAAATATACCGCTACCAAAAAAATAATGATAAATGGACAAATAATAATATGAAATAATAATAAATAAGCACATAAGAAGTATACAAACCAGTAGAAAATCTAAAAAAAAATGAAGTTACACCAACTGCAAGATGACTATATTATACCTCAGTCTGTAGTCTGAAGGGTAATACCCTTGAAATATAAAATAAAAGGGTTCCAGATCTTCATAAATTTATCAGAAGAGCCTGATAAACAGTCAGGACAGTCTAATCTGTTCTAATCTCTACATCTCTAAGCCAATGCATATGAGTAGCTGGAGTAGCCAGCAGAGTTGCAAATGCCATCATATCTTTTTCTTCGCAGAGAAAAGGTTAAATAAAGAGGGTGGCACCCCAAATAAAGCAGTGATGGCATTAGGAGTAAGATTTCTCTCCAATATCTTAGACTAAGTGTTAAAAATCTCAGTCCAGTATTTACACAGAGAAGGACAAAGCCAAAGCATGTGCATATAAATTGAAAATGCAGATTTAAAATACTTATTAGAAATTCAGTGCACATACAGGCCCGACAGTATGTGCACTGTTGTGCCTTTAAATGGCATTGAGCAAAGCCACACTGTCCCAAACTGGCCTCCAGCTTTATGTAAAATGATATTTGACGTATTGTTGTTGAGCTTTGATTGGTTTAGTGCTAATCACAAAGAATGGCATCCCCTGAAGAGCGCTGTTATAAAATATAGTACAACACAGAGACTCATACATATTTAATAACTCAAATACTCAGTCTCATACTGCTGTACAGGTCTGCACTGTTATTGTTCAAGAGCTGAAAGTGAAACCAAGTGGGCTACATGTTAGTGCGGTAAGAAGACAGAAAAATGTAATGACTAATGTAATTAATGTTAATTACATTAGTTGGTGTTCAGTCAGTGGTTTATTGTTTGTCCTTGCCACTCCTAGTATGGAAAGGTACATAACACAGCCAGCTGTGAGGCAGCGCAAACCAATGGCTGACGTCACGGTGAGTTTACCCTTAGTTCAGACTGAAATATCCCAGCAACTATTGGATGGGTTGCCACGAGATCTTGTGCAGACATTTATGGTCCCCAGAGGATGAATCCTACTGACTTTCTTGATCCACTGACTTTTCAAGTGGCACCATGAGGTTGACATTTTTGTTTTTGAGTGAAATATCTATCTAACAACTATTGGGAGGGATTGCGCTGAAATTTGGTACATTCATTGTCTCCATTCGTTGTCACTTCTAGCACTCGTAGTCTTAATTATTGCGCCATCATCAGGTCAGAATTTGTATTTGTCCATTAATTTTGTTTATGGCCAAAATATACCGGCAAAGCTAATGACATTTTCATCAGCCTCAGCTATACTTTGTGATTAGTGCTAATTAGCAAATGCCAGCATGCTAACCTGCTGAGCTCAGATGGCAAACATGATAAAAATTTGCCTGCTTAACATGAGCATGTTAACATTGTGGTTATTGTAAGCATGCTGATGTTAGCATTTAGCTCAGAGCACCACTCCGTCCAAGTATAGCCTAACAAAGCCGCTAGCATGTCATAAATCAAAGTGTTTGACAAATTTAAATTTTGACCTGATTATGGTGTCAGAGGAAAAAGCAGAGGATCACCAACATCATTACAACAAACGAACAACCAAAACTCTGCAGACTGCATTAAGAGCAATTTTAACCGAGCAGCATTTAGAGATCTTCGGCAAAAAATTCAATTGGAGGGAAACATGGATGCGTGTACGAAATTTCATGCTAATCCATCGAGTAGTTAATGAGACGTGTCACTCAAAACCACACATTTTAACCTCAGGGTGGCGCTAGAGGAAAAGTCAAAGAATCAGTAGGACCATGGACGTCTGTAGATCTCATTACAATCTATCTAATAATTGTTGAGATATTTCAGTCTGGACCAAAGTGGTGGACCGAACAGGCTACTGACCGACTGACGTTGCCCCACCAAACCCATAGTGTTGAAACAATAATTTGCCTACCCTAAATAAATATTTTATCTGTCAGCCTGCTTTCATCTGTGTCAAGTAGCTGATTCTGTAACTAAGCTACACATATATTCATATGGTTCCCATCCCTCATTATAGCTTTTTCATGGTGCTTTTCGGCTACTAGCCAAATAAATATTTGTATTCCTGTTATTTCACTAAGCTTTCTTCCACTGTTAAATACATAGATCTTTTCATCCTCTGCCCCCTCCTGTGTCTCACTCTGCTGGAATTATCTTTGATGTTACCTGCCTCCTCACCCTCTCCTCTATGTTTCTGTCACTGCCTTTGTTTCTGCGCCATTTGCATTATCTTGGAGGTCTTCTGTGCCATTAACCTTCATCGTTGAGATGTGTCAGAGCTGGCCTCTTCCCTCTGTTCGAAACTCTGATAGTGGATCATCCTCACTCCACCCACTGTCTGTTTCTCTTGCCCCTCCTGCCCCTCATCTTTCTTGTCTCCCACTGTGTGAACTCTGGGTTGACAGGCTCCTGTAGGGCAGCATGGAGATTGCAAGGTTGGCGCCCAGGAAGAGAGCAGCTCTAATTTGTTTCAAGGTGAAACAGGTTCAGTCGGCGTAGAGGTTCATCAGGCTGCACGATCCCAGTATGATGCCTTCAGCTCTCTCTCTCACTTCTGGGAGGAGAGACCTTGGCAGCTGCATGCTGTCTTTAAAGCCAAAACATCTGTGAAAAGCAGTCTGTAATGTCTAGCAGATAGACTGACTCAGCAGCCGTAACAACAACACTGCTCTGCCTTTGCTCAGCAGCAGCACTGAGAAATGGAGTGCATTGCATTAAGGTCATTTTGATTCTAATACTAGTATGAGCTACGACCTTGGGGTCTTTAACACGTGTTCAGGTATGTTTGGTATTGTGCTCCTAGCTCCTTTGGGGCCCTGCAGCTTAAGAACCATGTTAAAGTCATCAGTGTGCTTGTAATTATTGTAATGGCAGCAGAAAGGTCATCATAACTTATTAACATGTCATAATGAGGTCCCAGCTACATTTGACATCAATTATGTGCATCCTCTAGCCTCTCTCAGCCAGAGAAAACTGTGTTGTTTAAGCAGCTTCACTACACCCGAGTTGTACCCTGTAGGGACAGACGCTGGTTCTCATTTGCATGTTGCCTCCAGATGTTAGGGTTGCACATTCCCACATTTTTTTTTTTTTTTTTTTTAAACTTTAACTTTATTTTTTGACTTGTTGCATATTGAATAATAGAAGAAGAATAAGAATAAGAATAATTTACAAACCTTTTTTTCAAAATAGAAAGGCATAATAGATGTGAAAATGAGGTCAGGTGAGCCAGCATGTCCAGAAAAAACAGCATTATTATGAATGAAAATTACAGTTCAACTGGCTACTTTATAAATAGCAAATTCATCTTTTACAACATGCTCATCCAGACTGAACAAAATGATCTGTCATTTCTGTCTTGACAACTTATTTGATACCCTTGATTTAAGGCTGCACAATATATATTATTTCAGCATTGACATGGCAGCATACGCAATCGTCCCATCGCAGGATGTTCGATGTCATACAATGGTTCTCCTTTTCCATGACGAATGTACAAGAGAAGACAGTTGGATAATCTACTCCGCTTTAAAGGTTCTTGGACAGATAAAGTTTGATGCTCGAGAGTGAGTCAGTAAGCAGAGCCTGCATCACGAGTGTGTCTCAGAGCTGCCATTGTTCTTTGGTGGAGGAGAGATGGGGCAGCTTTACCCTCGGGCATCAGATCAAGTCCATATCACTGTAGCCAGGTATAGCATAAGCCTTGTCTCTGGATTCTGTGTAAGGAGTAGGAATAATCCAGTGGGTGTGTGTGTGCATTTCCCAGTTGAAGTAATCAGTGTTGCAGAGCTTTTCTGTGAAGATCCACAATAAAACCTAGAGTGGACTCGTTTTTTGTTTGTTTTTTTTGGTTGTGAACTGGATCTGAACTGAACTGTTTTGTGGCTTTGGGGAAAACCAAACAGACTTACCACTTAACCACGTGGATTGAACTGAGAGGAGTCTTTCACACGCACACACACCAATATTACCTTGCTTGCTTGATTTAATCAGGTTTTTTTTCCCGCCGTAGAATGGGCCTTTTGGGGGTGACTACGCTCGACAGTAAGCGTGATCGGTCCGAATACAGTCAGGGCTGAAAAATGCATCACGATAACGGGTTTCATTTCAGCCAATATAGATTATTTTTGATAATTTTTAAATGACCTATGATTAAGTTATTTTTTATTATTGAAATTAAGAGTGTTAGCACTTCTGTTTTGCAAATTTGTTGTGTTTATATTTGTCTTAGCTGTGCTTCTCTAATTGACTTATTAAATATTCATGTTTCTATTGTTACTAATACAAGCCAAGAAACTGTGTGCATTGGTTATGAAACTGCTTAATGCCAACGTTACTCACCAATAACTGAATGTAAGTGGTGACCGAAACATTTCAGCAAGTCCTCGTCTCCCGGCCAGACCGATCTCCACCCTTTGTTTTAGCGCTATGTTCACCTTATTACTGAACAATTTCCGCACCACTTCACTCCATGCTTCTTCTGTTGTTGTGTCATATGTACTCGAACAACTCGCCTGTCAAATGATTGGCTGTTTGGGTGTTATAGTTATTTGTCAGACTCTGACTAACACGCCTCTTAATTTATAAATGTCAAACCCGCTACAAAAAATGTTCCAACATGATTAATTCTTTCCTGTTTTTTCTGTCAAATGTTGTGCAGCCCTACTTTGATTGTTTACCTCTGGATTGATTCCCAATCTGCTCACTGAGTCACAAACCATTGTGCTGTTTCAGACCCAAAATAGCCTCCCTCACTACTTCGCCCAGAGGCAGCCCTCTGTGTCTGATAATTGTTAAACTGACCTCTGTCTATGAATGCCCAGCGCGTGTCCTGCTCTTTATTCCCCACAGAGCTTACAGGTGATAAACACTGTGATCTTCTTACAATCCAGGCATCAATATGTTGTTCTGCTTTGCTTTTAATATAGATGGGTTGTGTTCTGAATGTCAATGAGCTTTTTTTGTGCTTCTGACCCTGAAGGATTCTGTCTCTCTGTGTTGCAGAGTACGAAGATGCGAGTTTGTCATCGTGGGTGAACAAGGAGCGCTTCCAAGGATATCTTCAGATAGATGGCTTTACACTATATGAGCTTGGTGAAACAGGTGGCGTATGCATAAAATCTGGCATCTAATATATGGTCTGTAATTTTCAGGTGTGTTTTTACTAGGTTTTTATGTATATTACTCTCCAAAATATACCTAATCATTGCTTTTGGTTCCAAATAACTATAAATAATTTGTATAGTAGTCATTATACATAGATATAATTAAATTTTAGGGCTGTAACAAACTATTATTTTAATGATCAGTTTTCCAAGGTCCAAGCCAACTTGTTTTATCTGATCAACCGTTCAAAGCCAAAAAGATGTTGGTTTACTGTCACTTAAAGGTGCAATTTGTAAAATATGGCCATAATTTTCATGTAAAACATTCAGAAAATGAACTTAACATCTCAAGACAGAGGTATCTACTCAAGTTAGCGTGCTGACCAGCTAGCCCCGGCCTGTCCTGTCTCATAATACCACTTTGTGCCTCTAGAGGCGATTGTCCGATAGCCCCTCGTAGTTTCATCTCGGAGATCTACACAAGTGGCGAGTTCATTAAGTTTCACAAGCTCTCTTAGCTTTTAGCCTAATAAGTAAACAAAACAAACTCACAAAATGTCAAGAACTTTCCATGCTAAACAGAAAAATACAACGGTACACCTTTCGGATGAGCTTAATTGCCTTGTGAAATCATCGTAAAACACACTTTATTCAAATGAGACATAAACGAAATAAAACTCACCAAAACTGTCCTGTTCTGTCCCTCGTCAAACTGGCCTCCGCCGGTCTTAGAGGCTGTGTCTGTTCCCAGTTTGGTTTGGTTTGTGCAGGCTGTGGAGCCCGGTTGAGCGGAGGCCCACTGCCCGCGGTGACTCCACCTGTGTTCCAAGGCGCAATCTAGGAAAACGTCGGTGAGCAGTAGGGCCACTAGCTCCACTGCTATTTAAGCTAACAGTCGCTATACCTACAACCAAAGAAAATGCCACAGCCCAAGATAACCACAGCAGACAGCGTAATGACAGTTACTGCTGCCCCCTATATTTTTTGGAGGTCCCACCCTCCAAATTATACATTCTAACACATTATGACTTTATAATTGAAAACCAGACATTTTACAGCTGCTCTTGTCCTTTTAAATATAAGAGTGTTAATTGAACAAAAAGATTCTTTAGATTTACACCATGTTGTAAGAGGAAAGTGAGTGAATGAAACACTCTCTTACAGGCAGTAAATCGATGTTCTGTGCGCTGAAAGCTGTGCTCTCCAATATTAGACGTAGTATTTTACCTCTTTATGTGCAGTTTACTGAGATCAGTGATGCCCAACCGTTGGCTTCTGCTTACATTAGCTGCTGCTTATACACTCAGTTTTTGACCCATTTAATACCACATTTGCTGCTTAGCGTTGGTAGTTCTGGACACAAATGTCTCTAAAGCATCTTAATTGGATGAATCCTGTGTGACTGATTTTTTTAAAAATGGCATAGTCTGTGGTTTCAGTCTGTACAATAACTTAGTAAAGTTTAGATTGATTTGAGTTTGTAAAAACGGTTTAAACAGCCTCGTCTCTAAAGGGCCAAAGTATCATATTTCATGCACTTGGGCTTATTGCGGGGTGGTTAACGTTTTAATGCTCTTAAAGCCCCATCGCATAACATAACATTGTAAGTCATGCTGACACACGCACACACACACACACACACACACAAACACAAATGTAACCAAAATGGTCTCAACATAGTCTCAAGATGTAATGTATTTTTTGATCAAAACTTAACTTAATTAGGTTAAAACAACATCTTTTTTGACAGATTATCAGGACAAGAGTAAAGGAACATTTGAAGGCTCCTCTTCATGGGCGAAAGTGTAGGTAATATGTCTGATAACCACAACCCAAAATGCCTCCTTTAAAATAGAGACTGCACTGCAAGCTTTTAACATCCTTTCCAAACTATTGTACAGATGCACAGCGAAAGAACATGACAATCACACCAAAAACGCATGAAAAATTTTAACTTAACCGTCTTTACATAACCTCAACCTTGCCACATAACCACCATCAGCGACCACCAGGGGGCAGGCTTGTACTCTCATCCAAGCAGCAAGTGGTTTCCAGCCTCAAAGCATACAAGTCTGAATAACAGACCTTTTAAGTTGTGTAACGTTTTTTGTTTTTTTTTAAGTAGACCTATTTTGCCTGTAGTGGGTTTGGGTTTGAATAGCACCAAAATAGCTCCTCTGCCAGAAAGTGACCACTTGTTTCCTGTTAAACCAAGTAGAAATCCTAAGATAACTCAATGTTTGAATGATGAATGAACAAAGCGCTCTCAGTGACTCTTTCTTTCTTTTCCCCCCGTCGAGAGGTGATTCGTCTCCTCCAGAGCCTCTTATCTGCTCCGCCATTGTCTTCTCACCCTCTTTGTGTGTGCGTGCGATTGTGATTTGTAATCCCTGTCTGCCACCTCAGGCAAATTGGTGGCGATTGCAGTCATCGATGAGAAGGACCCCACAGAGGAGAGTGGCAGGTACAAAGAACACCGAAATTAAAAAGCATGACTCTATATAAATTACCCCCACAGTTACCACTAGTTGTGCCTAAGTGCATGGCTTTCCAGTGCAGATAAGACTTGCTGTTATTGTTTGGATCTTGCCACAAAATTGCAGGCGTAGGCTAAGAAAAAGGCTGGACTCTGACTTATGTGGTATTTCACTGTCCTCTCATTTGCTTTTAGGTTAAAGAATTTGATTCAGAGGGTGGCGAAGGAATACAGAGAACATTTCAGCAGGTAAGGCACGGATACACGATGAGGTGAAAGATGAACATCCAATTTATACATTTATTCTAGGATGGTGCTCTCACTGGGGAAGGCTGCCTGTCTACTCGCTTGGGAGTTTATGCCTTTGTTGGGGCATGTCTGTTTTCGGGTGAGGTTCAATAGAAAGGTAATTATGCAAAATGTCAGGCTCCAAATATAGGTGTTCTTTTTAGCTGTCAGTCAAACTCAGCTCGGTTTGTATTAATGCATAATATTCTGTTCTCTTCAGTGCCAATTGTGCAATAACAACTGGAGATGGGATGTTTATGTTACACACTGCCTGGTTTGACCCCGTTAGTTCGTAAAGGTTGATGGTGGAAAGCGCAGACTCCCAAAACACACTCATGTGAATCTCTTGCATGTGTGCGGCAGGGTGATTTAGTGAGTACGATAGGTAGGTCATCCTTCAGCTGCAGGACCCAGGTTAAGGCCAACATGTGCGCTTGCTGGAGTGGCTTGAATTCAGATGAGCTTTCAGGTCGCAGTTCTGAAGCTGACCTTTATCTTTTGATCACTCCTGGCAGGGCGGCAGGCAACAAGAGGATTTCCTCAAAAGGATTAATAAAAAAGAAAAAAAATCACATTCTTAACTTTATGCCGTGCTTTAAGGTTTCCTGTGCAGGATTTTCCCGCAAAAAACAATGTAGAGACTCATCCAATAATAATCTCTCTCAGTCATCTCTTATGACCTGCTAGAAGTGTGTGGCGGTGTCCACAGAGACCCTGCCCTCTGCCTGTATTTTCTTGTTATTTTGCTGTGGGCATCAGTGATTCTGGAGAAAGATTACCCAGTCCTCAAATACAGATGCTTTGGGTTGGTGGCTATTTGACGACCTGGGAGTGAGACTCACTTAGTGGTGTGTTTACAAACAGCAACTGACTTATCCAGCGTAGTATGTTCCTTGACTGTGCCCCATCATTAACCATGCTGCTTTGTCACATAGATTTCTGCTTTTGAATGAAGAGATGTATCTCACACTGCCATGATCAAAGGGTTTCTCCCTTATCATGCATTCCCATTAGGACTGAATTGAATCACAAAGATCCCTATCATCAATAAGACTGCTACACAATTTATTTTTTAGGAAGACTTTCGAGTTTGAGATCCCCACTGTGATCAGAGCTGCCTGCAGTGCTCTGACGTACATAAATGGCACTTGTGATTACAAGTCGCAGGCTTGAGTGTCGCCCCCGGGTGGCGGGCGGAGGCAGTGGATAGAGTCAACACATCACCAGTGATGACTGACGCGTGAATGAGCCGACGCCGTTTGATGCAGTAGTAAATGTCGTGTTATTCAGCTCAGCCACCATTTGTAGCATTTTGACAGAACAATCAATGTATATCTCAGATCTGAAAGGGATTTTGTGTGTGTGTGGGGGGGTAGGGGGGGGGGAAAGGCACATACCTAAATGTGTGCAAATGTCAGTTGTGGGAAAGTCAGTTAGAGTGTGTGTATTGGGTTGAAATTCTGCACCAGTCATTATTATTTCGGCTTTTATGTGCCAGCTGTGGCGCAGAAGGTTGGTGCAACAAGACTAGACAAGCAGCCTTGTCTCAAAGAGTTCACAAACTGATACCTTTGACTCATAACTTTCTGTCCATAAATGGTGCTTTTATTAACAATTTTAATATTTCGGAGCATAACATCTTTAATCGTCAAAATCTGTAGCTACAGTATGGAGTATATTAAACAGAGCTAAATCAGTGCTAGTGTTATGAAAAATGTCATTTACATCTTGTTTTGCTGCGACCAAAATAAATCAATTCATGCAAATTTAATAATACCTTAAAGCCACTATGAATATGAAAAGTTTGGTTCCCCTCAGACGTAGAATTAAAAAAAAAAAAAAAAAGACACAAAGCAATGCAATGCAATCCCCTGAAGGAAATGGGTTCATTTTTCTTTTTTTTTTTTACCAAAAACTTGTGCATCTTCATGAGAACCACATGACACGAACAGTAACAAACCAACAAATATGTACTTTCAGTTTTCGTTAAATGGAAAAACTTAAGAGGCACTTCTGAAAGCATTTACCAGAAAAATGTGTTGCCTTCAGTACGCTCCATGTGAGTCAGTTACTCACGCCTCTTGGCTGGTCTGCTCAGCTCGGTCTGGCCAAGAAGTGTCCGTGGAAAGATGGACACACATGGAAAACAGACCTGGAAGTTGCTGAGTAGGCAAAGTATTAGTAGCAAAAATAAATAGAATTTACACATCACATCTAGTGTCCCCATCAGTCTTGGACACGTACAGACACCGTTACTACCGTAACTCACAGTGCTGCAGCTTTCAGAGCAAGAGTTCCACACTGACTTTTTGATGAGCTTTATTCCCCGCCTGGCTCACTATTGACAGTAAGATTATCACTAACACAGACTGATTTTATATTGCATCCACTGGATTTATTATATAGTTCATAATCATGTCATTGATATAAGCGCAGGCAGTATTGTGGAACACCCAGGGGACAAAAGTGCCAGATGTAGCTCTGACTCGGTATGAATATAATATATATGTAGAGACCTACATAATCAGTCATTCAGCGGAAGTCACTGGCTTCCCTGGACTCCCCTCCCCCTCCTCCACTAGTCTACCCACAAAACAGTCTGCTCGACATAGTGCAGCACATTGAGATACAAATTGAATTCCTCCTCGTGCCTTACCGTTTAAATAAATCACCTGAGTCTTTTCTGTGATGGGAAAGATGAGGCATAGGATGGGGCTTTTGGGGATGTTTTATTTTTCTGCAGTGACAAAAATGATGCCAGTTCTCCACAGCGAGAACATGCGATTCCAGTCGATGTGGTTTCATATTTGTCCAGGAAAGTTGGTATCCCAGTTTGTTCTAATCCAGTGAGACAAAAAAAAAGGGGCTTGTTTTACTCTATGTACGTTTTCTCTTTTGGATGCACCGTTTCGTTTTCTCATGCTACTGATTTGCCTTGCATCCCCAGAGACTTCCAGTTTGGCCACATGGACGGGAATGACTACATTAACAGCCTCATTATGGGGTGAGTGTCTTGCATTCAGTTTACCTCTCTTCTCATGTCACCCTCCTCTTTCTCTACCTCAAATTACCTGCTGTCAGCTACTTAACCAGGTTTGAACTGACTTTGCCATTAAAGGTGCTCTCTTGTGGAGAAGTCAATTACACAGACGGACTGTCATTTCTTTTTTTTCGTTTCAGCAATTTTAACCCTGACCATCATGCATGTGGAAAAAAAGCACACAAGCTCCTGCAAATCTGTGCGCATGAGGGCAGGATAGTAAAAGCAATATATGAGGAATATAAGGATAAGGCTATGCTTGGATTATATCTGTTGCAGTCATGTGTTTTAATAGCTTGTCAAAGAGCAACGCTGCAGTAGCTCTGCGCCCAGGCTGAGGCCCTGCTACTGACATCCCACACTTTTAATTAGACAGAACCCCACTAGTGTTGCAGGCCAGCGTGGCTGTGGCAGTTGGCATGTCTGTATGTGGCTGCTAACACGCAGTATCTAATTATGTGTCTTTGTAGAATGTTGTGTTTGTGTGAGAATCGGCAAGCATAATTGATCGCTACAGGATGTTATTTTAATTTACTCATGTTATTGTTTGCTTGAGGGAGATAATGGCAGACATTGTCTTCTGAGTCCTGTGTAATTACAAGTGTGTCAGTGGAGTACAGTAGTCTTTTTGGAAATATGACTACGTTCAACAGACACCCGCTGCATGGCTGAAATTAGACGGGCTGTGTTTATATTTAAGGATAAAAGAGGTGATTAGCCTTCCTAATTTTGTATGAGTACATACAATATGTATTTCGCGAGGTTTAACAGGACTGAATTTGGCCGCTGTAGCACAGGATTAATTGCCCTCCTTTGAGGAATGAAATCCTGGCCTGTCAATGTCCACTAATTCTCTCCCTTAGGAGAGCCATGAAAATAAATCTGATGGCTTTTTATCCCTCTTTCTGTCATCACAGCGATTACTGTGTTCTGGCATCGCCTGTCTGGCGTAAGGCTGCCCCTGCTTTCACCAGAGGCACATCGACACAGTCATGAATACACACAGTACACAGGCATACAACATTAGCACCACTCTAAGCCCGAGGCTGTCTCTGCCTCTGTTTAAACGTGGGATTATTGCTAACCCCTTATATGGAATGCATTGTGGGCTGTGGAAAAACCTAAAAGGGTTGTGAGGTGACTGAAAAGTCAGTGCGTGAAGGGAAGACTTGTGATCATAGAAGGCAAATGACTAGAAAGATGAATATTGGCCATTTTTATATGTAGACTCAAGATGTTTTTTGTGGGACATCTAACGAATATATTTTGGAAATGGTCACTATGCCGTAAATACTGTTTTCACAGCTGACAATGACAAGTCTCAGCTCACACACAAAGTTAATTTCCGATAACTTCCATGATTCTTTTGTTTTTTAATGTCATTATTGAATTTTTTTAAAGGGGAAGATTGGTTTAAATATCCAGGTTTTATGTCCCCATGCATCCAAAATGTATGTTTACTGGATAATCATTATCCCAGTTTACAGTTCGGTCGTCTTTCAGTAATTAAAGACCAGAACAGGCTTCTGGTAACAGAGAGTGAAAAAAAACTTTGGGGGGACAAAGAACTAATGAACTGCTGATAATGAGCTCATTAAGTAAGTAAAAACAACACTTTTACTCAATTTAAAGAACAGCTCTAAAATGTTTTCTTGCCAATGAGAAGATCGGTACCACACCTGTGTCTTTGTTAAGTATGGCGCTAAAGCCATGCTGTTAGCTTACAGCAGCTTAGCATAGCATGTTCGCCAAAAGACATTGTTTCACCATGTGAACTACCCATGTAACTTTCCCTGTTTGTGTAAAAAAAAAAGGGGATACCACAAGTTATGTATGGAGGTTCAAAGGTGCAGATATGCGTATTTTTAATTGTGGACAGAGCCAGGCTAGCTGTTTCCTCCTTCCTCCTTTATGCTAACATAGCCTAACAGCCTCCTAGTTCTAGCTCTATAGAGCCAGAAGGTGGAGCTAGTCTAGCTCTATCAATAGTCAACGCACAGACATGACAGTGGTGTCACTCTTCTCACCTAACTTTTGACAAGAAGGACAAATAAGTGTATTTCCCAAAAAGTTGAATTATTCCTTAAAAAAAATTAAATCCATAAGAAAATTAAATTTTATGCTCACGTCGGCCTAGTTGTTCCTTTAATAATCATATGTAAATATGGATAAAATTCCTGTTTCAAAAAAAAAATTCAAATACGAATTGGCACCAATTATATGGCAGCTGTTTTGGACAGCGGAAAGGAAATGACTTAAATGTGTGCTTTCTGCCGGCTCTAATTCTACAGAGTACAGTATATGACCCTTCATTATGGGCAGCAAACCCCCGGTAGTCTCCACTCACAGAGGTGAATAGGCTAATCCATATTTATTTTAAATGGGTGCCATCTGTTGGAGTAGGCTGGATGTCAGATGGGATACGCATTCATAATGTGTGTGTGTGTGTGTGCATCTGATTGCAGATCTCAGCTGGACAGAGTAATGAGGCATCGATGACTTACTACTCGGACGTGTGTGTTTGCACTCCTGATCTCAGCAGGGTGGTGGATTGCGACAGTGATGGATATGCGTGCGTGTTTGTGAAATTTGTTGCCGGGTTGAGTAACACCGCGGGGATGTGAGGTGGCAGTGCTGTGATGGACTGTGTGTGTGCATCTAGGTGCTAGGATACTCTATCTAAGCCAGGAATTGGTGTTGTGTGAGATGTGTGAAAGAGGGATTGCTTGTTTATATGACCTTGTTCCTTATCTCACTGTGCTTTGTAATTCCACCGCTGAATTGTTGAAATAAGTGCGCAGCGTACAGTGCGTATGTCTCTGTTTCGGTGTTTTCTGCAAGATCACTGGACTACTGGGCTTCCTCGAGTATGTTTTGTGTGTGTCACAGCATGAATGCAGATTTGCTTTCTTCTGGACTCCCTGCATTTCACTTGTCAGCTGTAATTTGTAAAGGTCTCTTTAACTGTGACCGGCACAGACCCATAAAGCCCCTGAGTTGAACACTGTTTGCATAAAAGATAGAAGAAATGCAGCCTGGCCTATTTCAGACAACAACAAAAATCCTCTCTTTGAAAGAATGCCTATGGGAAAAGTTAGGTTGCTCTGAGAACAAGGGGTTTGTTTATCTCACTATTGTATTTCTGTGTTACAATTTGTTCTTTATGAAACCACAATTTGGTCCCATCTAATGATGCACTTTGATGATGGCAGTCCAAGGCGCTGAGGTTAAGACGATTAAAAGCTCTATTTCTTGTTTTTCAACAGCGAGGTTACAGTGCCCTCTGTTATCATCCTCAACACATCCAATGAGCAGTACTTCCTGCCCAGTGAGCCGATTGAGACCATGGAGCAGCTGGTCCAATTCATCAACGGTGTTTTGAACGGTTCTGCACAGGTCCAAATCTTCCCTTCCTTCCTGCTGCTCCTGATTTCTGTTTATGTATTCAGCTCAGTTTTGCCCCCCCCCCCCCCCTCCTCCTTGTGTTGTACCATTGTAATCACACCAGTAGTCTTCATTAATCAAGCATGTTGCCTTGCATGATAAGTCCACCCTGGAAAATATTTTCCCCAGATGAGGTATTTTTGCAATCTCCGTTTGCATGTTTAGATTTCATTTTGCTGTCCTTTCTGAATAGATTATCTACAACAATTCTCCTAAGTCAAACACTGAAATCACTACATGCCTATGTATTGTAGTGCGTACACTAATCTGGAAAAGAAATGTCATCGTTACCCACTACTATACTGAAGTCACCAGATGTATGAAACCATAAGCCAAACAGCCAGAGTTCCTGTCCTTTTTCTTCCAAGAAAGGTCTGGGCTATTTTTTGCTTGGCAAAACAAACCACCTCCCACCAAATAAACAGCAACAGAAACCTCCATGTTCCTGCAGTCCAGTGCGGGCCAAAGCCTGGGCAGCCTCAACCTCCTCACTTCATGCTGGCAATGTCTGCCGTGAGGTGTCTCAAGGCTGGTTTGTGCTTCGTGTAGAGATACACAGAATAATGTGAGTTAAATGCATTAAATTAAAAATGATGCATATGGTGCATGAAAATAGTTGCTTTTAGACTGTTTTCTTTTTGTTGGTGAATGCGGAGAGCTGAATTTTCTACCCACATGTAACTAATGCTTTCTATAAGCATTAAAAACATGAAATTACACGGACACCTTGCATGAAGCATGAACCAGCCAGAGGAGGACACAGTTGGCAGGCTGTGGCATCGCTCGAGCAGGATTTTAGGGGGAATAGATACATTTATTTACAACCCTACTCACTGCTCTTGTGTTGCATGGGCTGGTTTCAGTTTTTAGGTCCTCTATCCGTCACTCCTTTGTAGAACAACTCCAACAACTTGCTATAAAAATGTTTGTATAAACTTCCCGAACTACATATACAGTTCTCACACAGCGTAAGCTTAAGTCTGCAACAGTGGCTTTCTCCAAAAATCATCTTATGCCCACCTTCAGCTCATTAACAGTCCTCCTCAGTCATAGCTCACTAATTGGCCATCTTGATGAATTAGCGTCGCAGATCACTCACTGGCTGCCCAGGTGCTGTTCCCAATAATTGAGCTCAGGCAGAGTAGAACCGCTGGACAGTGAGCAAACAAGAGTCGGACACATCAGATAATGTTGTGCAGAGAAGCAGTTAATTAAACAATATTTCAAATGTCTGGGATGGACTGGCCATATCACTGGAGCCTTGCATCTGTGTGCATACGGAATGAGTGGCTTTGATGATTTTATTGATATACTGATAACTGGTTTGTGATCTAGGGATTATCCACTAGTAATTGCATCAAATTATACATGCCAAACTGAAGAAAGGATGAAACCCTGTGTATGTACCATAAGTGCTGAATAGAAGATTGGGAAGGATAAGGCACAATAGCCCCTCCGTTTCCATTAAATGATCCTGTCTCCCCGCAGGCGTATGGAGGTGATGGCGTCATTCAGAGGATCAAACGTGTGGCCTTTGATGCCAAATCCACCATTATGGTAAGTTGGTGAGAGGTCATTCTAGGCTGTAGACAGTCAAAGAATATGTATATAGAAGCACAATGTTGTTAAAGTGCAAAATGCTCAAAAAGTATTGTGCCATATTAACGTTATACATATTTTAAAATGCACAGCATCACGTTGAATTTAAAACATTCAGCAATAAATAATTGCAAAATGGCTAAAAACAAGTCAGTCAATAGGATATCATCATCTTTTGAAGGATGGCTTACAGTTTATTCAACAGACATATTCATGACATAAAATAGCATTCAAAATTCAAAAAGTATTCAGAATTACATAAATAATATTCATAATATCTTACCAAATAATTGATTGATTTCACTGTCCATACTAAGTCCATTGTCCCTTCAAGTGCTTTTTAAAAAAAAAACATTTCTTTTTTTTAATCAACCGATCATTTTAAGCATTTAAAAGAATGAGTCATACCCAGCAACGGGGTGAGCCAAACCTCCTCACTAAGATCAACGTTACTGTCCCTTCCTTGCTCTGAGAAGTTTCCCAAATCACTCCTAAGCTAGGACTCCTTGTTAGACATTTTTAGGCTAAATTAGGAGCTGTCTGTGAATGTTCTCACAATGTTTTTTGTATACAGCCCATGACGGCAACACAACAAGCTGACTGATGACATTTATATGGTAAACATGTTGGCACACAGCAGACACATGCCAGCTTAAGCATTAATATGGAGCTGTGTATTCCTCTAGAGTCATTTGACCCATTGTCCGTATAAAAAAAGGTTTATATTACATTAGTTTCAGGCTAATATTATTTTGTCCTAATTTTAAATGACCTCCAGTGACCTGCTAGCCAACTGTTCTTCTGCAGGACACCTGGTCCTTGTTTATATGCTTCACACTATGCCTCACCTTGACTATGTTATTTCCCAATTTAAAGTAATGACTGTATATGTACATGCAACTAGCACAAAGTTCAGTAACACCGGAAAAACAAATGCCCAGGTGTTCTGTTCCTTCCCTCTGGGAGAAAAACAACATTCGGAGGAAAACACTGGGAGTACAACTGGGAATATTCGATGCAGGCTGAGCGAGAGGAGGTGGAGTGATTAGGGAGGAGAGGAGGTCAGGAGGCTGAGCTTGCTTCTCCTCCCATTTTTACTCTAAGTAGTTGGTTCTTTTGGGAAAACTGGTGTTTATTTCACCAAGGGTGTGATAGGAATGTAAATACAGCCATGTTGTACGCTCGTCAGTTGACCCAGTTGTACTGTTGAGCTTCACGCTGCTCTTAACAATGTCCTTAAAGGGATGTAGAGAACTTATAAAGGCAAATTATAGATTTTATTCAGGAAATTGTTGAAGTAGAAGGTGTAGACTTTGGGAACTTAACCTTGAGGTACAAAGGGTTGTAGACATATTTTTATTGTTTGTTTGTTTTTCGTGCCAGGTTTGACAGTTGGGTCTTTTACCTGGAATCAGTGGAAGAATAAGCTGTGTTGAAGCGTAATGTGCAGGTTTTTATTAGTTTCACATTAGCCACAACTAGCAGTTAGCATAAAAGTAAGAATCCATGTGCCAAAGGCTTATCTCACACCTGAAAGAGAAAGGAAACGCCGTTCTCTCGTTGCTTCCCTAAATTTAGCGAGCTGGGAGCATCACCACGGCTAGTCTTGCTCCACAGTGACATGATATCATACCATGCAGATAGGCCCTGGGGGGGGGGGGGGGGG
>JBBPCS010000002.1:7936776-7963609 GCA_037974645.1 Hollardia meadi
AATGAGAGTTTTAAATAGTTTTATTGTATTAATTTAAATTAAATTTAAGATACAGAAATGCCTACTGTAATATGTGATCTGGGTAATCTGGGTTAGAGCATGAAAAGCGTCAAATTACCTGTGTGACATTTTCATATGACAAAATGCAGCGATGCACACATTTTTAATTGTCTGCAATGCTTGGAATTTCCTTGTTAGAACACTATCTTTGCATATCGCAACTGGCATACACGTACTGTACATTTCATATTGTCTGTTTTATTTGCAGCAATGTTTTATCCTAATAAACCCCTTGTAAGATATGCAGTGCTGCCAGGAAAGAAAAGAATGACTGAGTACAAAAGGTCTGTCATTCATAGATGCAGTATTTCTCAATGAGGGAGACGAGTTTTAAACAAAGCAACATAAAACAAAATATTAGTCATAGCAGAGTATGTTTATGTACTTTAAAATGTGTCCCGAAGGGATGCCAGATTAGTTCTTTCATGGAAACTTCTAAGAAATTATAAGGACCTGTAAATAAAGTTCTGTTTCCCAACATAAAAGTCTAAATGGTCTCAATAGAATTCAAATTGAAATTTAAATCATTAAAAATACTGGAATCAGCCTAAAAACATTTGGAGCTGTAGGGAAGAATTTCGTCTGTGAAATACACAACTTCAAGGTCCTCAGTTGTTGCTGCCGTCCTGCATGATGAAATGGAAATGTTCATAGCAATATCCAACCTGACCGCATACATTTTAAAATTTTGCCCAACTTCGCCCTGTCCTCAGTGTGGTCAGCGGAGCTCAATCAGAGGAGCACTTTGACACACGGTAATATGTTCCCCTGCTGAGTGGCGCTGAATTGAAGCTGCCAATCAAGAGTCAGGAGCCTGAAGCTAATCAATCCAAGCAGGCCATGGTGTGATTTTTTCCTTGTCAAGGGTTGAGCAGTCTGACAGCCTGTTGGACGCTTGGTTTCACTCAACCCCTGCAGTCTATGTAAATCACGGAGCCATTGTAACACATAAAAAATGTGTCTGGCAGGCTCCGTTTAGAAGGCTGTCTCACTGATGCTCCCAAATTTACATAAAAATGATAAGCAAGTGATAAGCACACACTGTTATTAAACTACAATGCCTTTTTGAATGGGACCTGGGACTCTTTGTTTGGCTGATTTGTTTTTTATTCACACAGCTCTTCCAATTACAAAAAAAAACACTGTTTATTTCAACAACAAAGAAATGTCAAGATAGAGATGAAAGTTTGAAACACTGATACCATCATTCTCTAATGTATTCATTGTATTCAGTAGAAAAAAAACATTAAAGTGAAACAAAAACAATGCCAAAAAGAGAGATGGAGTGTAACATGGAGGGCTGTTCATCCGAAATGATAAGATTTTCCCTCTCGCACATAATCACTTTCACATTTCAAGTTTTATGTGCAACAATATTGGGCTATTTAAAAGACAGGTGCTCAACAGTGTTACTTGACATTTTCGTTTGACATTTATCAACATTGCAATGAGGGTGTGCAGATGCGTGCCTCTGGTTGGTATATGATGGAAATTGAATGGAAAAAAAATTGCTTCAGTGCACAGTCAGGCAGTTATTTTGATGTTTAGCCTTAAAAAGTAACAGACTTTTCTTAAGTTTTTTTTTGTTTTTTTTTTTCAGTTAAATTGATTTGGTGGCATTCTGCAACAGAATTAACACATCCACTTCAAAATCATACCACACAGTCAAAAGGATGTTCCCTGTGAGGGTAAAGTTTCCATGTTTTTGCAAGAAACTTCAGAATTAATTAAAAAGCACACCATGAGATGTCGAGGGATTTACTTCATAGCTCAGGAAGGCAGTCCTTTTTTTTTTTTTTTTTCTGGTGAGGCATCCTTCAATGAGGGCAAGCCTGTGTTCATAATTCCATTTTTCATCAAAGTGTGTTTTAATCTCAACATTCTCAATATTCTGCACACATCTTAACAGGGAATCCACCGTCCTTATCATTTATTTTATTCCCGAAGTCATTTTAAAGTTCAAAAATTATAGATTTCCTCCAACAAAGTGCAATACAGCACTGCGTACTGTGCATAGTTATATTCCCAATGTTTATAATTTCACAATTTGACTGTTGTTAAGAGTATCATATGAAGAAGAGCACGTGCCAAAGCAGGGAACATGAGCCGTGCCAGAGAATTATGCAGGAAACATCCAGCTGTTGGTCACTGCTAATACTTCCTCCCTTTGAAGTCAGAGTCTCTGTGGCTCGCGGAGCTGCTTCTTCAGGCCGGCCCTCAAAGCACCGTTCTGTGTCTGCCTGGCAGGAAATTATGGCAGTCTGACAATAAGGACATGCTGGAAGCCTCAGAGGACAGATGGAAATGAAAACGGGTCAATGTGGCTTTTATGTACTTTCTCTTACCAACCAGAAAAAATAGTTGAGTTAGAATCGGCGATATAAAGACTACGTACAATACACAATAAGTGAAAAGTGAAGGTGAAAGTGTATGCACAACAGGTGTAAAGAGTACTAGAATATAAAAGTACTGTTACTTTACACAAATGTTACTCAAGAACAGCTAATAATCCTAGACTAAAAATGTACTGAGGTACAAGTACAAAGTAAGTCTGTTTAAATGTACTCTGAGTAAACTGTGCGTTACATTTTGGAAATCACGTTTGGGGGGTTGGTTGTATAATGTCACTGTTAAATTAAGAAATTCAATGTTTCATTCAATGACGATCCAACAACACTGGTGGAACAACATCAAGCCACCGAGCCCTTACGTCCAAACCGACAATAAACTCCAGTTGTTTAGACAGATTTTGCAGCCTGTCCATACCACCGATAATCAACTATAAATATACAACAGCCTTCCTCTGTTTGACCTCACTACAGTTAACTGGAAAAGAGTCCAAAACTGAGACAAGTAATCACATGACCACAAATAAATAAAACCATCTGTGGACACTGTGGTAGGTGCAAAAAGCAACATACAGAAATGAAATAACTGCCATCGTGCTGCAAAGAGCGCTGCACAGTTTTACACACCACATAGCACGCACACACAACGCTATGTTACTAGTGGATGTACTCGCCTGTCTGATCCCTGTCCACCCTCAATCCGCTCTTGGTTCAACTTCTTTGCTTGGCCAATCTCACTGCATATAATTACCAGTCCACTGTCCCGCTATAACCAGTCCATTTAGCCTCTCTGTCCCACTATAACCAGTCCATTTAGAGGCTCTGCTGTCGCAGCTTTGCCAGAAATAGAAAGAGCAGCAAGTCCTCACACACCTCACTGAAGGTAGAAGTTCATAAGCAGTGTGTCAAATTTAGAAATCCCTGCTGAAGATCCACCGTGAGCGTTTGAGCTTTTAGCGTTTTGTCAAACCGGCATCACCTGTTAGTCACGTAACATCGGGGTGCGTTTGATATGTGTCACTTAGTGTGCTCGCTAAGGTGGTGGTGCATTTAATCGGTGATTGATTGAGGGAGATGCGGCCACTTTTTAACTACGCCAAGGTACAATACTGCTAACCTTAACCTATAATGACGTCATCCTTAATTTTAGAGCATTATTGTTTTTACTCAGTAACGGTTTCACCTTGAAATGTACAATACAGTTCTAAAAAGTACTTAAGTAAATAGAAAATAGATGTTTCCCTGTAGACAAGAACACCAAAAAGTAAGAAACAGAAAATACAGGTCGAGATATAAAACCTTTGTAAGATGACTGTCCATTTAGAGAATGATTTTCCCGAGGGAAGGATTATTTGTAAACTGATGGATGTGCCCTGAAGTCCACCATTCAGAAATCCACAACAAGAACACAAGAAATCAATGAGACAATTTGCTGTGAACTGCAAATGAACTTGCTATTTGCTTGTTTATGGATTTTAATTAGGGCCAAATAGTCTCATGAATTTATGTAAAGCTCTCATACACCAGTCTGTGTACATCACAAACAGAGCTGAGGGAATAGGGCCAGTGGTGCAGGCTGTGGAGGAGGTCTGTGCTCTGGTGCCAAAACATTGCCTGATGTGAAGCAGGCACAGTTATCCCTGCACTGCGTCTCATCTTTTAGTCCCTTTTCAGAGACGCTGCAGTTTCTCACTAGATGCTGCCGTGAGTGACACTAGAAACTCATCCCCTATTTCCCTGCTCCACGGCGACATGTCAGCCGCAGAAGCTGACGAGATGTAGAACTATGCGAAGCAAGTTTGCCCATTTGAATAATGTGCACCTGGGAGAACACAGATCCTCTCTCAGACTCTTTGATGTGTTTGCAGTGAAAAGATGACTCCTGACAGCGTCAGATTAAACCCCAGACTCTCTGAAAGTAGCAAGAAAGAGTGGGGGGTGGGAGACGCTGGAGTTGTAATGTCACACTGCAAAGAGCTAAACCACAACACTGGTAGCAATGATGTATCCGGCACAGTGGGATGTTTCATTCGGCACGCTCTGAGAAAATCACATGTCACTCTTTGGGATCGGAATTAGTTTTAAGGGCTGTTTATTCGCTTCTGTACGGCGCCAATGTGTCGTGTTACACAAACTAATATCTGCATACGAAAACAGGACAAAATCAATCTTTGCAGAGGAGGCGTTGTATTGTGATGGGAGGGGTGACAGGGGCAATTGTGAGCTTCAATTGGCTGTATGTTTGGTTCACGCTGTTTTTAAAAAAAAAAAAACAGACTTTACAAGCTTCATCTCTCTTCCTGTCACCTCGCATAAAAGCGTGCCTTTTTAAGATTCCAATTTTCCGTTGGGATGCTGAAATTAGCATCCTGAAATATTCATGGAAAGGTTCAGAACTTGTATTGTACACCTCCGAGGACTTGAACAGGTACCATCAACATCGGCTGCGTTCGTAAATCTTTCATGGGCGCTGTGCCACAGAGCTCAGATCAGTGAATCGTCAACGTTACACACGTCAGGTACATTAAATTTCTCCCTTCAAACTGATTCTTTGTTAGAACACAGTGTCCTAAAGTAGCACTGCCCAATGTCCTAATGGTAATTACCAGTATTAGTTTAAAGACTGATTCAGGTTTATTATAACTTGTGTCTTACTTACGTTTATTTGAGTTATGATAATATAGTATTTACCAAATTAACTGCTGAGACGTGGAAGTCTGACGGGGCAAGAAAACAACTACCTGAGTATGTTTATCAAGTACTTAAGTAGATTTTTGAGGCAAAACTTTCCATTTTATACTACTTTATACTTACTTTATACTACTCTGCTTAACTTCAGAGGGACATATTGCACTATTTAACATCACTAGCCTACATTTATCATGACTTCTTAGTTACTTATCAAATTAATATTTTACGTGTTTACAAAAACATGATAAAAGAAAAGAAAAATGGTAAATAATTGATATAAATCCCAAACAAGCAGCCAGTGTGTAGTTGGGGTCCCTTTTCATGTTGTCAGCAGTTCCATTAAAGACGTATTTTCCCTTCTAAACCCAAAAAGTTTTTATTGAGATAAAATTCCCCTCAAAATAAATGTGAATTTATGCAGCAGAACTTACATTTTTCCTTTCTATCCTGCTCCATTATTCATCTCCCAACTGCCCAGATTTTTATTGTGACCCTTTGGAGGGGCCTGACCCCAAGACTGGGAACCACTGGACACTAAACACTACCTAACTGTATATGAAATGCCAAATAAAGTGCTTTTGCTTTTGATATTTTAATTACAAGTTGTTGATAGTGTTCATCTATTTCTTGCAATGGAGTATTTTTTTACTGCGTCAGTATCAGATGAGCTGAACAGACGACGTAGCGTGTCGTAGTTTACAGAGCAAGAAAGAGCCATGAGGGCTGGAGGGTCAGACGCACAACCGTCACCCAGGAGACCAGAGCTCACGTCCCGATTGAAACCAAGCGTCACCGGTCTTTTCCAAAACCTAACCAAGTGTTTTTTGTGCCTAAACTTAACCAAAGTAAAGTGGACGTTGTACGTCAGGATGAGACTCAAGACAAAACACCTGGGATGCATTGTGTAATATAGTTGATTGTTGGGTCTCATTCCCAGGTCATCAAATCCCGATGTTATGGTTTCCCGGGTCGTCAAATACTGATGCTTTGGGTTGGCCTACCTACCGACCTACCAACCGAAAGCATCAGTTTTTGACGACCCAGGAATAAGACTCAACAACTTACAAATTGCTCCTTTAAGTAAAGGAGTAGGAGTATGTTGTACTTTCCATCGGTGCGCACACAACCACAGAGCAACAACAGGTTTGAGTTGAACAAGCAAGTCGGTCTGTAAACTGTGATGTTTTTGGGAAATAATTTTCAGCTAAAAGTTTGGGTGACTCATTAAACCCTGTCTGATTTTACTTCCTGATATTAATCCACAGAAATACAGATAAAATCGGTGGCATTACATGGAAATTACCCCCCCGGATGTGGTGGCTGACATGTTTTCAATGTGCCTTCAACATATTAAAATGATCAAAAACTCCTCTTAAATGTTGTTTTCTGTTTTGTCAAATATTGTATTTTGCCCCTCAGAGCCAAAGGATTTGGAGTAATGACTACCAACAGGAAGGATGGCCGCTCTAAAAATAAGTAACTAAACTGCATTTATCCTTTTCGAGTTTATGCATATTCTCTTCCACTGAGTTATTACAAACTGTATGTGGTTCTGAACAGGTCTATTATCTACACTTTCTTCTGTAAAAACTAATTCTAGCACACAATGCACTGCACTTTATGGTACTGTACATTTTTCTCTCTTTCGCCTTCTTTCTGTGAATAATAATTAAAGCACTACAAGGTCATCCACAGAACTGCCAAGATGAGTTGAAAAAATCTGGAAAAAGACGTGTCATTAGCAGTTAAATATAAGGTTCTGTTTGAGCTGATGTTGAGCTGTTTCATACTAATTTCAGAGCACTTTTAAGTAAACATGAGTAGCTGACATTTACATCTGTCTGATGTCCTCACCTGCTACTCCATGTAAGCTGCTGTCTTTTGTTTCCATTTGACAGGATCTATAGGAGAATGCAAATGTCACAAGTGGTGTGCAAACTGCAAAGACAGAAGTGATGTGCAAACTGCAAACAACCAAAGAAATGTACTAATGGAGACGACAGAGGTGATGTGCAAACTGAAAGGGGTGAACATTGAAGGGATGAAAGAACATCAGCGAACGGAAACGACAACAGATGTCAGTCCACATTAAGCAGCAGGTATTAAGGACATCAGACAGATGCAAACGGCACTGAAAGGTAACAGAGTGCAGTCATTAACCAGTTACTAATGTGAAACAACAATTAAATGTACGGCAGCATGAAAATGTGTAAATAGTATACACAACAATAGTATTTTGACACAAACAGAACATGGCGCATGTATTACAAGAGATGCCGAACATGGTTTTTCTTGCACAGTTTACACAGAAGGTTATTATATTCTGAGGCTGAAGGTTACACACATTCACAGGTGTGCTGACGCACTCAAAACCAAACAAACGGCTAACAGCTCCAGTCTTTCCTCCCTGTCAGAGAAATGTTTCCCATTTACGTCTGTGGACGTTATTATGGATGGTTACTCGGCAGCGTGTGTTTACATTTTCGGGCTCATCAGGTAAACTATTTCCTGGCAAATAGATTTAATGGTTTTGAGGGACCACAGTGATTCCGAAACCACCCCGAGAATACTTTGTCTGCACTTTTTTTTTTAATACTGTGATTGACGGACTGTATCATAGCACCGAACCCATCTTTGAAACTTGAACAGTTGGAGCCAATTTTCCCTGTGCCTCTACCCAGAGGGCCGGATGCATGCAGGACACAGGCATGCTGAGCAACTCTATACTCTTGAGGCAAATTGAAATTCTCTACAGGGAGGGGAGTCTTTCAAGAGCCTGGTTCGCACCTCCCTTTTCTCCCAGCATGGCATATTTTTAATAAGGGCACTGCTGTCAGCACAAACCTTCTCTTTTCAATATGTAAGACTGGAGGTTTGTTTAACTTAACAAGCAAAGCCAAGATTTACAAAGCTTCAAACAGCCAGCATAAACAGCAGGAGAGCTGCAGTAGGCACATGGACACTAGCTGCCACCTGTCACTCAAGGATGCATTTATTCCATGTTTGACACTTTCTTGGCAATTTACCATTCATCTTCTCCGATCAAATGTGCTTGAAATGTCGTGAGGCAACCAGCACCGAGCCACTGCTTGAGGAGCTCCTGCTCATCCCGAGGATGGAGCAGCTGTGGATGATTGTGATTAGAGTGCTAGTTTGCTGCGGTTGACATCAGTCCGTCATTCCACCACACCAAGGCTGCCTCTAATTAGTTTGCTCAGTTGAACCTCAATCTCTCCAACATAAGTCTAGGGAGGAACCAGTGTGTGGCGTAGTGGCGATTAGAAGTTATTCCAGTTAGTTTTGGAGTAAACCTTCAAAGGGTGGTGGTCGTGTGCTCCAGATAAACATTTCTCTTGATCGGAGCGATTTTCCCCCCCAGTGAAGACAGGATGTAATGCAAGCAGAGGCGACTAAAGATAGATCAAATTAGACAAGAGTACTCTGCTGAGAAGCGTGGAGGTTGAACAGATGGACAGTTAATGGAAGTGAAAGTCTGGGGACTTTTCTCAAAACACTTTTCCTTAAAGTGGAAATTGTCGACTTCCAATCCCTAGTGTTTCCAAGTGGTATTATAAGCCAAACAAAGACCCCTCTCTACATTGCTTTTGTACCTACCTACTTACCAAGATATAAAGTGAGGGTTGAACTTGCTGTGAACCAAATCCAAGCGTACCACAAATCAACTGATGAACTTGAAATGTATGCCAGAGAGAGGACTGCCCTGATTACTGGCAATATGTAACACGATAACTGAGCGCTGAAGTAGCTGACGTCAAGCACGTTAAAAGGTGGAGGGTGAGAGAGAGTGGATACGGATACATTTACCTAAGTTCACCCATCTCTTCTTGGCCGCGGCAATAATTTCATGATCACAAATCCAAGCTGCCCCTGCCAAAGAAGAAATACCAGCCTTGGCATCACTGAGTGAGGTTCGGCCAGTAGCACAAAGAGGTTGAAAAACCAAGTCCACAGAAGTGCAATAATCATTTTCTGCAGAGAAGTGGATCCAGGATGATGAATAGGATTTTTGAGCAAATATATATATATATATATATTATTTTGTGTGGGTCTTTTATTCCCCGACCGCATTTAGTATGAGCAGCGTTCATTTTCTAACTTTGACGGTTACAGGTAATCACAGTAATAACAGAACAGGAAGGCTATTTTACTCGTACTTTCCCTCAACTTTTCTGTACTCATCGACTTTTAGCTCCAAGCTGTTCGCTCTACTACTACTACTGCTACTAACTTTCAATATTTATAGATTACAGATGGACAAAATGGACAAGAGGAGTGGGTTGTCTCTTAATACAGAAATATAATGCAGCAAAAAGAAAAAACTTTGGCCGAGAGAAATGGAGCCTTGTTGGAGTTGAAGTGTATAATCAATCAATAACCCTCAGCCCATGCCAATTAAGAAAAATATGCCTTAAAGTATAACTAAGCAATATGAAACAATGATTCTAACGTTGGCTGTAAGAAACATACTTTAATAAGTAAGAGTAGCAACTGAAATCACAATATCTACATTAGTATTTTTATAAGTTCTGTATTCTGAATGGGTTTTTGGTGGCTGTTAGTGGTACTGCATTAAGGCAATGTTGCATTGGCTTCAGCTCGTAGCGATGGTTTTTCATGGTGCAGCTGTGCCGAATTTTCAGTTTATGTTTTTTTTTTTTTTACAATGAATTTAAAGCAAACTACTGACACACTGAATGACATCTTGCTACAGAGTATTAGGAGTATCACTTTGTATGTAAATCGAAGCCATGTACAGTAATAGTGATATAATTACATATATTATCAGATTACATAATTAGCGTTAATTTCAAAGCTAAACAAGGCCTAGTCAGTGGTGATCTGTTCCTCTGCAGACTGGGCAGCTGATGCAGTAAAGCAGCATATGCTAAAAACTAAATCGGCTTGAAAATGTCTGAATCTTTCAGTTGTTTACAGAGCTTCCAAACCTCTTCCTGGTTCCTGAAGTATAATCTTTATGTTTATGAAGCCATTTGACTGATGTGAATTCAAGATTACCATCACCGTTTAAATTTAGACAGCTTTTTATGCGGCGCATCTCCTCTCCATATGGAAGACTTTTGCCCAGAGAGAGATGACTGTGTATTTCCTGCAGCCGTCCTGATAAAGCCAACTGTGTGCCTCTAGCGTGTGCTTTTGAACTGTGGGGAGGGGGGGAAAAAAGCATCATGCAACAGTGGTCTCTGTGGGATAGCATGCTGCAGAGGACACACGTGAAGTGGGTATGGAGAAAGCACTCAATCATTCAATGAAAATGCTGCACAGAAACCTAATATACAGAGAATGAGGTGATCAATGAGTGCACCGTGCAGGCAAATGTCACACATTTCTCGAAGAGGAGATGCTTTTGAGGTTATTGGATGCCTTTTCTGTTGCCTCAGGAACTGTGTTACTAAGACATGTAACTGAAACCTGAAAGATAAAAAAAAATGTAAAAAGGCATTTGGGGCAAAAAATAGGCTCATTTCAGATTGAATATCTGATGAGATTAATCCTGTAATCCTTGTGCATCAGCACAAATGTCAAATAGTGAACAAAAATGTAACAAGACTAATTATAGTCACTAAAAAGTTATTCTAAGGATAGTTTTATTTTAAGTTGCGGTATCTTATAGGCTTACAAGATCTTCCTGCCAAGAGTCAGATAAGAAAACCAATACCACTCTTAGATCTGCCCAACCGGTCAAGGAAGATGGCGACCCACCTAGAGCCGGGGTCTGCTCCGAGGTTCCTGCCTTCTAGAAGGCAGTTTGTCCCCGCCACTGTTACAAGTTCTTGCTCATGGGGGAATGTTGGGTGTGTAACCGACCTACTCTACATGTAAAGTGTTATGAGATAACTTTTGGCTTTGTCTTGTTTTTTGTCTGGCGCCTCTAAAAGCTGTAGCAGGCTTCCCAAAATAATAAACTATTCCATTAAAGAAAATATCTAATATTTAAACATATTGGAAAATATTAGCTTTCACGTCAAAAGTTACATGAGAAGATCAGTAGCCTACCAGTCTCTTGTCTGTCCGTTCAGTATAAAGCTACAATCAGTAGCCAGCTGACTTTGCTTATCTTAGCAGCAGAGGGGCAGAGGGGAGCAGCTAGCCGGGCTCTTGCATAATACCAGTATCACCTACCAGCACCAATAAAGCTGTATATTATAGCTGGTTTATTTAATCGAGAAATAAAAAATAAAAAATGCTGCCAGCAGCCAGAGTCCAGGAAGTTACTGGTCCCTGCACCCGAATACTGCAAATTAATTTTTACAGTTCAATTTTTAGATTAAGGCCCAATCCCAACCCCCCCCCCCCTTGGCCCTACCACTTGACCTCACCCCTCTGTAGAGTATGATGTCCAATTTCTTTTGGGGATCGAGGCGTAGTGGCCATCTGGCCCTCCAAATGGAGCGTTTTCAGATGCAGACTCCAAATGGAGTGGTGGAAGAAAAATTCCACAATGCTTTGCAGACCGAGGCAGTGTAACATGAGACATGGCTCCTGGTGTGAGGGGGGGAAGTCCATATCTTTGCAAATCATACAAAAAATTTAAAAATCTGACAGAATATCTAATATAAAGGAATATGTAATCGGATTGTAAATGACAAGCATTTCAGAAAAAAAAATCGCTATTCACAATGTCAATAGAACTTGAACATATAAATGATGATTTGTGAACGTTTAGTAGAGTTTTTATTTCAATGTCCTGTAGGCCTAAAGGAAGCTTGAAATACAATCCTACAGAAACTGTTCTGGACTTCCCCCACTCATCTGATATCAGTGCAGGGCAGACATTTCATCATAGTACTATAATATTATAATTATGATGTAACATTCCTTGTGGAAAAAACTCTTTCCATGTGTTTTCCATTTTCAGAATGACAAGTGGTGTCTCATTTTCAAAGTACAGATTTCAGGCCCTCCCTTGAAGGGCCACTACCCAGCCCAGTAGAGGGCACACACACACGCCAAGGGGGGAGCACTTGGGAATGGACCTGAATCAAGACTCAATCAAGCTCCCCTTTAAATAAGCAAGACATGTTAATTTACGGGTTTAACAGATGTTGGGGGGCTAATATTGTTCCTTAGATGAATCTGAATCTTCTCATGTAATTATAAACAAGACAGCAAGTGTGATTTTCCCATAACTATTCCTTTAATAGGTTGTTTGCTTATTGTGAAAACCCTAGCCTATAGGGTCCCTCTCAATATTACTGATTTTCGTAGATCCAAAAAAGGAATCTGCTTTGTCACCGCTTGTTTGATCCAGCTTTTTTTTTTTACCCTCAGCCTTAATTTGAGCAGGAATTATCAGTCAACAGCCCTGTTAGTAATACAGAGAGAGAGGGAGAGAGAGAGAGAGAGATTTCCTGAAATTAATATTCAGCCTTCCCACTCTCTATAACATGCTTCTGAAGTCACGGCTCCCTCTACAGTTTGTACAGTGGAAATTTTCCACCCAGTGCAGGAAAACAATCAGACTGTGCTGAACAGTCGGGAAGACATAACGGAGACGGGTCCGGAGACACAGCTTTACTTGGGTGATGTGTTTCTCAGTTGGCAGTAGATGGAGGAAGATCTATAGAGACTGCACATCAACATCTCGAATATTTCTCCTTAGGGAGGCGGATTTGCTGTTTCCTGCGGACAATGCGAACAATGTCTCATTCTTTGAATACTTGAGGAGTGACGACAACTTTCCTCTTCCCGGACTTCACCACACTAATCGCGGAAGATAAAGCGTGGAGAAAAAAAAGGGAGAAAAAAGAAAGAAAGAAAGAAGGAAAGAAAGAAAGAAGGAAAGTACCGGATCTAACAATGCAAACAGATCGATTTCCCGATCGGGATTTGCAGTTTTAAGCGCCAGGCAGTTTGGGGTCTCTGCAGCGGGGACACCAAGCGATGTTATCAGTGGAGATGCGCGGTTTGCTGAGGTTCATGTCCGTGGATGTTGCGGCTCGGTCGGGCTGCACACGGTGCCTTTGGGTGGCTGTGATTGGACCGGACACAGACTGGGGCTGACTGATGTTTGACCGAGAGGAAATGTTTTGGGGAGGAGATCAATATGAGTTACTGGCGCACGCGAAGGGGGGGGAAACGCCAGTCTTCGCGAGCACACGCACTACTATGAGGACGGAGGAAAACATGCAGGCATAAGGACTTCATTCTCTTGGATTTATATTCAAAACCAGAAACATCTGCTTACAGTCAGACATTTATTTAATGTGTTTTGTTGCCTTTGGAGATTGTTGCAAGATTGTTCCAAGTGGATACAGATGTGTTTGTTCCTGCACTAAAGTTGTTTTTTCCCCCTCTTCTTGACTATCATGCATGGGACTTTAATATTCCATCATTTGTCTTATAGAATCTAATTTTTTTTTTTTTTGCACGTTAACATCACATGGACTTTTACTCTGAAATAACAACTGAAGTGATGGGACATTAAAACAGCTTTTCCAAGGAGGAAAACAGTCAGTTGCCTGATTTTTGAAACCCAGTAAAATGCATTCACAAATGCCCGGCAACATGGCAGTTAATTGGGTTGTATATTGTGCTTTTTTACTGCCACTGTTCGCCGTGGGGACAGCTTTCTCCGGGGTTTTCAACACCTCAGACAGAGACATTTTTACAGATGATTTGCTGCAGGTCAAGCTCTCACAAGACAGAGCAAATGAGCAGTGGAAACTTCAGTCTACTGATTCCCATCCCAACCTATATTTTAACCAAGTGGATGTGCTGCACTTGAGGCAAAGGTCCTCCACCACCCACAGTCACATATTTAAAGTCATCCGGGCGGCTGCACTCACCATGTTGTCTAATGTCCCCTTTTACATGCCCCCTGCAAAACATGCAGATTTTACAAGCAAGTGGAATGAGATTTATGGCAACAACCTGCCTCCTCTGGCTTTCTACTGTCTGTTGTGCCCAGAGGACTCTGCCGCTCTGCAGTTTCTTATCAAGTTTATGGACAGGATGGCTGAATACCCAGACTGGAAGGTGACCAGTGCACCTAACGATGAGGTCCCCGTGGCGCATTCTCTCACTGGTTTTGCTACTGCTTATGACTTTATTTACTCCTTCCTGGATGAACAGCGGAGGGAGGTTTATCTCAAGAAAATCCGCTCTGAGACAGAGGAGCTGTATGAGCTCTCAAAGTACAGGGGGTGGGGGAAACAGTATCTCCAAAATCATCAAACCACTAACATATTAGCCATCCTGATTGGTGCAATAGTGGTCGGATCACATGACGATCCAGAGTCGATGATCTGGAAACAGGTGGCAGTAAACTGCATGGAGAAAACTATGTTTCTCCTAAATCACATTGTTGATGGGTCTCTGGATGAGGGGGTAGCCTATGGGAGCTATACAGCCAAGTCCATCACACAGTATGTCTTCTTAGCTCAGCGCCATTTCAACATTGACAACCTGCAGAACAACTGGCTGCGGGGACACTTCTGGTTTTACTATGCCACTCTGTTGCCGGGGTTTCAAAGAACAGTTGGCATCGCAGACTCCAACTACAACTGGTTTTACGGGCCGGAGAGCCAGCTTGTTTTCCTCGACACATTTGTCATGAGGAACGGGACGGGTAACTGGCTGGCCCAACAAATTAGAAAGCACCGACCTAAGGACGGTCCCATGGGACAGTCATCTGCACAGCGGTGGGCTACACTTCACACAGAATACATCTGGTACAACAACCACCTCACACCACAGCCTCCCCACGACTTTGGCAAAGCCAGGATGCATATTTTCTCAAACTGGGGTGTGGTTACCTATGGAGCAGGGCTGCCCAACAGTCAGGGTAATACTTTTCTCTCCTTTAAGTCAGGCAAGCTGGGTGGCCGTGCAGTCTATGACATTGTCCATGACAAGCCTTATTCCTGGGTGGAGGGCTGGAACAGCTTTAACCCAGGTCACGAGCACCCCGATCAGAACTCTTTCACATTTGCTCCTAATGGACAGGTTTTTGTGTCTGAAGCACTTTATGGTCCAAAGTACAGCTATCTTAACAATGTTTTGGTGTTCAGTCCGTCACCCACCAGCCAGTGTAACAATCCATGGGAGGGTCAGTTGGGGGAGTGTGCTAAGTGGCTGCGCTGGACCGATGAGGGCGTTAGTGATGCCAGAGGGGAGGTGATCGTCGCCTCCTCACACAGGGACACCATGTTTGTGAGTGGGGAAGCGGTGTCGGCGTACTCCCCTGCTATGAGACTAAAGAGTGTGTTCAGAGCCTTGGTTCTGCTCAACTCACAGACTTTGCTGGTGCTCGACCACGTGGAGAAGTGGGCCGATTCACCTGTCACGTCCCTCAGTGCGTTTTTCCACAATCTTGACATTGACTTTAAATACGTTCCTTTCAGATTCATGGACAGATATAACGGCGCGATGATGGATGTGTGGGATGCTCATTACAAAATGTTCTGGTTCGACAGCCAGGGTCACAGCCCTGATACCAGGATACAGGAGGCAGAGCAGGCGGCTGAATTCAAAAAGAGGTGGACTCAGTATGTCAATGTCACTTTTCAAATGACAGGTGCAGTCAGCAGAGTAGCTTATGTGTTACATGGGCCATATGTTAAAGTGTCCAACGCGAGATTTATGGATTATGGCAAGAATGGTGTGAGACTTTCTTTAACTATAAATAACACAGAAAAGATAGTCTCTATTGCTACGAACTATAAAGACATAGGAGCTCGGTTGACTTATTTAGGATTTGGTGGTCACTGTAAAGTTGAGGATAGATATCAAATCACTCGATATGGCCTTGGGACGCAACTCATCCCCAAACAAATCAGCAGTGATAATCAGCTGTTTGACCTTGGGTTCACAGTCAATGTGATAGCGGGGGTCGTTCTCTGCGTGGCCATAGGATTTTTGACCATGCAGAGAAAGTTTTATGTCTGCTTCAGCAGACTCATGCGTTACGCCCTCCTGTCTGTGCTCATTCTGTGGATAGCAGAGCTGCTGTTTGTGTCTAATAGCTGCGATCAGCTTCTCTGTGGGGTAAATTGGAAAGGTGCGGGTGCCAAAAGCGAAGTAAACAAGCAAATCAGACTATACGAGCAGAACCGGCTCCCCCTGCCCACCGTCCTCATAACAACCCTTCCTGGATCCGGATCAGAAATACTCAAGCATCTTTTCTACAACAGCTCAGACTTTGTTTACATAAGAGTTCCCACCGAGCATGTGGACATTCCTGAAACTGAGTTTGAGTTTGACTCTCTGGTCGATGCCTGCGAGTGGTCGAAGTCAGACGCCGTGCATGGACGGTTTAAGATTATTCAGGGCTGGCTGCATTCGCTCGTCCACAACACCAAGCTGCACTTGCAAAATATTCAGCTGGTGGAGGGCAGCAGGGTCAAACAGCCCCAGAGAGTCGGGCCCTCTAGGGACAGAAAGAAAAGATCGAGGCGGAGAGAGCCGGCCTCTGAGCTGAAGGGCAAACTGAGAGCCAGTCTAGACAGAGATGCAGAGTATGTAAGGGAGATGAGACGCCACGTTGCAGAGTACCCTAACGCCCGGGTGGTCCTCAACATGCGGAGTGGAAGCTGGGCGCTCAAACTGCCTTTCATTCAGGAGGCTGTGGGACCTTCCCTCAGGACAATCTACTTGGTGAGGGACCCTCGAGCGTGGATTTATCTCATGGTTTATAACAGCAAACCCAGCCTTTACTCCCTTAAAAACATCCCGCAGCACCTTTCCTTGATATTCAAGGAGGATGCTGTCAGTGAAGGGTGTCCAACTGTGGCGCCTGAGTTTAAGATAATCCAGAGGCTGCTTTCCCGTTCAGAGACAAACCCCATCGTGATACTGGCTCATCTGTGGCTGGCTCACACCGCAGCAGTGCTGAGGGTCAGCGAGGGCCTCCCAGAGGAGTCCTACCTCCAAGTGAGGTTTGAGGACGTGGTCAACTACCCGCAGGAGACGGCGGAGAGCATTCACACATTTCTAGGGGTGCCTGTCTCACCCGCAGCCCTCAACCAACTTATATTCACCACCTCCACCAACCTGTACAATCTAATGTATGAGGGGGACATTTCACCAGCCAACATTGACAGGTGGAGACAAAAAATGCCACGAAAGGACATCAGACTGATAGAGGACGTGTGTGGGAGTGTGATGAAGAGGCTGGGTTACACCAGGTTTGCCAGTTAACTTACTGCTGCTGGTCAGCTAATATTGAGCTGTCTGGTTTGCTGTCTCGTTGTGTTCTAAAAAGGATTTTTGTTTTTATTTTTGCACTGACCTTAAATTTAAAAAGAGATGTTACAAGTTGAGGAAAAAAGTGGGGAATATTTCTGTTCTTTTTTTTTTTTTCTGTGTTTGGGTGTATGTAAGGTGTTGCGCAGACTATAGCTAGCGGTCATCTTGAGGGATGAGTATTTTACATTAAAACAGGTGGAAGGCAGCTTGTGTTATTATTTACCCCCGGCAGCCATTCACACTTACTTGTAGCACTCTTTTATTGCAGAGGAACACCACTGAATTTCAACATAAATTATGCCATTGCAGCATCCTACAACAGCTCAGTTTCTCAGAGATTATTTAATGTATGTTTTAGTAAGACATGAACAATGACTTTTCCCCATCCCTAATCAGTGATGTCAGAGCTGTTTGTGGAAAATCTGTTATTACTGGCATTATGTTTGAATGGGGGGTGGGGGGGCATTTATCAATACAAAAACAGAAACATTATGAAGCTCATTAAGAAGAAAGACTTGTATTTATTTTCTAATTTGTAGCTTTAGGAGGAACTAATTTGGCTGTCATGACTTTAATATCTGAAATTTGACTATTTCCCTCGAAAACTAAAACATGCTGCAGTGTGTTTTAGGAATGAGAGAAAAAGATGAAAGTAGCGCTTTATTGCTCTGGTACAGACTTATGAATGATATGGATTGTATTTTCATTATATCAGTAAAGAGACTTTATTTGAAGCTCAAAGATGTCATGACGGTTTGGTGTCTTAGCACTTTCACAGGGACTCTTTTGATTGTATGCGGGATTCAGTGCATTTTCCAGAGCTAAACTTTATGTACTCAATTAGCTTGGAAATACGAATCCCCTGAAGATGTATAAACCTTTGAAGATATTATGTCTAGAAAAAAGAAAGTTAGAAGTATTTATGGGTTCCAAAGACACATATCCCAAAGGATCAGGAATGAATATGATTACTATAACTCCTGTTGGCATTTATTGAATTAGATCAGAGGGAAGTGCTTAATAGGGATCAAACTGGAAAAAAAACAACCTGTCAGACTTGACACATTTCTAGTCAAAGCAATTTCCAAAGCACCCCCCACCCCACACCCCCCTCAGCTACTCATATTAATCCGCAAAATGCCATAACTGAGTCTTATCATGTGTTTAATGTCCACACTATCTTTACTATGAAGGCAATCGGCACAAGTTTCCATTTGCTGTCCTGGTCAATCAGATATCCGATGATCTTTTTGGCCCTTGGTCTTGAAAGAGTTCAGTGAGCCGTGTACTGAGCAGGGGCTGAATATTAAGTATCGCTAAAGAAAGACAAAAAAAAAAAAAAATCAGAGACCATTTCTACTCTGTGATTCTCTTTGGCCTTGGCAAAACTGTACACTCCTCAGTAACTTCTGATGCCGTCTTGCTGAAACATTTCTGTGCTGTAAATGGATCACATGTAACATGCGGATGGCTCACTCGATTATAGACTTTGTATTGCATCTGTACACAAACCAAACATACTGTGCCCACTTGGAAATATCCATCTCTCCTCAGCTAGGAACAGTACTGTTTGTTTTCCTCTCTGTGAACACTGAAACCCTTGACTGCCTGGAAAACCTGTTTGATGTTCGTGGTCTTTGAATGTGTAGACTTGGCAGACATGCTTTCACTTTGGTGTTGCAATCCTGTTACCAACTCTGTTTTGTATTTGCTCGTGGGGATATAGTTCCTTGCTTCTGTGGCCTTGAATTACAATCATTTCTTTATAACGGTTTTCTGTGGGCTCTGGAGCAGGAGGTGGAGATGATGTAAAGAAAATAATAAATTCATAAACATAGCAACGACCAGTCTGTTTGGATGCACTGAGTTATCTTGCACTGTGATAACAGAATGTATCATGTGATTATATAACATCACTAGCTGCACATATTATTATCCTGATGTTAACTACTACCGATCACTACAAAAGACAGAACATAAATCTTAATTTCTACATTGTCTTATTTCGGTTAATGCTGGCCCACTAGCAAAATGTCTCCTTATGCAGATGTCTCTGTGCTGCCACAATTATGCAGCAGCGAAATCTCCATTTTATTAGACATGGCTGACAGAAGCCTAATTGCTTATATGGTTGATATGCATGGCAAGGAGAAGCCGACTATTAAAAACATGTCAGGAAATTCTTAAGTCATGCCCTGACTGATGGGACCTCAGGCTTTCGAAAGAGCACATGTCTCCGAACGGTCTCAATGAGTCAGTCATTTCATTAGTCATTTGTTCTTGATCCCTCCTGTAACACTCTTAATGCTTGGCAGGGTCCTCCATGTGTAATCCTTCCACGCAGAGGCACATTATTTACTGAAAAACCTCAGGCAAATGCTTTGGAAGGGAGGTCTCTGCAAGTCCCGACCTGCACTCGCTGGTTGTTAAGTAGCCTTTTTTTTTTTTTTTACTCTCTCTGGAGCAAAGAGCCTTTGGAAATATTAGTGCATACATATTCACAATATCAATACTCAGCTTGAGTAATTATTCAGATTGCACAGAAAAGTGTGTCAAGGTAGCCGATGACTTCAGTTTCATACAATCATCCATATTACTCTTAGGGCTATTAGAAGATGCTCTTGCGCTTGCTCATACAAGGTCCAAGCTTTTATTGGTTGCAACTGACTACTTTATTAATGGTTATTTAGTAATTTAATGATGCTTAATGGAATCCTTTTTAAGCCATTATCTATAACATTTGGGTTGCCAGGTTGTGAAATCGCTATTGCTGATACTTATCTTCATCCAGCTGGCAATGGTGGAAAGTACCTTAAAACACGAATGGAGTATTAAACCAAACTGCAAAGAAATATTAAACTTTTACTTGTAATGGAGCATTTTTACATTGTTTTGATATTTGTTGCTTTGGTAAAAGTTCTGAATCATTCTTCCACCACAGCAGAACACTTGCTTTGTCTTTTTAGCTGCAGGGAATCTGCACAACAGCCCATCTATGAATTATTCATCACCATGTCCAATTGGAGACTTTAATGTTTTTTGGATTATTGTAACACCCATTGTCCACAACTAATTAACATTAACAATTGCAAATGAGTAACTAATTGTAGAGGACTAACTTTTGCCAATCAATATAACTGATCTATAGGTAATTAATAAATGGTTTATTAACCATCATCAAAGCTATTGTTGGCAATATAGTGCCAAATTAATGTTTTATGATGCCACTGTCCAATAAGGTTTATTGGTTGTAACTATACTAGTAATGCTTAATTAATCATATACTAATAGGTAGGTATAAGCCTTGATTGAGAGCAGCATTTGGGTTGCCCAATAATGAAAAACCTTAAGTAAAAAAAAAAACAGGACCATTTATTAATGACTTTACTGACACTAAAGCCAGAATGGATGTTTATAAGCAGTTTATTAAGGACTTGGCCTTGGCCTTGCTTCTTCCCTATGAAGCTAATCGGGCTAGTTCTCACGGTCAGTTGAAGTCTGCAGAGATTATCTCTACCAGTGAATGGAACCTGAGAAACGGGATAAAAAATAAAGCTATATGTCGGAGTGGGTTTTCCATCTGAATATAACACTGCCAACGCCTGCTGCACAGACAGACAAGCATGCTGTATGAAAACCTTTTGATGTCTGATCACAAGAAGCAGATTTGCAGAACTAATTTAAGCTCTGCTTCGTAGATTATCTTTGATGTTTGATAGCCAATACATAATCATTGCATGAAATGAGGTTTTAGAGAGAAAATGATGAAAAGCTGTATTATAATTTAATTCCATGCAGTAGCTTGGGTAAGTGATCAAGTAGCTCTCTCAGACTATTAAGTACAAGGAGGCTATCCAGGTAGAAAAGGGGACTCAATTTCAGCTGAGTAATCATTCCCTCACCTATTCCACCTTTATCTTTTGCCACTGGTGAGTCCAAGTCCCAGGAGAGCCTCTCCCTCGCCGGCAGCCATCGCTCCTGCCACTGCTCATTAATTAACCTTTGCTGCAGCCGCCATCAGTCAGCAAGAAACCTGATGTTCTGGAGGGGAGTAATCATCGGTACTGTATAAAGCTATTGTGTTGGAGAATTAGCCCGCTGAAGGAGAGCAACGCCGTCATTGTTAAGAATTTTGAAACTTGAATATGAATTTGCTGGGCGTGACTCGATGAGTGTCCTTCAGATGACAGCGGAGAGGGAGAGGGTTGTATTTAGACCTCACAGACAAGGTGTAAGCAGCTGGCGATGCCACTATATTTAGTCATTTTCACTATAGTAAACAACGCCTGTGAGGTCCTCAGATCCCGCTGTTCAAAATTACCTGCTGATGACACTGCTGTGTTTGGATATGGAGAGGCGCAGATCCCAGGAACCGCCACTAATAGGAGTTGACTTGCAAGGAAATATGGCGCATTGTCAATTTGCAGCTGGTGGCAAGTCATTTCTGTAGTGAAAATGGGATCTTCCGTGGCAATATAGCACAGCGGCAACTGCTAATGAAGCCCAGTTTGGTCTTATGGTGCTGGGAAATCAGAACAGATGAGGCATTTTGAATTTCACTTCAGGCAAATCTCCATACTGAGGCAGGCTCACAAACACTCCTTAAGGCGTTACACAGTACTTATTGCCAGTTTATTTATTTTTTTGCCTTCAGTTCCACAGAATATATCATCGCCAGCTCAATTTGACGAAATGAGATAATACCACATGAGATGCAGAGCTGGAGAATTAATAAAAGTATTGAGTTCCCTGGGGATTTTGTTTAATATGGTAGAATTTTTTGCATTTGTTTGTTTACAAATAGTGCAGTTTACTTTATTCCCAAAAGCTTAGTGTTTCTCCGACCATCCCTCTGTCTGAAAGTCAAATGAAAGTCTGTGGAAATTGAATTTTCCCCGCTTAGCAACATGATGTGACGGTACGACTGAGGACTTTGCTTTGAGGAGTTTTTGACTTTTTTGACTTTGAAAGTGAGACCCTTCAGTATCCATCAATATCCCGTCAGCTTAACCTGTCTCTCCTGACGTTTTGGTTAATCTCCCGTGTTCTGTATATCGCAGACAGTTTGCAGGGCAGTCGGAGCTCTCTGACTTTTGGAAACTGAGCCACTGTCGCATATTGCTTTGTGCAGGGCTCCTTTGTTTCTCCGATTTCAAACACTGTGGTTTGGCTAGCTGTGCAGAAATGAGCTGAATGATGTGTAGGCTGGAAAAAGAGAAGGAAGGGGGGAAAAATACCCACAAAATCGACTAAATGATTGAACTTTTGTCTGAGTAATGTGAGTTTACCAATTCAGTTATGGAAAGGGTTAGCCACTGTTGTGATTTAACGAGCTGTTTCTGCCTATTAAAGCAAAGGGTGGCCATGCCACAGAGTTTGAGGCCTGGTGTTATTTTGAGGTGTAGGATTGGATCCAGCTGGCTGGCCGACAGAAGGACGGGGGAGAGGCCCTTTTCCTCGATGACACACTCAGTAGTCCTTCATTACCGGGACCCAGAAACCATAACCCGCCTGTCAAACTGCTGCCGCGGCCACCGCTCCTGCCATGTCGAGGCATGGCATGTCTGCCGAGGGAATCATTTTCATGTTTAATGTTATACACAATAGGGCTGATAGGAGATGGAAAATATGTGCCAGATTTTTTGTAGGGCCTAATTACATCCAGCTTGAGTCATTGATCTCTAATTAGTGGAATTTATGTCTTGGGGAGAAGCGTGTCTCAATGACACTGGTCACAGTGTCCTTTGGAAATTACAGTAGAGCAACAGATTGATGTTAAGACTTTAGAAAGTAATGAACTAATGCAGGATTTCTCCTCCCTGCCCTCACTTACTGTACATATTCTAATTTCATGAGCTTTTGATTCAGCAGAAATTGGAGCACTACATCCCACAATACAGAATTGACTGGAGGCCTGACAGGATGAGGGATTCTTGTACTGTGAGCCTCAGATACTCTACGCAGATGCTAAGCCTATATCATCCCCTTCCCATAACTGTCTCACCCAGTGTGGGTATCCAAACCTCTGGAATCAGTCCAAGAACACAAACCTAAAATCATTTTTTCGCCCTGTTCCTTTGTGGTGACTTCCCAGGTTTTTCTTCAACAAACAAACTTCGCTTCTAAGAGAGTCTTACATTTCCTCACGACCACACTGTTTTCTCTGCACAGCCTCCGACAGCAGTGCTTTATTTTTAAAAGAGACATCTTAACACTGACAGGCGGCGGGAGAGGAGGGACATTCGTCACTCTTCTCTTATCCCCCGTGATTTTTAGCTGCAGAGGAAGCCAGATGGTCCGATTCTCTGCTCATATGGTTGTGTTCCTTAGAGATCGCCATTCTTGGCCTGCTTGGTATAAAAAAAAAAGAAGATAAGAATTGAACAAGGCCACTGTGGAGAGCATTTTTAGGAGGAATTTAACTCGCACATGGAATCATAATAAAACACATACTAAGACCATAATGTAAGGAACGAGACTGTTAAATTGTCCCTTTAAAAGCTGACAGATGCATAATATTGTCAACATGATTAAACTATTCTTAAAGTCAGTCTGACATTCACTTGTGGGCATGGTTCGAATAACAGTGGGGCTAAGTGAAGCTCACAAGCTTCCAAGAAAATATGACATGTTTTTCGAGCTGGTGTGCCATTCAGTGACAAAACAGCATTTCAAATAAGTTATTAATAACTTAGAGAAACATTGCGTGCAATAGTCCACCTTCCATCTTCTCTTTTCCTCTGTCTGTCTCTCTCTCTCCGTCTCTAAATCACACACATCGTTGGTTTGAAAAAAGTGACTGGCCATGAATGCTGCTGAGGCCGTGCAAATTGACGCGTAAAATGTGTCCGTGCATACCGAAAATGCTTCTACCTGAGCAAAAGATTTGTGCCAATCTGAAGGCTCTGTGAATCTGACAAACAGAAAGAACCAAAGTTTCCGGTGGGTTCTGAGTTCGGTCACAGACTGCATCCATGCTGTTGCTGCCAGCTGATGTAAAGATGGTAACTTGGCTGTTTGGGGCAAATAAACACATAAGGCCTAGTGGTTAAATTTGTGAGACAAAAATTACTTTGAAAAGTAAAAGTAAAAATCCATGACCTTTTCCTCCTAATTCATACTACTAAGACTTTTCTGTTCTAAGCACCTGGAACCATAGGATTTATTAGAGAAATCCTCTGGTGCTCTCAGTGTGTTTAAAATCCTTCAAGGAACTGGGTAGTTGGCATAAGTAGTGAATCCTTTGGGGAAGAAAGAAAGTCGCTGCCTCCGAGCCAAAAACAGTGCATATGTTGCTTTCCAAGATAAAACAGTCTGTGACTTTAAAATGCTCTTGCATAATAAGGAAGGAAATTAAGTGGAATGTACCAAAGCGATGTTTGTTTATCACCAAATGTATCAGTGGAATCCAAAACAACAGGAACCCAATGAGTGTTGCTTCAATGGCTGGATTATTATTTTTTTTGAAGTTTACTGGAAAGCCAGCCCAATTCATGTCTCGCTTAATCACTTGAAAGCCAAAAAACGAAGTGTGATGCGCTGTTTGTCTAACACTACACCCAACCTGGAGACTGTGCAGCCCAAAAACATTCCAGAGAGTTTACTGGAGAGCGTAAGCTAGGAGTTTTATTCCCCTTATGGCTCTTTGGTCTATATCTCTTGAATCAGGGCCGCACTTTCACTTTAAAAAATGTTATCAAACCGGGACATTCTTCTCTGTCACAGCAAAGTTGGTGTTAATAATTCATCGCTCCTGACGAACCTCCTCTAGTCTTGTGTATTTCTGCAGTACATTTTGGACGCGGCTGCACACTGGCTCCCAGGGTGTTTACTCAGTCATTTGTGTCCTTTTGCAAACAGTTGTGGACAGGTTCTGATTTTGACTCCAAGGCACAAATGGCGGCATTACTTTAATAACCGTCCGCGGTCACCGTGGCTTTGCTCCGGAGCATTGACTATAACAGGAGTAATGCGTGGATGGTGTCCCTCTGGCCGGGCTGCCTCATTAAATGGCTGGAGAAGAGTGACTGGCTGCAGGGGTGATGCATTATTGATGAGAGAGCCTGATTAATTGAAAATATCCTCTACAGCAGGGGAGGATGTATGAGTGCGTGGGTGTGTGTGTGTGGTTGGAGTAAGTGGCTTCATTTTGTCTGAACAACTTCATCAGTTTCTGCACAGCACAGTGTTTTGATTGTTATTCTGCACAGGCACACACTGCCAAATATTTACTGTATGTGCAATCACAAATATGGACGTAGTAAATGATATTATTCACATAAGCACAGTCCACGTGGGACCATGGGAATAATAACCTTAGGCAATCTGCACAATGTCAGTTGGTATTATACAATGGCGGATATTTGTGTTGGGAGACTGAGAGCATTGTGCATCTCCCTCGATGCTGGTCTCCTGCACCTGCAACACACAGGGAGGGTGGTGTGAATAAAAGATGAAGCTGTCAAGAGATGAACAACGGGACCAAAAACGAATTAGCAAAAGTAATCGCTCGTTAACAACACCAAAGAGGGTTTTTACAGGCTCAATTTCAATTCAGAGGTTGATCCAAATCCGAGGCTGAACCTGTGCCTCCCCCACAAATGAGAGTTTATCCTCACGAAGACTAAAACTAATGATGCATTCGGGCGCTCCTCGTCAACTCTCAAAGTCAGGCATTTCCAAGTTGATTACCAGGAAGGTTCTTCAGAAGGGCCTACAAAGTATAAATACAAGTGGTGACCTGGAAGTTTCCTGATGTCTTGAGTTGGAATGTTGAACACATTTAATTCAATTCAAATCCGTTTATTCATCACTCCAGGGCAAACTTGAAGCTGTAACACAAACAGTTCATTTTAACACATAAAAAAAGTGCGTTTTACAAAACTAAAAATACAACACTGTTAAAAAGAGTTGGAATAAACAAAGCCTTAATGACAGTGGCCAAACTGCATTTTGTCAAAAAGTGTCCAACTGCAAAACACTCAAACACATCTAAAATGCAACTTGCAAATAATTCACCAGGCTAGTGGTAAACGTATAAAAACATTTTTCTGCAATAGGCTGTGATTAGCAACATATCCAGCATCTCAAATATATGCTTATTCCCTGTGAAGGATTTCTAAAACCTTGTTCTGGCCTCTAAATATTTTTAAAATGACACAATCTGAGAAGGAGAAAAATGAGAAGATTTGTTGGTCGAACTGCTCACAGCTTATATTCACAGTAAGGCTTTATGTTGTGACAAGAGGGAACAAATCTGAAGGCGTAACAAGCCAAAAAGGTTTGATTTACAGGCGTACTAAACCTGTTCAAAACCATGAATGCCTTCGAGGGGAGAAACCATTTTGAACAATGGTTGTGTCTCTATGACGACAAACTTTTTGCCTTTTAGACATGGTCAACGATCATTAACTGTATGTAAAGATGGATGACATGAGAGCTCCCCAAAAGTGAAGCCAAAACATCTCGATCGCCCCCTGGTGGCTGGCTGCAGTATAGCTCATAAA
>JBBPCS010000002.1:7965026-7978497 GCA_037974645.1 Hollardia meadi
TTTTTATATATAATTTAATTTTGTGTAAAATTTATTCGTGAACATAAACTCATATTTACTTGAAGCAATCTATCACCCCCCCCCCCCCCCATCTTCCTCTCTCTCAATTTAAATTGTAAATATTCATTGCAGTGCATAGTTTCACTGGTAATATTAAATGAATATTATTTTCTGAATTGAGGCATCTACTTGTCAGTGTTTATTATGTATGTATGGTGAATGAATTCTTCTTCAAAGTTTGGGAAGCTCCGACTGAGACGATCCAAAACAATGAAGTCATTTCTGCTTTCTTCTTCTCACTGATGCAGATGAAATGTATTCATGATGCATTGTTAAAACAACTTCAGAATCACTGATCAATAATACAACAGAAAATCTTCAAGAGAGGAAGAGAGGAATGAGTCAAAAGTAGAAAACCAGCGTAACTTTTGATTGAGTCAGAGGAGGCTTTTTAATGGAGTATCAAGGAATGGGAGATAAGCTGGGAGAGGTAATGGAGAAGGCCCCTCGGGAGGGGCCGGCCTAGAAGCCAAACCACCTCCGCAGATTGGATTAATATTGCATGGCCGCCAGTGCAGGGTCTCCTCTCTTGAAGGTACACTGATTGCCTCATCCATTCTTTCACGTCCTTCAAAAGGAAACTCATCAAAATACTACAATAGCTGGGCGAGATGAAAACAAATCCTCCTTCAACCCTTTAAAAAACACCGGTGACAAAAAGCTTTCAAGTGACTCCTCTGAAAGGGACGATAACAAAGAGCAACTGACAGGGAGTATTTATGCCTTTATCTTGCTCTCTGGCAGCACACAAAAGATGTTTTTGCCGTTATGGATACGTGGTGTGATGAAGAAGCAAGGTTGGGACACTTTTTTGTGACGCAAGTTGTGTGAAAAACGGGTTTAACAAGGTCTGTTCTTTGACAGTGTTGTACAGCGAGGACCTGCAACCACGCGAGACCTGCGTGTTTCTGCCTGCACGGAGTTGAAGATGACTCTGCACATGCTTAACAGATTTACCGCGCCCCCTCATTTCTCAGCCCTTATAAGTCAAACTCATTTTGATGTCTGTCAGAGAGACATCGACCCACGCTGAGCATCCTCACTTGTGCAGAAGTTATTTGCTGCTTTTTGGTTGTAGTTTGAGGCATTTGCTTGGATTTTGTGAGGCGGTTTGTAGCAAATTCACACTGCATCAGCTGTGACTCAAACAAAGTGTTTCTGGAGAGAGATTATGTGTTTGGGTGAATCCTTGAGTGTATGACAGGAAGTACAGCTCCAAAGTCACAATGGACAAGGTCAAGGTTCAGAGCCAAACTGTATATTTTCCCTCTGACTGCTTTAAAAGACACTACCAACCTCCATGTTCTCCCTTGTTTACAACCCTCTGTGGCCCAAAGGGATCCTGCAGAGGATGACAAGGGAATGGGCAGCACTTGTCCACCCATTTGTCATGTTTTTCTCCGTGTCTGTGCCGCTGCAACTTTTGATGAATGAGGAGCGGTTAGAATACCTTTCTCCGTCACGCTCAACAGTGATGCAGTTAAAACACATGGCGGGTGACCTGAGGCAGATTGTGACTCAGGACTGAGCTTGCTTCAGCCACACTGGATGGGCGCTTAATTATCCTGATCAGGGCTGACTTTGTGTAATGAGCTCAGTGCGTGATCGGATTCTCCATAACAAGCAAGACGGAGGAGCACATTCGGACAAGACGATCCAGCTTGGCAGAAAAGTAACTGATTTTTACTGCTATGAGTTTTGGCAGATGTTGTTTGTTTTCAGGCGGCATTATGGCGATCACGGTTTCTGTGAGCAGTGATTGATTATGTTCTCAGTCGTCAGTAACAAGTACAGGAGTAGCTTAGCCCATACGTCCAAAAAATCTGTTTTCATGAAGCATCTAATATGAGTTTGATAGAGTGCCTGTCCGATGTCGGTAAACAAATCAATAAATATGAGACAATCAATAAGGCAGCAAGACTCCACTTTAGTATCCGTGGATCCCATTTTCTGGCTGACTCATGTAACTGCAGCTTCTTCCCTTCATCAACCTTTAGATTTTTCTTGTCAACTAAAATGTCCGTGGGGACAGTGATGAATGTTGAGGTACTTAGTATTTGTATTTTCTGCGAATTTATACTTCAACTCTACTACATTGCAAAGGAGAATTTAGTACTTTTCGTACAGTTATAGTTATATACAATGCATTGTCAAACATTAAACAAGTGGTTCCCAACATATTTGGCAGGTGACCCCTAAACACTGGCCCCTTTTTGCGGCCACCAACATTTTTCAGGGCGTCACTGATGATGGCTTCTAGCTGAGACGCATCTGTATTTATGGTTTACAATAATGGGTTGTTGTGTTTTTAATGTTTTGATTCCTGCCGCTGCCGTGCACCTGATACTGATACATTTTACCAGTTTTGGAGCAGTGCGTGCTGCTTATACATGCCAATGATATATTGTTACTTGAGTTCACTTTGTTAGGGATACTTTACTGTACAGCCTTTTGAATACATAACTTGTACTTGTAATGGAGTGGTTGTATAATATTATAGAGCCAAAATAAATTATATTTGTATATTATAGTATAGAACTGAGCTGTACATGATCAAGCTTCATATGTAGAAGATGAAAATGAGGAACAGATCATAAGAAGATTAAAAACTTCTTACTGTTACATCCTTGTACTCACAGGAGACTCTTGCATCAAATGTTCCTAACTACATGTTTCGCCCATGAAAATTCATGTTTATACATGTACGCATCTACAACACATTGGTGATGATAGAGAATTGTTAAATGTCCCCATTCAATGAAAGATGGGGAAATTCTTCGTTGCAGTCTACCATATACTCACCTTAGATCTCAGAGCCAGTAAGAAGTAAGAAACATCTACACGAAGACAAGCATTCGGAAGCAATTCTGGGGAACTGCCAAAAAGCTTATTAAAGCAACAGTCTAATCAGACCCAGGAGACGTCAGCTTTGCTTCTGCAGCTTGCCTATCACCTCATTCATTAGCCCACAATTCTGTGACCACATGCTACAGCTGTGCTCCTGCCGCTCCCAGTGACAAAATAACAAGCAATATCCGAGTCCATGCTAGTGGCGTTGCATGAAGCAGTTTATGTGTGACAACAACAATATCTTTGCTCACAGTGACGCTTCTTGACGGCCAACCAGCCAGTGTAAATGCACCGCTGAAGGACTAATGCAGGCTTTTCAATTTCAATGGGATGTAGACTTGATTAAGAAAGAAAGGGATTTGCATAATTTGGTAGAGTGGCGTGCTTTATGTATGTACAAGTTCAGGAATAGACAGAGGGGCTCTTAGATCATAATGAGCTTAGCCTAAATATGTTTTTGAAATCTGAACAGGGATGATTTTTGACATCAAGTATTGCTCTGCTGGCCTGGAATACAAATGAAGTAATGCACTGGATTACTATAAGTACCGATTTCAATAGAAAGACATCAAGACAATTAAGACTTTCTATAAAATGTAAAAACAGGATGCAGGGTACAGGCTACAGATGGCTAGAAAGCAAGGGCACAAAGCAAAAGCGACACCAACTCATTGGGGGAGGGGGCTGGTGTATGGTAATGTACTGCAGGCCTGATGAGGGAGGGTGGAAACAGGTGAGCAAGTGGGTGAGGAGGGAGGGACAAATGTGACAAATAGCCTACTGTATGAAATAAAGAGGCATGAAATAATATGAAATGATCTAAAATGGAAAGAATAAGGAAATTAAACTGGAGAAAGAAATTGTACTGTTAGCAGATGAGGCGTATTAAATTAAACATAATAATGGAGATTTAGTACCAAACTGTCAATAGCAGACAAGAGACATGCATGAAAATCAAACTAAACCGATATAAACTTTGTTCTTGTGCCATCTAAAAATGGTGACGTTTCTTTGTACTCTGAAGCAAAATGGGACACAAACATTTTCCTTTAATACTGAATCTATTCAGGAGCAGGTTCTTCTATGAGGTCTTTCATTTAATTAAATCTTGCCTTGGTGTGCACGGGGCACAGCTGCGGGCTCCTCCGCTTTTGGGCAGGAAGATGCTCCGGATCCATCCATCTTCATCCCTGTCAATTATGCCGTTAGCGGGCTGCACATCTTCATTTCCAATGTGGGTACTGTCTCAAAGTACTTCCCAAAGTCACCGTAATCCAATTATATTCTGGCATTCACTATGATACAGCCCATTAGAAAAGGCTTAATCAATGTGAGGTCTTCATTAAAGCAATTTATGAATATTCATCATGACACTCGGTTCGATATTTTATAGGAACTTTAATCATGCCATTTCCCCCCATGGCGCCATAACATAACCTGGCTATAGTTTTAATGGTGGCTCTTTAAGTGGAGGGGTAATATTCTGTATTAGCTTGGTTATATGAAGCTCTCTCCACTTTAAACACTCTTTAATCCACTGATGATACTTTACAGCCAGGTCTAACACAAAAAGGACTTTTTTTTTTAAGCATTAGAGAGGTGTGTGTGTGTAGAGCTTTTGACTCTTGGATGGTCCCACTTAGGTGTCCTGACACTTATTCTTCTGGGCACTGTGCATAAATAGCTAATTGCTCTGCAGACCTCAAATTGGTTCTCTTAACGGAGAAAAACAAACAGCCAATAACTCATTCGATGCTAAGTATCCATTACAAGTGCCCCCCCCCTTATCTCCAAGGAGACCACACACGCACGCACGCACGCACGCACGCACAGCAACCTACTAAACTCACTCTCCATTTCAGAAGCCGCAGCTGATTTTCATACCAGAAAATTCTGCCTTACTGACTCATGTGCTACAAGAATCCGCCATATGGTAGGCCACACAGATTAACGGTAAAGTTTGAAGTGGCAGTTAAGAGACTGCATGTGGTCCAGGAGGGTAGTTCAACATTTTGGGAAAGAAGCTTATGGCGAGGGTTGAAGTGCTGTTCCACTGCCTTCCCTTTAGCTGTAATCTTTTCTGTCTAAAACACAGCTCAGTCCTCTCCCTCTTGCTGTTATTACAGACATCTTTAAGTTAATTGTTACGCTTGACTCGTCCACAGAATCACCTATTCTGTTGAGCCATGATGTTTAATGGTCCAGGGCTTTTGGGAAAACGGTGTTTGTTGAAGGCTGAAGAAACATTGAGTAAACAATGATGTTTTCTTTCCTTATTGAGACATAAGAGGAGTGAGCAGGATTAAACCACATGAAGAACTGTTGAGTACTTTCATCTTAGCGTTAGTGGTGAACGGTTTGGCATATTGTGTGTTAGCAAACTACTGTGTGTAACGTTATTCTTTCTCACGTGTCTCAAGTTGAATTGTTAATGTTAAATCACGTGTTAGGCCTACATATGAAAACCCCGTTTGTGGTCATTGAATCGCGGCTAGAAAACGAATTCCAGCAGCCCTGCTGTTTGTACTATTTGTCTTTCCCTTGCAAATGTACTCTCTGATTGGTAATGTGAAACTGTGGCATGCAACCACTTAGCCACCTCATTTGCATTTCCAGGCAGATTTTAAATGTCAGACATAATAAGCTCAACTCTGATGGGTTTAAAATATAGCTTATTATGCAAACTATGTTTGTTCCCCCTCTCAGATCAGAGCCATCTCACTGAGACCAACATGCCGTTCCACTATGTTCGCTCGCTCATTCATTCATCAAATCTCTGAGCATTTGCAGTAATTTATTTCACTTGTTTCTTTTAAAGCCCATTAAAATATTGACAAGGAAATCATTCAAAGAAGCTGAAAATAACTTCTTTTTTTTTTATTTTCCCTCAAATTTCGTATATAAACAATATTTTTGTTAAGGTGTTTTGTTTCAGTTGCCTATTACAATCTCAGGGTCCTCAAGCTTACATTCAACATGAACCCACAGCACAAATGTAGTTGACACTCTTATGAATTGTCAATCTAGCTGTCACTTTATGTGGGCTTAACAAACAAACAAACAAACAAACAAAGCGTTCTCCCAACAAGCGTATTTGCTGAGAAGTGAATAAAAGAAGTGAGCTGAAAACATACACAATAGGTTTGCTGATGTGCGCAGCATAAGAGATAACGTGGATCACTCTCTTAAAGCATTCCATTAAGGACTCCACAACCCTCAAGCCCTGGTACACGTGTGTTTTTGCTTATTTCGCATCACCTTCTCAGTGCCATGTGACCATATACAGACTGTGTGTTTGATGTCTGTCTCAGCTTTGTTGGGAGGCTTGCGCACATCATTATCTATAATACTTAGAGGATGGTGACATTGTGTAATTTCCAGCAAAGCAGTGCATAACCTGAGATTTGATCAGCCACAATAATTGAAAACGCCAATGATGTGGGTGTGCAAGAAATTTAATTAAATCATTGGTTAGAAAATGAGGTATGATCTTGAAGCAAGGCAGGTCATTGTTACAGGTAAATCAGAAATGGCCACGGAGGTTGAGCTCCACCTAGCGGCCATAAACCTATAATACAAAAAAAAAAAAAAAAAAATGTGTGAAGACTAATGTTATAGCCTGCACTTGCCACACACACACACACACACACACACACACACACACCTGCTCACTCAGTGCATTTCTTCATTGTTTCATTTCTTATTCTTTAATGCATTTCAAATGACAAACAGAACATTTGCACCCAGCCCGACACCTACAGGACCATATACAGAATGTGGTTTGGTCTAATTTGTGATCTTATTCTCATGTAGTTGTATGTAGACAACAAAAAAAAAAAAAAGCCAAATGTGCAGCTTTTCTAGAGCTTTCAGCTGCACCTTCAGGTATTTATTTATTTATTTTTTTTAATAATTATGATTAAATGATTAAACGGGCCTCAACATAATTGTACAGTTTTGTTTTGTACTTGCAGATAACTCCCACTAGATGGCACTGCCTTCAAATAGGTTGTGGTTGAATTAAGTGCAGCAATCTCCTACTTTACAAACCAACAAATACAGCAAGTTCATGACCTCGTGCTTACACTGGCAATTAATTATTGCAATATATAAATTGCAACATTCGCTCGCTAATCACTTCATTATCTCCCCCTGTACAGTACATAACGTAATGTAGAAGTCTTGTAAATATCCTTGTTGCATGTTATATGAAATGCCACTGTGTGTTGAAAGAGTAAAGAAGTATTGTGATATGTTTAGGTGAGATGTGTTATGGTATAGCTGTCTCTAATCAAACTGCTTTTACTGCGAGAGCTCTGACTCCCACAGAGTGTGAAAGTCTTATTACAGTACTTAATGGCATCCATCATGGTGAAAGGTCAATACAGTATGAACAGACCCATAACAATGTTCAGAGCAAATTTCTGATTTGATATGCTGGAGGAGAGGATATCGAACATCATTCATTGATCCGAACAAGCTGCTGTACAAAATTAAGTATGTATCATGATTTCAGAAAACAGGGTGACCATAAAAGTTCACTTATTACTTTTCCGTTTGTGCAAACAAATCATTATCCACTATCATCGCAAATGGCGTCAATCAATGAACCTCCTCAAGCGTTCCTCTGTCTCTCTCCCTCCGCGCACACCGGTTTTTGTCAGAGTGCATCAAGCGATGCTGAAAACAAGCTCGTTATGGGAGCATTTGTCTGGGATCCTATATAAGTTCTGCCTGGTGGACTTGCCTCAGGCAGCACTCGAGTGTTTCCTTGAGGACGAGCGCTGGTGTAGTCGGAAGGTCAAGCGCAGCACTGAAAATCATTAAGCATCCTTTTATTTGCTTTCATACTCTGCTTGTATCAATGAGATCAGAAGTGACAAGGACAAGAACTCGCTGTGTTTGAATCTCGTCCGGAATTATTTTCCACAATTGTCTTTTTTTTGGGGGGGGGTTGAATTGAATTGCATATGTCAGTAAAGCCATAACCTCTGCAGCGGAAGGAGGAGGGGGGTGGGGGGCAGGCAAGGTTAAAGCTGTATTTGTTGGTGAAAAATGAAAGGCCGCTATATAAAACAGTGTGTTTATTAACTTTTTAGTGCTGGCTGTCCATCAGTTCCTCCACAGGACCACTGAATCATGTAATTTCTGTCAGGGGTGAAAGATGAGTGGCTAGCAAAGCGGGACGGCAGAGCTCACTATGTTTCACAAGCACTCAGGTAAGGACTCTGAAAATACAGCCACTACAGTCTCTCCTCGTATGCTAAGTGCAGGGAAATTGCCTGCTTGAGAGTCTTTCATTTCACACTCATTAGAAAGCTTCTTAAATTAATGATGCATTGTCAACCACGCTGCGCTATAAGATGCGATAAACAAGCCAAGGATATTTATGGTGCCGAGGTGAGGTTTATCACCAGCAGCAGAGTTCATGTCATGTACACACAACACAGATATGGCCTGTTTTTGTTTATTATGCTGGTCGCGTACAGAGCTGACTCAATACAGTACCATCATATACTGTATGTTGTTCTGGTAATACATCCAGGATTACCCAACACACGTATATGTATACGCTTTCTTCCTATCTTTCTTTCTTTTTCTTTCTTTCTTTCTTTTAGCTCATCACTAACTTTGCCATTTGGCATTGGGCTTGTAGACTTTATCAAGCTATGACAACATTTGCACATTCAAGGAGGACCATTAGCATTTATTGTAGTCCTTGTTTCTAACAACCTGATGGATGAGTCCAATACTCGTTCTCCTTGTAGCTGTGTTTCGGTCTTCATCAGCTCCAAAGGCAACTGTCTGGCTGCTCGTCGCTAACTTTGTCTGTCATTTGCTGCTGGGCAGCGGCACACAACGTGAAGCTGACACAATTAGATAATTAATCAATTAGCCGATCAACAGACAAAGCAATTTCACAACTTTTGATTGACACTGAAACAAAATAATAAAATGTCTGTGCTAAAACGCTTCATAGCTCTGAGGGGAACTGCAGAGTCCGGTGAACATCTCTCTTGATTTGCTACTACAACACATTAGACTGCATATATTCATTTGATCCGTTATTAACATAAAAAAACATGGATTAGTGCAGCCAAAGCAAACAACGAATACGCTGTTGATTTCACAAGCTGAAATTTCATGTGAAGAATTGTCGATGATATTTCCAGGTTTTATAAATAAGGTATGCTACAAAGCATCCCCCTCAGACATCTCAAGTATTTTCATTCTTTCATGTTGAAGCCACATCTACTCAAAGGACATGGAAATGGACTGTAAAGCACCTTCCTCAGCTGAATAGATGGAATCTGAAGTGAACATTATTTTATGCAATACAGACACTATAGACATGGAGTGGTGGTAGAGCTTGCATTGTTATGCAAATCAAAAATTGTCAACATCACAAGCATTCAGCGTTTGGAGCATGTAGTTTATAAAACGATCTGGAGAGAAAAAGATCTGGGTATAATTAAGATAAGTGTGCGGTGTCAAAGTGCACAACACTTAAGGGTTACATGATGTGATTTTGTCTTCAGAATCAATATGCCTCTCATTAGCTGTCCCTGATATACACCCAACAAACTTGATTTGCTCTTGCCCTAAAATAATAATGATAATATTAATACATAATGCATCAGTGCATGCCACATGGATGATGCCAAATGTACGTCCCACTTCATTAATTCATCCATAATGAGTTTTGCGGCATGTAGGAGCAAGTACCTTAGAGGCAGCCCCAAGAGTCGAACCTAATTAAATCAGAATCCCAATCTATGCGCATCTGCCTTTGTTTGCAGAGGAAAAAGCGCAGGCGAGCTGCACTCACACGAAACACACACACCTCGCCTGTCTTTTTGGCCATGGATGTGGACAACTGAGGACCCACGACACAGGTAAAGTTGTCAGCATGCAAGTCTTTCCTTGCATCTCCACAGAGATTGAAACCAGTAGGTGTCTCTGTAACACAAACAGATCCTCCAGTATTAAATAAGTCCTTCATTGAATGCCAAATCATATTGATCTCCATTTTGTGTCTGTGTATACACTCTCTCGAAGGCTGAAAATACAACTTAGCACTAGGTTGAAGTGTAATGCCCTTTGTTAATTAGTTGCTAGAAGTGTGAACCGCATCTCAAGATTACATGAACTAAGAAAAGCTGATATGTAGCGTCTCACTGCAGGTGGCTGAGCGAGGCAGGGTTAATCTCCTGGTCGCCACATAGTCCTCAAGGACATTATCAGCTACGAAAGATCCCTGATTTGTGTGCTGCCCATATCTTGCTATTCTCTCACAACTGTTTAAGTAGCTGGAGCATGTAAAGACACTGAGTGGGGATGCAACCCTTTTTCCACTGAGGGTGCATACAGGCCTACATAGAGGTGAAGGTTCGGGGGTCTTTAAAAAGTTACATTAGGTCATTTTGCATCAAGCGAGTTCACTCGTTTCTTTGACTGTGACCTCATAAATTGCACATCAGTGACTCTGCTCTGCATTTGTGTTGATTCAACACATGCAGCATCAAACAGACCCCCTACATATGTATGCTGTTCCTTGAATGAGGAATTGCTCCCAGCGCTGAGGAGAATCTAGGAGCTGGATTCTCATCTCACATGCTCTCGCAGAATACTTCTTTATAAGAGGAGCTGTCCCGGGGACGACAAGTCGCTGTTTGAGTAACCTAGCGCAAACGTCAGAAGTCGCCATTAATCATGTGAATGTGTCATGCCTCACACAGACGTGGTTTGCCGCATTTGGTCTTTAGTCATATATCCTAATCATCACCATATCAGCGCTCCAAATCTGTCTGCGAATACATTATTCAGATTTAGTTCATTAGAAAAGTCATTTCAGCTGACAGTTAAGTCCACCTTAAACTTGGAGAATGGCCCTAATGGCATTATGTTTCATTGTAATTGTCTGCTCTTGCAATGGCGGTGTTGTAGTCATTTACTTTATTTCATAATGACATATACATTGCCAAAATATAAAAGGAGGCATGTGAAGTTAAATATCTTCTCTTGGCATTTATTTTATCCGAGCAAAAATCACATTCAAAAAAAAAAAAAAAAAAGTTTCTAATATTTTAAGATGCACTTCTGGTGTCTTTTTTTTTTTTGGGTCATTTGAAAGCTCTTAATGATGAAAGACATCGTTAGGAAAATGAGCTAAAACAAAAGACAGTGATATTGTTTTCCACTGAACACAAATTAATCATCATTTCCAATACAATCTCTTTCTCAGGCTATCCAGGACACACACACACACACGCACACGCACAGTGTGTACTTTATATCATCCTCTTATATAACTGCATGACAAATCAATCTTAAAATTGTTGTTTCGATTGTTTTGACCGATAGGCACCTTGAGCCCTGAAGGACAAACAACCAAATGTCTACAACACACCCTAAAAAAAAAAGCTGAAATAGAAAAGCAGGAATCTGCAGCTGTAGCAATACAGCTGCAGATGTTTGAATTTCATTGCTGTAGTGTGATCTCAAGCTTATAATCTTACTATTTTATATTTTATTGGTTTATAAAAAACATCAGTGGAGGCTCCTGTTGACCTTGAATCTATGTGTGCTGAATGGCTGTAAGTTATTTTACGTATTATTGGTGATATTTCGCTGCAAAACTATTTTCAGACAAATGCTACCGAAGCTATACATCTTTCCTTGAGGATTAGCCCGGCTTACACCGTGGAATGCTCACCAGAGACAATGCATGATCCATCTGTCTGCAGAGAAAGTCTCCCTCACCCTTCCCCGAACTAATCTCATATCGCTATAAACACAAGTCTCAATTCACCTGTTGAAGGAGGTGCTGGAGGCAGATTTTACCCCTGAGCCGAACATCACATCTCCGCTCCATTCACCAAGGACCAAAGAAGGAGATTTCATGTGGAGCATGCAACCCCTAAGGCCTAATTTCAGGAAGCCATGACTTTTTGTTGGGTTTTTTTTTATTACAGAGTGATATGCTGTTCCGCGTATCTGTACTCCTGTTTCGTGTGACCTCTCCTGTCCTTTAAATCCAAAAGGCTGATGCAATTTATGAAATAATTCATAAAATCCTTTTATATGAGCGTCTTCTTTTTGTGTTGACTCAACTCTTTAGTTATGACCTACTAGAGCCAAAACATTTTCAATTTCAACTCTGGCCATTCAAGAGCAGGCACGGGACTAATTTCCATTTTCTCTGCCTGCAGTGAAAAAAAAAAATATAATTGCTGGTGATCCTCAAGTTGACGAAGTGGATGGAAGAGGATACATTTGTTTCTGTCTAATCCTGACCTCGTTATTTACAGAAACTCTGCACTGAAACATCATATAAAATTTCAAGAGCAGTGCACAGTGTTGTCAGGGAATTATAAAGGTTAAGCAAAGAGTTACATAGTAATATACATCGTTATATTAAGTGTTTTGACATAATTTGAATCTAATCAAAGTCTGGCAGTTTTGTGAGTTCGTGACAATTTACACAATATTATCACAATAATACAACACTTACTTACTTTTTATTTGTGCTCTGTGTTGCATAACGGGATAATCAGAGCTACAGTGCTGTGGAAAACACGTATCTTTAAATTTGGTGATTTTGAGTTTGCCGGGTAAAACAAACAAACAAAAACGAGAACGGCATATCTCCGCCGAGGCCCAACATCCATGCATTATTCCCTGGATAATGCATGGATCCGCGCCAAAGTGTAATGGCTTCTTCCTTGGCCCACGCCCCGTCCTTCCACCACGTTTCAGGAGAAGCGGTTCAGTAGTTTTTGTGTAATCCTGCTGACAGACAATCAAACGGCACTGAAAACATAACCTCCTTGGCGGAGGTAACAACTTCAATAGAGACAGAGTTTTGTAACACCGGGTTAGTTTTAACGCTGTCAGTTTGACCAATCAGAACAGAGCTGCAGTGATGTCATCAGTATAGTACACTCCCTATTATATATTATGATAAGAAGGTGACATTTTTCATCAAGATAATTTTTTTTAGCCAAGCATTCATTGTATTGTAGATAAAGTGGTTTGACTTGCATGACCTAAAGTAGCGGTTTCTGTAGTTTAATTTGATGCTTTGCATTCACGCTACCTTCAAACCCACACGCTCAAACAGTTAGCTCCGTAATAGCTGGTTGGGGTGGGGATGATTGTAACAGTCCATCTAAAATATTAAAACCATCAGTATATGATGATTAAAAACGGAGATCAAACCTGCCGTTTGAAAAGGTGCAAAAGAAGTAAAACAATGCAAACAAGCAAAAGGCAGAATGACCAAGAGGATTGTGATATCTGTTAGGACGAGAATTTCTGCAGTGTGTGTCTGGAACACTTTGCAGCATTAAGGCCAACAGAAGTGTGGGTCCAGTGTGTACATTGTCAGTTCTGGGCGCACATAGCCTGAACCCCAGGGGCAGCCATCTACATCTGCAACACCTGTGACAGTGATTGAAACATAATCTGACAAATTCAGGAATACAGTCCACACAGACTCTCTCTCTCTCTCTCTCTCTCTCTCTCTCTCTCTCTCTCTCTCTCTCTCTCTCTCTCTCTC
>JBBPCS010000002.1:7978597-7990622 GCA_037974645.1 Hollardia meadi
TCTCTCTCTCTCTCTCTCTCTCTCTCTCTCTCTCTCTCTCTCTCTCTCTCTCTCTCTCTCTCTCTCTTATACACACATACACGTCATGTCACGTCAGGTGTGTTACTTCTTGTCGCACCTTATTCAAAGCTGTTTCTTTATTGTCCAATAAAGTTACATTACATCTCATCCCAGTATTGGGGGTAGTAGTGGGGTAGGTTGTAACAATGGCACTCTTTGTATTTGACATTAACTCACATAATCTGTGATTGTGTAGTAGAGATCCAAGTGTGTTTTATTTGGAGTAGACAAATAGGGGCGCCATGTATCAAAGTGTGAGAGCTGCAGCATGAACAACCACTGAGTTGTTTAAGTAAAAGTATCAATAACACACAGTTTTGTAGTAGTACAAAAACATTTGTAACTAATCCATATAAGCTACTGTTGGGTAGTTCAATACTCCATTTATAATCTGCCATACACTGTCTTCATCTGAAAAGCAACCAGTAACTATAGCTGATACATGACTGTAGTACAGTACAAGAATGAAGTATGATAAGATAAAAATAGTCAAGATCTCAAGACCTCAAAATTGTTCTCGGGTAAAACTTGTCGCTACTGAAAAATGCATTGTCACAAAGCTGGAAACATGGCCGTTTCTTAGCTCATGAAAACTTGATGCATTGGGAGACAGGGTTTGAAACGACAACAACGACATTAAACGTGATAAAGAATATCATAAATTCACACGTACTGCAGGAATAATTTTCTGGCTGCTTGTGTGGCTGTACAACATTGCAATATCAAAACTAACAACAAAAAAAAGAAGCTAATTTCATCACCGGGGTTGGCTGAGTGTGATTCTGTTCAGCCGTGAAACCATCATTCTTCACCAAAACTGGTCTTCGCTTGCCACCCTACAATGTAACAGATAATAGTATTATTGTTATTGCATTGTTGCTGCTTGCGTTGGCCCATTTGGTGTTTATTTTCCTAACACTCCATGTCCACAGACGATGGCAGTGATCCATCCTGACAGCCAGAGGCTGAGCGACAGATTCCACACAAGAGGGAACCCCTAGGTAATCATTTGCATTTGTTTTTTTATTGCAATCATTAGGGCTCCCCTGCCGGGCCCAAGCGCAAGTCTGTGTGACAGACCCCATGTTTTATCTGAGAGTCAGGGGAGGTATGTTGCTGGGAGCGAGCCGAACAGTACAGTACGCTGCACTGATAAAGAAAACAGGCCGGCTACCATGCATCATAGAGACACTGACATCTGTGTGTCCCTGTGTGTGCTTGGTCGACCTGGAATGGTGCAGAACTTCAAACGTAGAGAATCTGTGATTAAAAATGCAGTCGATATTAATAATCATACTAACTTGTAATTTTTTTCCCTGACGGTGTATTAGAGACATTAAATTATTTTAATTTTGTATCATTAAAGGCTGGTACACAACATTGCAGCAACTGCCAACAGCAAGAGAGCACACCAGAGAGGAAAACTATGGGGAACAAAAGACAGAGGAATCCTTGATCAAGCTGGGCAGTGTCATGACCTCTGCTGTCCCCCAATGGAGGCTCGGGGAGATCACAAGTGGTGCTTGAATGGCTGACTCCATGGCTGTGCATCAGGATCCAAAGATCACCCCAAGCCCCCACTTTCCTTTAATCATCTTGGGGTTTTTCAGGAGAATGTAGCTGCGTGCAAAATACCAACTTAATCAGCTTTATCTGCAGAAAAAAAATAAATAAATCCGAAGTTACCTTGGTGGTTACACAGCTGCCACTCATGTAGTGGTAGCTAACACTTCTCCAACTCTAGAGTTCCCCCAGAACTGAAGAACCTAACTCAACGAATTATTACCCTTACAAAAATGTACCGTACAACAGTGGTATTATGATGGTAATGCATTGTATTTTCAGGTATACCATGGTACTTCCCATGACACAAGCAGAAGTTAGAAAATGGAACTACAACCACAACCAACCCTCAACGGAATTGGCCTTTGAATTCTTGTTGAGACTGATGATAGATATGTATAATGATGCACTGTATGAATGCACAGTGTCACTAATATACCCCTGTGCTTGTTACAGTACATGCAGGATCATTAAGCTTTGAGGAAACAATGGCAGGGCCCAAGGTGAGGTGGAAGAAGCCTCCCACGCAGAGGCCAAACAAGGCTTACCGCCACAGAATATTACACTCATTCAGCTCGTTACAGAGCAAACTAGCGCTTTCCGACTCCCTTGCTTACTTGTGTGCCGCTGCTAGCAGCCCACACACACACACACACCTCTAATAGATGCCTGGGTCTCTCCACTCTTTTTGTCTGTGTCCCCCTTATCTGAGCTCCCATGGAACAAGTCTGGCCCTTCTCGCCATCGCTGCGGCTTCTCAATCAACGCGGCTCCAGCCTCCAAGACTCATTCCAATTTGGTCCCGTTCCCCTGATACCAGAGCAATTACCCAGCTCTGGCCATCTACATCCCTCGCTACACTGTACGCCACCAGCTTGTCACTGAGCCACCGCATTAAAGGAGAAAGATCTTTCACTGCTGTGAATGAGTAATAGCAAGGAAAGATGTGACATATGGAGTTAAAGAGCAAAAACTGTTTGGGGCAGTGGCTTGGAGCTGGAAAAAGTTTTGAGTAGTTATCATAGTGGCAACCCCAAAGAGAAATAGTTGGAGCTAAAAACTAGTTCATACAATGTGGCATTTGACCAATTCTGAAGGCAAAAGTGTTAAAAGGTGTTCAGAGTGGCCATATGCAAGAGTCAATAATCATTCAACTGGAAGAATATTTGAGACAATCTGTCCTTTAAAGGTGCAATTTGTAAGATATGGCCATAATTTCAACAGAATGTGAAGAAACAGCTGTGTTGATGTTTAGACATCTATGTATTGTGTTGCAGAGATATCTACTGAAGCTGGTAACCAGCTAGCCCCAGCCCGCACTGTCTCATAATACCACTTTGTGTCTATAGAGGTGATAGTCCGACAGCCCTCGTACTTGTGTGGCTTGAGTGGCGTGTTTAACTTTCACAAGCGTTTAGACTAATAATTAAGCAAAACAAACTCACAAAATGTCACGAAAAGAAATATTCCTACACTTGTAGGAGACATAAACAAAGTAAAACTCACCAAAACTGACCTGGTTTGGCCTTTTCACAATCACCTCTGGTTTGCCTGAAGTAAGTCCTCAATTCACAGAGTAAGATGTGAAAATATTTCATCTCTACATGCCGACGCCATCTCACTGTTCTGCTTTTTGTCCCCTCTCCGGTCGTCACCTGCCGTGTCCTGTCGTCCCCAAAGTCATATCGTTAACTTGGTACTCGACGGCGCGGCTATAAATCACCTCCCCTGTCGCCAAACTGGCCTCCCACCGGTCTCAGAGGTTGTGTCCGCTCCCAGTTTGGTTTGGTTGAACTGAGCCCCCTGCCCGCAGTGACTTCCCCTTTGATATGGCACCTTGGCAGACTTCAGTGATGCAGTAGGCCACACAAGCACCACAGCTAAATGAGCTAACAGTCGCTAAAGCTACAGCCAAAGATCACACAGTCACACACAGTCAAACTCAGTCCAAGATAACTAACTTACAGCAGACAGTATAGTGACATGTTGCCTCCTATAAATTCTTATAAATTGCTCCTGTAAAGATGTTGTTGCCGTTTGTCATGGCACAGGTGGTGCTGGTAAATTATTTGTTAGGTCTAGGGGAATTCATAACCACAAAGCCTTTTTACTGTAGCTTCTAACGGGCCACAAAATATGCTAAATGTCTTTGGTTGCCATCAACAAGAAAAGGATGCAAGCCTTAGCCGAACCCTGGTGAGCTCAACCAACTTCTCACCACAGCTCCACTCATCCTGTAACTAAGCCAGAATGCCAACTTTGGCAATTATTTCAGTTTATTTAGGTCTTGGCCTCAAGAAAAAGTTGCCCTTTGCAATCATCTGTTGTGTAGTCGGCGAGACTGCAGATGCTGTAGACCCTTCTCCTCTGACAGAATAATATTAGATAAGATCCATCTCTGGAAACTTGGAAATCATTCAAAATTGACAAACATAACCTGTGACTGTGATGCACTGATTTGTTTATGTGAAGTGATGGAAGAATTTAAAAAGAGTGTTCTTTTCTGTCCTCTGGCTGCTATCTTACATTAATACATCTGATGAGTTGCTGCACCAAGTGCGTGTTCTTAGCGAACTGTCGGAAACCTACAACAAATCAGGCAAACAAATCCTACGTGACTGATAACTAGCTGGAAAAGCTGTCAGAGGACGGAAGAAACACTCTGACCGTATCCAAAACTCAGCACTGTCTCTTAAGTATATGAAGTCATTGTTCATCTCATTGGCAGAGGTCACTGCGTAGGTCTCCACAGTGGGAAGGTGCCAGGGGTGGACAAGATCTGTGCTGAAGTAATGAGGGCTCTGATATCAGGGTGTCGTGGTTGATACGTCTTTCAAATGACAGTGAGATTTCAGAAACAGTGATGTTAGACCGGAGGCCTGGGTGGTGGTCATTGTTTTCAAAGAAGGGCCCGGAGGGTATGTACTATCAACCAGATCACCGAGAAACTAGAAAAGAGGAGGGACGGTGTGGATTCATCCCTTTAACACAATATCCTGTGACTTTGTGTGATTTATATTCCTAAAAAAAAAAAAGTCCAGTATTCCCCAAGGGATCCGGTAAGAATTTACTCTGGATTACTGGGGCTGCAGCTGGTGTTACAAATCATTCACTCCTATGAATATGAACACAGCTTGCCCGTCATTCAAAGAGGTTAGTCTCCAGCAAAGAGGCACATTGTCCTACTGAGTATTTTTTATATACATAAACAGCATATCAGGAGATCTGGAGAAGGTCTGGGCAGCTGCTGCTGTGCCTTAATGTTATATTATTTTGCCTCATACAATGTGGCTTGCTGCTCGCTGTGATTTTTGTCAATATCAGAACACACATCCTTGTCTGGCCTGCAACACTCATATGGGGCAAGAAACAGCTGCACCAGATGGAAAAGAAATCATGTACCCTGGGATCTTCTCCACCTCTGAGGGTGAAATTGTGAGATTTACTGCATCTGCAATTGTTTGAAGCAGTGGCAGCGGTGATGTAATTTAGAGAGTGGTGATAAATAGAGCCGTGGAGCACGGCTAGAAGATAAAGACCAAGGACGTGATGTATCGATGAATGCAGGTCATACAGATTTCATATCATTACAGCTCTTCTTTGCACTTGTGGCCTAACATTTACAGAATTGATTTAAAAATGCTGTCAATAATGCATGGGGTATCAGATGGCTTTGGTCCAGTCTTTTAACTCCATTAAAGATTAGAGGCCACTCAGGTGTTTAGTTGGAGAGCTGCTTTGCATCCTTGCTCCAGGCTAAAGTGAAGAGGAGACTGGGCGTTTAACATTAGATTAGTGTTCCCCTTCTTTTAATCGCATCTACAACTCAATTCTAAATGTATAGGTATCACTTTGTCATGACAGTTCACAGACTTTATAGTCGTTACTTAATGATTTTGGTCATGCTAGTGGTGTGGCTATATTGGCTGTCATCAGTTACTTTACCTCTAGCACCAACATGTGGTTGACATTTGTGGTTGTGGAGGGTGAAATTCTAATTTAGTGATTCCATGACTTTAATCTAATCAGGTCAATGTTTTAATGCTGTTTTGTGCTAATAAGCAAATGTCTAAATAACACACCACTAAGATTGCCAACATGGTAAACATTACACCTGCAAAATATTAGCATCATAACATTGTAATCGTGAGCATGTTAGCATACTGATATTAGCATTTAGCTCTAGAGTCCGTAGCATGGCTGTGGGCCCTTCGTCCTGTTTTACTCTTGCTTGTTCATTCGGATCAGCTCCTATTATTTTTACGTGTTCTTTTATTCGCTGCCATGTGAAATAAGCTGGGAAGGGATTTTGCTGCAGCAATAATGCACATAAGTAAAAATAAAAGTGTATTATAAAAGTGTATAATGGTAATATGTGAGGGGTTGCAGGTTGTAGGAGGATGGTTCTTTCTTCAATGAAGCGATAAGTATCAAAAACTCAGCAGTATTTTGTGAAGCTTACAATGGTTCACCTTCTTAAAGTATAACTTCATATCAGTCACTACCACCGCGGTCAAATATTTGACCTACAATATCGCTTGCAGCAAATTCAAAACTACTGGCAGTATTTATTTATTTTTTTTAGTTTTAACTCAATATGTGAACTCAATATGTCATAACTCATAGGGAAAAAGGATTAATTACATATTCTCTTTTACTCAAAATGTCTCTCTCCATCTATCGAAACTTGCTAAACAGCTGGTATCAGTGCCTTGCACACCCACACACAGGCCACAGTGAGCATCTTCAGTCTCGCCTCTGTATGTTCATCTTGAACATAATTAACCTGGAAGACGGCAAGCCAGATAAAAAAAAAAACAACATTAGTCAAAAATTACTCCTGACCTTTTCAGTCACACAATAAGCCTCCCTTCTGGTTTTTCAGTAAATTAACTCGAAAACAGATTGAGTCGGAAAGTTTCTCCCCAAGCATGATGGACCTTGTTCACAAGACACTGTGTCCTCCAGCATCTCCCCCGTTTACACCTTCTTCTTCTTCTTTTTTTTTTTTTATTTTTGCTTTTTACTTTCTATTTTGAAGAGTTCAAAGTAACAGTCTCTTTGGCCTTCTGAGAGTCTAGACTGGGGACTTTGACAGTGTTTCACAAGCTGTTTGATGGGAAGTTATTTTGCTAGAAACAATAGGTTAAGCCACAGTTGAACAGTTTCACATTAACACTTGTTGGCGCCATCTGTCCCTTACCTTGTAATAATACTTTTTTTTTTTTTTTTGCTGTTTGCTTCTTAATGAGGGCCGATTGTTCCTATTGAAAGTGAAATATCTAGTCAGCGCTCAGAGTGAAAAAAAAAGGAGGAGGTTTAATAATACAAGATTAGACAATAAGCCCCAAAAAACACGTCTGAATAATAACTAATTCCCTGGAAATGTCAGGACAATAAGGCAGCAGCTGTTTGAAAAGTCTGGATAAATAGGAACATGTCATCCTGTGGGATTACTTCAAAGGCGTTAATATATGGTGGAGAAATGTTGACCAACAACCTACCGCCTCTATTTATGCTACATATAATAGTGACAGAATACACACTAGATGTGAAGGATATAAACAATTCCAACACTTTAAAGAGTGACCGTGCATTGACAGCAGCATTTTAAGAGAGGGACAGTATCTCAACTTGTCGAATGTCTCGCAGATGTCTTCATATTATATTTAGCTCCAAATCCTGAGTGAACATTCTGTTCCGTCTCCTGTCTCTATTCTGGAAACAAGAAAGAAAAAATTTTGTCCTGTGTCATTATGTGGAATGTCACACTGACTTCGCGCTGAGAAGATCCATCGAAAATGAATTGTAAATGATAGGAAATGGGACTTTGACAGTAATCCGGGATGATTTCCTGAGGATCAGGGTGCATTTATGGCTCGGAATTCACAGCGCCGCTCGGATATACAACTCAATCAAACGGAAAAGTTTAGACAGGCATTGTTGAAACTGTTTTTAGTACAAGTCTCCAATTAATTATAACGGATCAGCTATAATGTGTTCACCGGAATACCATCATTCTTTTCTAACGCTGTTCTCTAGCTGTTCTTCACAAATTCTGACTGAATTTGTTAAACATCATTACTAATTATCACCTCACGCTGGCTATCAATGTTCTCGTTGATCATTTTATCATTTAAACAGCTTTATTACCCTTAAAGCACTATGGAGTATTTTAACTCTGTTAGGGTTTCTAATAAGGGAGTTGTTCGACATCAGCTTTCTGGCAGAGTTAGCTGAGAAGACACAGTTAATACTGTCACTAGCAGTGATTTAGCTTAGCTTGGCAATAAAGCTGAAACAAGGTGAAAACAGCCAGCCTGAAGCTTGAGACACTTTCAAGTAAAAGCGGATCAATTAACACGTTATGTCTTGTTTATAGAATCTGAGAAAAACTGGTGTACAAACAACAATTCACAGTTGTAGGTGGGGGTGGGAGGGTGGGGGTGTTGACTGGGAGCATTAATTTAATCTTCGCTGGTTGCCTAACAACTGGTATTGGCGAGAGATTAAATAAACTAGATATAATGTGCTAATTGCGTGAGCCTTAGAGGTGTTGATGGGTAGAACTTTTGACATTTGTACATAGCCCTTTCTCCCTGTTTTGAGTCTCAATGCTAAGCTAAGCTAACAGGATTTCAGCTCCAGTTACAGTTGTATCAATCCGCTCATCTAACTCTCCCCAAATCTAAAATCATTGCTTCAATGTTGCCAAAGACAACAAAGAAATGCTAAAATAAAAAAAGAAAGAAGCAATAATAGCTATATAGATATAGTAATACTTTAAGCACACTATCAGAATTCCACTCCTGTCTTTACAGGAATGAAAAATGCACATTCTGTGTCTTGGTTTTTTATTATGATTCATTGGGGGAAATCAATCAGGAAAGCTTAATGGCCCCCTTTGAAGAGCACACGTCACACACATTGACGCGCCGTGCTGCCATCGCCACCATATCAACGCTCTACCTTCAGAGGTGTCTTCATCAACATCTTGAATAACAGGTGTTGTTTGTAATGGATTAATTACTATTCACCATGGAGAGGGGGGAAATTACAGGGCAAAAAATAAACGAATGATCATAATTAAGCCATCATTTTTCAATCAATATGAAGAGAGGAAAACGCAGAATCTGCTACTCGGCTGCGACTGAATTGGCAATAGCATGGTGCTGTCGACTGTGTATGGGTGTAATGAAAGATGTAAACATGCACTTCTTTTATCATGCAAATTAGTAGCGTAGACAAGATTACAGCTTGAGATAGAAACTCTGATTGAAGGGCAGGTTCACCTTTTTTTCCCCCCAAGTAGGTCTTAAAGCAATACTTACATGCTCATCCTCTGCTCACCGGCATAAATAAACGACTTCTCACTTAGCTCATGTTTTACAGGTTGACACACTGTTCTGTACATTGCCCTGCGTCTGTGAAGTGTGCATTGAATGATTCTGTTATGTTGTAAAGGGCAGCAGCTGATAGTGAGAGATGCCATCACAATTAGCCACAATTGACACCTTCAGAATGCTTGTTTTGTCCAACCGACAGTAAACATTTAAAAATTGTTTTAAAATAAATTGGATTAGTAGGATAATTAAAAGTAAAAGCAGCACATCTTTGTTGCATGAAAACTGATTTAACCCATTTTCACGTGGTGGAATTGATTGATCTTTTCAGCTGTACATTTTCGTATGTTTTGTGGCTAATTCGTAAAGTATCTCGTAACTAAAGTTGTCAGACAAGTAGTGAAGTAAACGGTACAATACTTCCCTGTGAGATATCATAAGTATAAAGTAGCATGAAAAGTAAAATACGTGAAGTACAAGTACATTAAATTTGGACCTTAGTAGCCTTCCGTACTTGAGTAAATATACACCACTGTCCATGTGTGCGTGAAGTGGCCATTGTTCTCAATACTGTATTTCTACATATAGACATGTGAGTACTGTGCCACGAAAACTTTTAACAAAGAGGAAAAAATAAGTTCTGTTGCAATAAAAATATCTCTATCATGTTCCTATGAACCCAAACAGCTCATGCTTCCTGTGGGAACTCCCTGCACAGTTGGTGCTTTGGCTGCAATCCCCCCGATTTTTACAACAACTCCGAACTGTTTAACACACTTGAAACATCTTTAGACTCTAAATCTATCACTTTGTCTCCTCCGTCTGTCTTTACAGCACCTCACAGTCACGCACGCTAAACCAAACTCTAGACACACCGAATCTTTCAGACACTTAAATAATCTAATCCACCTAATAACCCATCTCCACGAGGGTCTGCAGAAGCTAATCAGAGTAAGATCAGACAACTGGGGCTGAGCATGTCATTAGTGCTGTAGCTGTGTTTACATGCAATAATCTCGTTATTGTCCTCACACTGATTATGTATGTAAACCTATTAAGTTGTTTACAAGCATTGTGGAGAAAGTAGCAGGTTAATAATCCCATTTTAATCCAATCTGTTTTTTTTGTAATTGATTAAGTATAATTACTGCCAATCTGCTATAGGGCGTAAGTGATGTCGTTCATTTCCCTCTTGTCATACTCATCGCAGTTTCTACCTTAAAGGGTAAATTCGCAGAGATAACTATACCTGTTTACCAATTCAAAACAATGGATGTGGCGCTCAAAATGAACATTACATTATATATGTATGTACCCAGTGTCCCCAGTTGGAGGCCTGTATGGGGTTGTATTCCCCCCATTCCTGTCACCTCTTTAAATGTCTGCTATCAATGTAAAAAATACTTGAAAAAAACTCTCATTCTACAAAAAATGTTATGGTTTTTTATAATACTATTTAATGTCATTGGAACTATTTTTCTACATTATAAATAGTCTTTTTTTTATGATTTTTGTGAACTGACCCTTTAAAACTGAAGACAAACACAGATAAGTGCAGCTGCAACATTAACCACGCCACAGACCAGCAACATGTTTTTTTGTGTTTAACATACTTTGCTTTTTTTCCTCCATATATCAATATTTGTGCTCTAGTCTTTAATCAATCATCTTTATTTGTAAAGCATCTCCCATACAGGAAAGTGCAATTTAAAGTGCTCTGCTGATAAAAAAAAAAATGAAACTAATACAATAAATAGAAATGATTACATTTGAATTATAAATCTAATTAAATGGTTGAGAATCCAATTCAATGGGTAAAAGAAAACAACAAATAAAATAGATAAGAGGGGCTGTAAACACTATAATGCATGGGTAATGGCTAAAGTAAATGAAACAATTAAATTTAAATAACAGCAAAAAACATTTTAATAAAAAGTCAGACTAAAGATTTATATTTAAATATCAGCTGCTTTAATTCATGATGAAGGTATTTAAAGGCTCCTCTGTTGTTTTCAAAGTCTGAAAAAATATCTGAGGTTGGACATTTCATTTAAAAAAAAAAAAACAAAGTTCAAGGAAGTTTTAATGCAAATGTAAACATACATCACTTACGGGGTTTGTGGACTGCAAAACCATTGGGAAGCCTTGAGTTTTCCATTACGTGTATTGCCATCTTAGTTTCTGGGAGCCAGAAGTGACCATATTTGGAAGAGAGAGCGGAGCTGAGGATGATATCTTGATTGAATCTGACTGAAGACCGGACGACAGCCTTCCATCCCTTAAAGCATACCCTGCTTTATCGTCAATTTTACTGTAAATGGGACCATAATTTACTCAATGGACATCATGCCATATTAAAGAAGACTTGAAACTTTGTGATTGAGATCATAAATGCATTAGGAAACTGTTAAGTGAGGTAATAAATCCAGTGAGAAGAAGGGCCATTTTCTCATGAGCTCACCTACGATTGGACTTCTTCTTTGAAACCAGAGGGGTCACCATGGGCCGGCCATTAGAAAGAATACTAGTTTAAGGCTCTCCCACATTGGTTTCACTGTCCAGATGATTAAGCTCCATCCACATTTTATACAGTCAATGTTCTGACAGCTGACACTATCTCCTTGCATTGTTGGAGGTGCAGAATTCAATGTTGTTGTTTTTTGTTCAAGCAGAATATTCTTTGTTCATGCGTCTCTCACAATTCCTCCAACTTTAAGGCCGTGCAGCACTAAATCGGTGTGGGTATTACCCTTTATATGACACTGTTTGTTTTGGGTTAAATATAGCTGTGTGCCTTACTTAATCTAAAATTTAATGTGATTTTTACTAAACATCCATCCCGAGGTTTCATCTTTTTGTCACCACTCACGGTTATTCAAAAGTAACGATGGCACACAATTCACAATTCAATTCATCTCACATGTACACAGTGGAAGTCCTTCATAGAGGACTGCCATTTGATAATAAATAAAACATGAAATTAGTTGTACACACACACACACACACACACACACACACACACACACACACACACACACACACACACACACACACACACA
>JBBPCS010000002.1:7990722-8035920 GCA_037974645.1 Hollardia meadi
ACACACACACACACACACACACACACACACACACACACACACACACACACACACACACACACACACACACAGACAGATTTCCGGGCCTAAACCATAAATGTTACATAACAGGAGAGGAATGAATTATAAAACTCTGAAGCAAAAACTCTCCAGAGTGAACCAGCGATTTGTCTGCTATAATGTATCAGGAGACATATTACCTCAGGGACCATCGCCCTACCAGGCCAGCCATCATAAATAATGCAACAAAAATACATCATCATGATGTTTCTCTTTATCCAACATGTGTAGCTGTCAACTTTGATCAATAAGGACGCACTAAAGGCGATGGTATATAAACACAGTCCTTTTTTGTGTTCATGCATGCCGTTGAACAGCGGAACACTGCAAATAAGACATTCAGACGCAAAAACATTTCAGCCCTTCAGGCCTGCAAAATCTTTAAGGTTGACCTGTGTGTTGTGCAGGAAGGAATATTATTATTTCGATATCAAGAAGGAGAGGGGCTGAAAAGTCTTTATTGCACAATGATGCTCTCTGAGGTTCTTCTACAAGGCTTTCAAAGTACAAATTTATGTGGTATACTCCATATTCACTGTATGTACACTCTCAAGCGCCGCTGTATCTACCTGCACCGTGCAGGCCGCGTAATAAGATGGAAATTTGAAATTCAAATGTTCTTCTCTCTCATCTCTCATCACAACAGTGTAATGATCTAAGGACCCACCCATCAATTTCGACTGTCAGATCAAAAAGGTCTTCATTTGCATCGGCTCGTATGAATTTTCATCTCACATATTGTCTGCAAACATGGTGAGATGTTAAATAATTAAAACAATTTGGTGGCACTGAAAAAAGCGTCCTCATGCTTCATATTCTACCTGAAATGACTGTGAAAGCCTTCATTTTAAAGACATGTAAAAAAAAAAAAAAAAAAAAGGTGACATTTTAACCCTGACGTCCTCTTCTTTAGCCGCTCAAAAAAACGCCACATCTCTGTTGAATTACAAGAAGTCTATATCACACAATAGATTTTCATCTGCACTCTGCCTGTGACGGTGTTGGCAGGACCTTTAACTGTCTTGAATCCCAAATAAATCTATCTGGACTTCTTTAGTGTGCTTCTGACTGGCAAAGCTCCAGTGGACTCTGTGTTTTCCAGCGCGGACACGGAGAGTCTGACAGCAGCTGCTCATGGCTGTTAGCTCTGACTGGCTGGCTGTTCCTGCTACACAGAGCGCTGGTCAGTCTGTCACACTTTTAAAGCGTTGGTGTCTCCTTACCTCCTGCTATAGTGGCTGTTCTGTGTAGTCCTCTGCATTTTTTAAATCTCCTGGGATGGAGGGAGGGAGCTAACTGAATTTGGGGGTGCAGTTACGCTTTAAATTCAATTTAAAGACCCCCTCCACTCAAAAATGTGTTTTTCTTATGTTTACGTCCCCTAAAATGTCTGACCTGGACTATACTGACTTGCATCTGTCCAAAGTTTGTCACTAGAAAAATGTTTTCACATTCGTCTACTTCCTGAAAATCTGAGACTCAAACGTACGCGAGCTAGATTTGGTACGTCATAAATACGACAGCTAATCGCTGTCTGATTGGCAAATATTACTGCCGCCAATGAGCCAGTTCCCAGGCAAACTTTGTTGGCTATCAAGATGTGAACACGCTGTAACATCGTAGCAGATCTAATTGTACGTTTCACAACCACTAACGCTGTGTCGGCCACTGCCAGTTACAAGCTAACAAGCTAACAAACAACAAACAACCGGCGATTTTGGTGCACAACAGACTCCTCATCTGCGTCCAGGTCTGACTGAGGCTCAAACATGTAACGTTACGGCTGAATCTCTCCCATGTTTCCTCCAACACTAGACATCTTGATGCGCACTGATCTTTCACCGATCAACCTAGCGCAAACAGCGGTGGTGGGCGGGGCATAAGACCTGTGATTCTTCATGAGGGAGAAAGAGTAGATGTGCTTCCAGCCCCTTTTCAGGGTTTTTCAAAATCTTTTTAATGTGGGAAAACCATGTTTAAACTAAAATATTAGTCAGAGCAGAGTATTTTTTATGTACTTTAGCACGTGTCTGGAGGGGAACTTTAAATTAACTGACTAATGAGGAAGTAAACACAACAATCATATCAGAATCTCCTGATATCAATAATTCTCTGTTATAATAGGAATTTTTGACCCAGGATTAGCTTCTCAAATTGCAGCAGTCTGCCTTCACTGTATCAAAAGCTCAAACACACCATGCGCTCCCATTGTCTGAAACAGGCATGTGTTATGAGCATCAGTGAACTCTCTGAATTAGAATCCCGCCACCTTTAATAAAGACCAGAGAGAGAGATGAAACCAAAGATACGACTGTACTCCTCATGCGCCGCGGCCCCAGAGATCCATGGTGCCCACGGCTCCGAGGACTTTCTCTGAGGTGTCTTTTTGATGTAAAAGTCAGGGAGTGCTCTCTGTATTCCACTGGCATGCCTCTAGCCTATCCCTGACCAGGTGGTAATAGCCTATGATCAGAGATTTATTACTGACTTCTTAGAAATGGGCTCAGGGAGCACACTCATTTGCCATTTTAAATTGATCTGTACAAACATCTCTCAGTTTCAATTTCCATTGGCGACACATTACAATCAATACATTATTAGACCCATTTCGCAGGTTATTCTGTAGACTGGTATTTGCATAAGTATATGCGTTTCATTGCAGCATGCGGATGGGCCGAGGTTTTAAATGAGGAATACAGAATTGTGCAATGTGTCAGAGAGGACCGTGGGATAGTGTTGAACTTCCTTTGGGCAAACTCTCTCCCAGCTGTGTCCCTTCCTGCCCAAACATTTTAGCATCATCCACCACGGGTTGGGACAGGGAGTCACAGAGGTGGATTTGGAATACATTTGGCTGAGGAAACAAATTGGATTAGTCTATTTATCTACTAGCCACCCTCTCCCCCTGCTTTATACCCCCTCTCTTTTCTCAGCAGGAGGCCACAGTTGTGTCAGTTCTGTCTCCGCTCCTGTTTCCCCTCAGACAAAAATGTCCATGCTGATCAGCCTCACCGCTGCTCACTGCAAGACAGAGAGGATATAAGGAATCAGAGAAGGAGAGCTTACCATCTTGCGGACAGATCATGAATATATGCAACGCGCGGCGAAAAGACCGCGACCCAGCTGTTATAGGAACATTTCATATTACCATCTTCCACATGTGAGGCAATAATCGTGTGAATGAAAGCAATGCATATTATATTTTCATTTCCCTTCTCCCTTTGTACGCTGGCAGCTGTGGACTTTTATTTGACTGAGCTAAAAACTGCTGTAATAATCCAGCATTTTGCTGTTATAAAGGTAATGTTCTCATTCTGGCTGAGCTCTGTCAATATTCTCCCTCACAACTGTTGTTGTAATGTACAATAACTGAGTAGCAGGTGTGTACTACCACCCCCCTCTTTTCACTTTTATTTCACACAACGGAACCCAGAAAAGTCAAGAAACAGCATTATTTTTTAGTCAGGCAGCCAGGGTTGTGATATAATACTATGACTGTATCACCTAATGAGATATGATTGTGAAGGGCATATTCAGTAGGCTATAGGGAAATAAACTTTTTAATTCATGCCACATCATAGAGCTACTTCAAGCTCCATAAAAACATGGAAGTGCAAAGTCTCATGCCCATACCTCACAGGATGATTGCAGTAAAGTGTGCAGAATGCTGTAAACAAGTAGTGACAACGCTGTAAGTAAAAGGCAAAACCTGGAGCCGTGCCAAATATTTTGTGACCCCCCCCCCCGCCGCCAAGTGCAACACAGCCTGGACTGTATCCCCCCCCCTCATTTCATACTCCGCTCACGGATGTCTCCATTGCACTTAAAAGATCCTGTGGCCATGCATCAACAAAACGACTTCATTCGAGTAAACAAGCGTTCGAGTAAACAAGCCACAAAAGGTGTCGTGGTGGATCCAACTTAATTCATTTTGTTATCTGTTAATTACATTGTGTGTCATTAGAGATGGTTAGAGTGAATTATGGCTCGCTCCTCTGTTTAACCAGTAACATTCTACGTGGCATTTAATGCACGCAAAGTGAGAGATTAATATTTAAGGCTTTGACATGAAGGAGGAACTCACGTAGCACCCCTCCAGCATGGTCACCATGCACTCTTATGGAAAATGTATTATGTACGCTAATAACTGGAGCAGAGCTTTAAAGGAGGGGAGGCATGTTTGTGAATGAGTACAGCTCTTCACAGTATTGCATTTTTAATCGTTATTGTTTATTCTGTGTAATAAATGAATAAACAACGTTGACTACTCTTATGAATTCACCGCTGGGCAAGGCTGCTGAGAGTGAGCAGAGTTAAGCCACGTTCACCTGATGGATAGAGATGCTCACAATCAGTCAGGAGAGGAGGGCGTAAACCATTAGGAGGAAGTGGGCCCACTGACTCTTTCCACCACTAATGTAAAACAATGTCATTAAGTAGCTGCTACTTGTAGCCTCAAATCTTCCAGACGTAGACAGATTATGAGACGACGCGCTCCAGACATGTAAAAGGCCCCCCACCCATAACAGCGAGGAACCTGGACCGAGACTGACACAAAACCACTTCGAATGGCACAGTCTCGTCATGTGTCATCTTTTTTTTTTTGTCTCTGTCTGCATTTTGTGTCTTTGTGTAGTATTCATGTGTTTATTTGTAGTAATTTTGTGTCTTATTTTCTGTTCTGGTTTGTATCTTGTTTTGCACTTCTTGTGGTCGTTTTGCGTCTCTTTTTGTCCATTTTGGTTTCTTTGTGGTCACTTTGTAATTATTTTGCATCTCTGTGGTTGTTTTGCATCTATGTAGTCATTTTGTTTCTCTTAGTGGTCATTTTTGCAACTTTTTGTGATTATTTTGCGTCTCTTTGTAATTATATTGCATACCTTTGTGTTTGTTATGCATCCCTTTGGTCGGTTTGCAACTCTTTGTGATGTTTTGCATCCCTTTGTGGTCTTTTTTTTTTTAGTCATTTACTTTTAGTAAGCAAATGTTAACAGTCTAGGGGGGGAGGACACAATCAGATTTGGAATCAGATACCACCCCTGGCCATAATGTCAGTACATCATGACATTTCACTTACTATCCATGCCACTTACCAGCCACGAGAGAGAGAGACTCAAGAGATAGGGTCTTATCTCGTCTTACACAACTTGACAACTTGCACAAAACCTTATCATTGCCACAGTACGTGTTTCACAACAGGTTCAGGACCAGTTTCAGGGTGTGTTAACTCTAAATGAAATATGGCGACAATTATCTAGTCGGCTGATATTAGAATTGGCAGCAAGATACTTAATGGGTCCAGTGTGGCAGAATGATGTTGTAGTTGTAAAGCCTTTGTGTGACATACAATGACTGTCACTGCTTCTGTTGACCTAATTCAATTTTCTTTTCAATTACCTGTAGTATATTACCATCACAGCCACTGGTATTGTGGTATAAATCATCCAAACGGACCCTGTGGCTACAGCAGACAGGCACCCCACTGGGTGATGTAGAGCTGCGTCTTGTCTGGCCCCTGTCTAGCTTAAATATATTTTAGATTAAAGAAAAGAACACAAAACACTCACGACCCACATTTCTGCAGCCAGACTTCGCCGCTGGGTTCCTTCATAGGAACCCAATGTATAATTACATTGACTCAAGGTTAGACACAGACAAAACTGATAGCTGAGAACAAAGCTCAATGAGCTCTGGGATCTGAGGGTTATTATTTGGGGATGTGTAATTAAAAAGGTCTGGGTGTAATGTAGTCCCAGGCTTGCGTCTTTGTTTTAATCTTCACATCTTTCTTCACGCCTAAGAGCTTGTGGCAGGTTCAATGGGGTGAATGCTGGTCAACGAGTGGGGGGCCCATTGACTGGTTTGTGTGACCAGTATCACCTCAATGTCCCACTGAGGTGAGAGCATTGATTTATTCAGGAGGCAAGAACCGAGAGCCGCCGCGTTTGAAAACACCCTTTAATCAATAGGGATGGTTTTTCCAGTGTGGTTAATGTGTGAGAGGAATTAGCCATGCTGGCATATGACATGTGTACAGACCAAAACTAATACAGTGAGTAGATGCTAAATGAAATGTCATGCAGAAGTACAAGATTTCGAAAGGTCATGTGCATCCGCGGTGAAGGTGTTTTCAGGTTTTGTTGGCAGGCCAAGTCAAGGTTAACAAGCTGAGGAGCCAGTATCTCAGCTACATGCCGAGTCTCAGTTTATAAGTTCATTCATACATTAATAAGAGGGGTGGCAATGTTCCATCTCTGTTGGTTGGTGCACAGCTTTGGTTCAGATTGAAATATATCAACACCTATTGCATGGGTTGTCATGAAATTTGGCACATTGTTGCCCACAGAATGAATCCCGTTGACTTTTATGACCCCTGAACTTTTCCTGTATCCTTACCATCAGGACAAAATCGGAGAAATATTACCAGTTCTGTACACGCAGGCTACCCGGTGCAGAGACGGAGAGAGAGGGAGAGAAAGATGTGCACAGCTCCAAAAATAAAAAATGTTATGTGGCGATGTTGATATTGTGGCGTGCAGTCACAATTGGGCTAAATTAATGTATGTGTTAATTACGTTAGTGTTGACCAGTCCTTGTCAGGTGGACTTTAGAGGGCAGAGATGCAGAGCGCTGGGCACCAAGGCCAGAGAAAGGGGCACAGACGGCCATGGCCATTGTGGCCGCCAGTGAACTTCCTGTCCTGCTCCTTACCTTTATGTTTTTCAGCCAAGTGTCCAGAGGTGAAAGAATAATAACCCACGGCACAGTAAACAAATGCAGGTGAGTCAAACATTGAAATGGAGCAAAGAACCATAAAGAGTGGTGCATCTGTTGTGTGTGTGTGTGTGTGTGTGTGTGTTTATGTACATGGAGGGGGGAAAGAGGGGAAAAAAAAGACTCACTTTTTGGCAGTGTTAAGCAGCTTTGTGGCTACTTAATTAAATGAGATGCCTGAGCTGACTCCCCTAAATTCACCGGCCGTAATGAGGTTGATAACTGCGTTCTTTTTAATTATGTTCTATTGTCTCTGACAACCTGTAAATAGAGCTGTACAGCTGATGGAAAAACATTGCAAATTGCTTGTGATGTCCTCAGACCTTTTGTTGAGAGATTTTGGCACCAAAGGATGGCAGTACAGAGTCTGTCGTACCTTGATAATGAGCTGGAGGCTCCTAGCACGTATCATGCAAAACTAATAATTTACTAATAAATAAGATTTGTTACGATTGCTGTACATGCTGTAACATCCATTTTGCTGATAGAAGGCTCGGACAGGAGCGCACACACACACAAAAAAATGAGCCTGGACATTATTTTCCAATTCTGTAGACTATTTCTTAATCATATGCAAAGGACTACTCACACATTCACTGCATGTCAAACCCTTCTCCAATCTGTGGTGAATTAATAAGAAAATCTTTCACTCATTATTTTGCAAGGCCTTTCTTACATTAGCCACAGTGATTTTAACATATGTTGATGTCTCTGTGCTCAGCAGACTGTAAGCTAGATAGAATTAATTACTGACTAACACTTAACAAGTCAAGTTTTATTCATATCCTAAATTAGCTCTGTCTGTAAGTACCTAAATAGACAAGTGTGTCTAATGAAAGATGATTGTTTTTCTCATTGCTGGTCTAATTACTTACTACATATTCAGAAGAAGTTAGTGTGATTTTCATTCTTACAAAGCCGTACCTTCTCTCACGACATCTCCCGTTCCAGTTTTAGTCCTTGAGTGCTGTCGGACATGATGGACATTAGATATCACGATGATGTTAAACCTACAGCTGCATTGTCAGTTTGTCATTTCATACAGCGCGAGTTGCTGCTAGTGCAAGTTGCAACTGACTGCATGCTTCTTCTTTTTTTAAACTGTCAGAGGGATTTAAGTACAGTAGTAGCAAGAATCGTCAGTCCAACATTTTCCACAAAATTTCTCTTTAGGTTGTGACAGCGGTGTCCTGCAAGTGCAAATCATAATCGCAATGTTAGAGATAAAAGGTGAACGTTAGTGACAGGGTAGAGATGTGAGATTATGAAGCTTGAGTATTACTTTTCACTGCATGGTTGTTAACTTCATCTCTTTATAGTGTTTTTAGCCTGTATTGATTTGATTGATGAAGTGGCAAGGGAGGAGGAGGGAGTGAAATTACGCTCGCATGGGAGGAATACAGCTGAGGGAGGCCTGAAGAGACAAAGGAACAGCAGTTTATTTGCAATGAACAAATTGGAGTTTTAGTTATATAAACATTTCTCAGAGGCAGAGCTGCTCCCAGAGGCAGAAGTAATCTTATTAGTTAAGTTAAACCTGGCAGAGCTAAATAACCAAAGTTTGTCTCTGCCCCAGTTTGGCCAAGTTTCCTATAAAAGATTTCACTTTTAAGGCAATGTACTTTCCGCAAGAAAACATGTATATCCACACAATAAGTTCAAGATTGGGGTTATCGCATGAAAAGAGTACAAAAATGTGTATGTAGCATAAAGTCAAACTGTCAAGTATGAAAAGTTGGTACAGGATGCTTGCTCAGATTCAAGTATGAAGGACACGTTCCAACATTTAATTTTACCTCGACATATAGTTTAATGAAATGTTTATTTTCCCCAAAGTATAGGCACTGATATTGATAACCAGTAAGAATGTCCTAATCAAGTTTTCGGTCACTTAATGTTACTCGATCCGAATGCTGAAGGTCCTGGTTCAAAAATATTGGGTTCATTATTGATACGATATGAATGAAAGATTGAGAGTTTGACTCCTGACGTGAAAGCAATCGGAAAAAGAGAGAAGATGCATCACTCTGTTGGAATATGTGGAACTAAAGAAACAATCATGGGTTGTACAACGGCGTCACGGAGTGGAGGTTCTTCCCTCGACAATGATTTCTGGCCGAGTACATTCAAACTAGACAACAGACAGGTTTAATTTTAAGTGTATAAAGTGGCGTTAAGCATCACTTTTATTGGTGAAAGCGACGGGCAGCACCAGCAATAAATGAATGACTTACACGCTGTTCTTTGCTAATGATTTGTACTGCAGTGTCTTAATTGGCAAATCTTGACCTTTTACCCAACCCGTTGTTTGAACTTGCATCCAAATCATTTTTCACCCATAGGCAGTGAAATGCTGAACTGTAGACAACACCAGCAGTCTGAGATGGAAAAAGTTTCAACTGATACCGATCAATTAAAATATTGGAAATTTAGGGATATCGAGTGCAAACTGGAATCAGCCTTTAAAATACGTGTATGATTTTAGTTGAAAAAGCATGCCAATTTGCCTAAATCCTCCAATTTACAAGTGTTCTCAGCGTTAGCTACAACAATGGGTTTGTTGTGCCCTCGTGTAAATTTTAATCCCTGGTACTTTTCTGGTCGCATTACAAACCAGTCAGGAAAAAGCTTTCTGTAAGGACATCATTTATTAAAGCCAATTGATCGAGCCTGTGATACATTACTGACATAATGAGATAAGGAGCAGTAGTCGTTGTCATCCGAATACTGGACACCAATTGTTGGGAGAATAAAATAAGGCTCTAAAGTCACAACAAAGCCTCTTAAAGAAGAGCAGTATGGAAACTGAATTTAGGCCTACTACATATTTAAAGGGGAATATGCAGAGGGGTAATCGAAGATGAAAGAATCTGTGAATATTGTGAGCTAAATGAAGTGGAGAATTAAATCCATTTTATTTTATACTACCCTTTATATCATGATTTAAGACAAATATTGTCTGAAAAACTGACAAACTTAACTTTAATCGAATACCTTTTTGATAACACTTTTGCATTTTCGGAATATCTTTCTAAGGCATGGGATAGGAGGAGAAAAGTTACCGATACATTTCTGACTCTATTCTATATGGGCTGCAGACTATTGGTTAATGAACAAGATCAAATATACAGTGTTTGATACTAATTGATGCAGATAGTTTTTTTTATTTTGTTTGGCTTTGTCTACTGTGTCGTGTGCTCGGGGGACTTGGATGTTGTTTATGTTTGGACATTGATGAGGTACCATTAGATGATGGTGTGTTGACATGCCGGAATGTTTTGGTCCGTTCTTAGACAACATTTCCACGAGGGACGGGTCATGTCAATTACTAGGCATGAAAATAAAACATTCATTCATTCATTCACCTTCCAACCTTCAAACATCAGTTCATTTACGTCTCACCGTGGGTGATAATTCCAAAAATAGCAAAACATACCTTCCTTCAGGTGGTTTCGTGTTATTCCTCTGACCTATTGTAAATATTTTTTATTTGGAGTAGTATTACTGCCATTTGGGTTATTTATAAGAAAACTCCACAGTGCACCTGAACCCATTTCATAGTAAATTTAAGCCAAGCAAGTCTTTGTTCTTGTTGAATGTTGACTTTAGTGTGATGGTGTCAGCTCAGCCTGTAATGGACAGTGTGTTAACAACTGGAATGTTTAATAGTAGGCTACATTTGATGTTGCCGCATATTCAGAATGAACCTATTTACACTTACCGAGGGTGGTTTCCAACAAACAGAAATGTAAATAACACGTGTATGCGCTAACATCATGTGTTTACATAAACTCAACCTTATTTATACGACAGCACTTAACACATAACACAGTTGGTTTAAAGTGCTTTAAATTAATGATCGAAAAACAGAACAAAGTAAGGAGAAAAAAACAACAAACAGTCATGAATATCAAAAAGAAGTTTACAATTACAATGTGTGAAATATGTAAATGTGCGTGCGGAGAAGGGCAGGGGGCTAAGAGACGAGATCTGAAGCAAAGACGAGACCTTTAATGTTATTATGAGACTATGGATGGGCAAATTTGACTATGGTGGGCCGCCATAGTCTAGGTAATTAATGCTGCGCTGCACTGCAAATGTTTACAATGTAAAGAAAAGAAAAAAATAGGTGCAATGTAAATTTCATGTAACAGTTGGATTTGCTGGCTTTACGTTAATTTAACAAGGTAAAAAAACCCACAAGATTAAACAAAATCTCATGCGCACGGAGACAACAACACTGGAGCAGGGTGGGCTCGGCACATTTAAAGGCCAATGAGTGAAAACTTGTTTCACGTTGACTTTTGAAATCCCCAAAGGAGAAACAAATGGCAGGATGGAGTTATATAGTTTTGGGAGAGCTCTCGTCATAGCACTTTGTCGTGAACATTAGAAACACCTGACAGTATAACACAAAACAATTCAGCAGGGCCTCATTCTTCAAAAAGTCAGTAAGCAAAAACTGATAATAACCATCGTGAAGGTGGGATTTACTGGCTTTAAAAACAAAAAAAACAAACAAACTGGGCTGCTACATCTACAGGTTCGTCTACTTCACCATATGTGGCTCAGAGTTTGGAGTTGGAGTATTGCATTTATATAAGCTAACTACTGATGTTGCTTTTAACTGTTGTTGTTGTTACAACTGAACTGCAATTAGCAATAAAACATTCTCTGGTTAAACTTTCCATGTCGATACGTTCCGGTTTGTGCACTTTCCCGAAGAGCTTCAACAACAATTATGCAAATTTTCGGAATAATTTTGATCACTTTAATTTGTTTCTTCCCCACGTAATTGTGTCTCCAGGTGATTTCCATTATGTTTCCTTTTATGTATGTTTATCGAGCTCATTGTATATAATAATAATAATAATAATAATAATGTTTTAAAAGTTGTATCAGTTTATAGTATTTCACACCCTCTGCTCAGATCTGAGATGGTCACTTTCTGTACGCTAACAGCTACCCTGTGTAACCACCACAGCCTCTACACATCAACCCTGACTGTTACCGTACGTGTTCAAGCCCTTCTGTGTGTATGTATGGAGTATTAAGTGTGTTTGTAAGAAATTGCCACCTCTGCAGTTCCACTGTATTAGTTTGTCCTCACCAGGGCAGGGTGACAAAGACGGCATAGCCATGTATCTGCTGACAGATCAGTCTCTCAGCAGTGGGAGAACCCCTTATGTCAACTTGGTGAGACTGCACAGCTCACCCTCCCCTCTGAACAAATAAGATCACAGTCAAAATGAAAAGCATTATTACTGCTGACATCTTTATCTCCGGTCTACCTTATTTAATAACCAATTTCTTTCCAGGCTTCCCGAAGGAGTTTATCCTTTGGGCAAGCCGCTCTCTTTGCTGCTCTTTAGTTATGTACATTCTGTTGCCAGAGGGAAGAAGCGGCTTCATAGCTGTTAGCCTTATTTTTGCACACCGCCTGTCGCCCTGTCTGGTATTACTGTATGTTTATTGCAATAAAGCTCTGGGGAAGAGTTTCTTTGCGTGAAAGTATTTATAATACATGGCGCTTCTGGATAAAAAAAGAAAAGAAAAGATAGGCTCTTGAAAGATGTTTGCATAATGTAACATAAAATTTGTCTTTGAAAGCAAGAAAAGTTGTCATATGATTAATCATTTATTCAAATTGTGTGCTATTCCTCTCATTTTACACACAAGACTGATATAATGTTAATATGCCTAGTGGCTAAGAATAGTCTTCCTGCTGTTACAGCTTAAGCCCAGATTTTTTTTTAGCACTAGCCTCTACACATTTTGGCAAATTGGTACCATTAAAAGTATGTCATATCAGCTAGTAGCACTTCCTGTTTGCAATGTACCCATGAATGTGCAGACAACTTTGACTGGATTACTTTTATACTGAAGAAAACTTAAAAACCTGATGAATCTCGGGCAAGTTCTGGAGTTAAGAGTATTTTTTCCCTATTGTTTCTAAGGAGATGGATTTTTATTCCAACGCATTCTCATCGCAGCTCGTCACATACTTATCCAGATGTGCAAGCTACCCTTTGGTGTCCTTGGCTGATGCACTAAGCCTTCCCTTTTGCGTCTCTAGCTGACTTGCAAAGGTTTAGCGCCCCATGTGTCTTATCCTGAAGCACAAGGTCTACGTTATTTTGGTTAGGTTTAGGCACAAAAACCACGTGGTTGAGTTCAGGAAATGATTGGTTACACTTGGTTTCAAACGGGACGTGAACTCCGGTCTCCTAGGTGAAAGTCGTGTGTGTCTCAATGGATATAGATAATGATTTCCTCGGGAAGTATAAGTCACTCTGAAAGTGTGTTTGAAAACCTCAATACTATACTAAGAGTCTCCAGCCATGCTAGTAGCTCTATTAGACTTAGGAACAGTGACTTTGAGCTAACGTCAGCAAACAAGCATAGCTCACTCACAATGACGATACAAAGACTTAAGCAGATGTAACGTTCACCATTTTAGTGTTATCATGCTAACAATTGCGAATTATCACTAAGCACAAAGTCCAAAGCTGATGGGAATGTCATTCGTTTTGAGTTTTGACCTGATGAAAAGTCATAATCACCCTGCAGGGATATGAATGTTTGTAGCAAATATTATGGCAATCCATCCAATAGGTCTCGTCGTCGCGACATTTAACTCAAAAACCACAAATGTCACCCTCATGGTGACGCAAGAGGAAAAGTCAGTGTAGCAGCAGTCCTCATTAGTCCTCTGAACATGACCATGAATGTCTGTACAATATTCCACAGCAATCCATCAAATAACTGTCAAAATATTTCAGTCTGGACCAAATTGGTGGACTGACTGGCTGACTAAAAATCCCTAAAGCCATGCTGCTGGTGATGCTAAAAATAAATAATAGCATCAGTTATTTTCTGATGTTTGATTTGGTTTTATCATTAGTGTTTTGACACCACGAGTCAGTGTGTTGACATCTTGATGACGGCTGTTAACTCAGCAACCTTGACCTTTAAACCATCCGGGCGCCGCGTACAGCAGAGTTAAGCTCAACACTCTGAGCCAGACAGTGTGTCTCTGGTACTGTCGACCAAGGTATGGTATTGAAATCCAATCTAGAGCCCACTGATGAATGAAGCTTTAGTTTTAGAGTCCAACATGTGTAGTGTGGAGTTTGTGATTGAGCGAGGATTTACAATTAATGGTACAGCAAAGGGGATCAATTGCAATTAGGTGTCTGTAACACACTGTGGCTGATAAGCATCCCAGCCATCGATCAACGTGCCAACACAACGGTCTCGCGAACCGGAGGCGCTCTCCGTGTCTTCTCGCAGCAAACATAATTGACCCCACAGGGTCAATGAACAAAGCTCAGGATTTGCCAAGCCTCCGAGATTATCCCTCATGTGAGGGGAAAATAGCAGGCTTTGCATTTGTAGTCATTTTTATGCAAATGTTCAATAATCAACAAACACACCGATACAGTTGGGGCAATATTGTGGCATCATACTGTATGCTAATGCTAAAAATAAAGATTGTGGGGTGTTTTAAATCCTTCTGTATTCACAGCACTGCTCAGCAATCCAAAGATTAGCTCAGGGAGTGGATTCTCAAAGCAGAACTGGAAATGTCAAGTCTGGTCTGTTAACTTCTTGGACTTTCTGTTTTTCACTTCTTTTGGCCACAAGTGGATGTTGATTGAAATAACTCTTTTATGTAAAAACATAATTAATTATGTTGTCAGTGTTTGGTTTATTTTCTCTGCAGAACGCAAACAATTCAAGGGATTTCAGCTGTCTAAACCTCTGTTTGTATACTGAGCCTAATACCAGTGCTTTGATCAGTCTGTTACTGCGCATTGATTAGTCGGATGTTCTGAAGTACTGCAGTCAGTGGATTTGCAAATACACAGAGATGTATTCAGATCTTATAAGGAAAAGTAGAGATACTCTGTGACAATTAAAAAAGCTCTGCATTCAAAATTTTACTGAAGTAAATGTGCAGATGGTTCAGCATCAAGATTAAAGTACCAAAAGTACTTATTATGCAAATGGCCCATTTCAGAATAATATTTATAACATAACTTATAATTATAATTATTGGTGCATTATTGTGTATAATGATAAAAAGGTGCTCATTTTAACTACTTTATAGATTACCAGTTGTTTTGTCCATAGTACTATAATATATTTATTTGTTGATTTAAACTTTGTATTAATAACCAGAATCTGCAAGGTTACTAGTAGTATCAGTATTTCAGTTAATCTACACACACACACACTCTCCTTAGGCCACATAGCATTTCCTGAGGAGCAGTGAGTGCAGTGTGCAGTACGAGGGGAAAAAGGGTTGTTTTGTAGCTAAATCAATGCTATGTTAAGAGGGTTGACTACAGAGAGGAACAAGCTTACAACTCATGCAGCGATAAAAGAATAACATTCAGTATCCAGACAAACAGAAATGGCCCCAGAAGAAGCTCCTTCGCAATTTCCTTGGTTACCAGGGTTGACGGTGACGAGTCCCGCTATATCTAATGATTGGTTGCCAGAAAAAGAGGGACAGCGAGGACCCCAGTGCCTTTCTGAAAAATCCAGGTATTTTCAACCAGAAGCACTTTACAGCAGCCAACACAAAAAGGAGCACTCTGAAAAAAGATTCTGGTTGGAGTGCATTTTCTCTAGGCGGCTGCATGCTGCAGCATTTCACCTCATTGGGAAAAACGGTGCCTGTGCTCAGAAAAAGACACTATATGGACATGGACTCTTACTCATTTTTTTAATATTTGATGCACATGGACAAGCTAAACCTGTGAACCCTGTTGTACTAAACTGTGGAAAATATTTAAAAAATGTAACAGTGTATTGAAAAGTAATTAAAAACTTGATGAAATTAAATGAATGCATGAAAGGTTTTGTCATTTGCCTCACCCCAGTGCTAGCTTCATCCTCATATGCTACTCATCAATCCTTGTCTCTGGGCCTCTGTAACACACTCTGCAGCATTAGATCCTATGGCACTCATGCAGAGTAGCCTTTACTCAAACAGAATTTTAGCTTTTATAATTGAATGAAGAAGACAATTCACTTGATTCTAGAGACTGGCTGTAATTTCAATTCATACAGTTTTCAATGGCGTCAGTCAGGGCAGCAGAGAGGCCAAGACAGAACTGTGCCCGGAGGAATGCTGACCCTGTAAGGCAGCTGTACTTAGAGAAAGAGCGAGAGGGAGAGAAACGGAGGCAGGATAGATTAAGAGGGAGGGAAAAAAAAAATAGCTGTCAAGAAAGAGAGCTGAACGAGAGCAGAGGCGAAAGTGAAGCAGATAGAGAGCAGCTCGGGCAGAAGTGTATGGCTGAAACCACAGGAGCCAAATGTCACCGTATGTCAAAGTGAATCCAATTCAAATTTAAAACTTCAGCATGTTAACATGGCAACTGTACATGTAAGTCAAAAAGGGATCGTGTGTTGTGCAAAAGGTTTATGCTCATATTCAACTGAAAATAACTTTTTGTAGCCATGTGGAAAAAGGTGGAAGCCGTGTGACACGACACCAGATTTCTTAGGGGGGGGGGGGGGGGGATTGGGGTGGGTGGCCGCTTCAACAAAGTGTGCTACTTTGACCTGGACAGGTCACTGTTTGCATCCCATCCACAACCAAGAGTCAGGGTTGTTTTCTGGCATTAACCCTGACGGCAACCTTTACTTCACCTTAACCGGCGTGTTCATTTTCAGATTACACTTTTTCATTCCTGTTCAGTGAAAATCGGGTTTTCTACAGATATGGTGATTTTCAATTAGATTTCTTTCTGCTCAACCAAATGATTATGTGTTCCTTTATGAGTGGAGAAGATGCTCCTGCTTCTCAAGATAAACAAACTATTTTAAAACCCTCTTGGATTAGTTGGAAAATGCATTCTCACAATACTGAAAACAGGAATGGTTTTCTCTTGAAAAGTTGACATTTCAGATGTGGTTCTCACAAGACAGCAGTTGTTGCAGGAGAAACACTACTGCACATATTCAGTGTCTCACAAGACAGCAGTTGTTGCTTGGCCACATGAGATTGTGGAAAGTGTCACATTTCAGATAATGGATTGAATGGACTCATGTAAAGCTCACATTATAGGAACTCTCTTCTGTGGACACTGGACGCATTTGATGCATTTTATGCTGAAGCCTTCCCTGCTCAGCTTCACAACTGTGAGATCACTGACCTTGACCTTGAATTGCTTTCGTGGATTAATGTGGGCAACTCTTCCCCGGAGCATTCGCCCCGCTCATTTATTTGAGATGTTTGTGAGGTGAGGTGAGGTGAAGGAACTATTCAAAGCCTTTACTCACGTAAAAGTACTAACACCAGATTGTATAAATACTCTCCTTTGAAAATGTTTCTTAAGAAAAAGTATGTAATCAGGAAAATATACTTATCCAATGCAGAAAATAGCCCTTGTGACACTATAACATTAAAATATTTCTCATACTTGGATGTAAAGCCTGGATTTTACTGTTGTAGTAGCTAATTTATGTATTGTATGATTATTTTCATAATGGATTTATCTGTTGATTATCTTCTCGATGAATCGGTTTACGAGTAAATCCTCACATTAGAGAAGCTGGATTTTTTATCAATCGACTAATCGATTAATCGACTAATCGTTACAGCGGTACTTGAATATGTTTTGTGTGCAAAAATCAAAATTTGTGATGTAGAAACGGAAGCTTTCAAATAATGACAGTAAAGTAACTAAAAAGTACATTTCCCTCTGAATTGTAGCAGAGTAGAGGTACCACTTTGCACTTCTACTCTAAATCTACTCATTTTCACCACTTGTCAGCAGACTCTTCGTGCAAGCAAGTGTTTACTGATAAACACATTAATTAATAACATACAGAATAGAAATAAGATTGTATTTAATAAAACAATTAAAAATTAAATCAAGAAAAACAACCACAAACGGATTCAAAGACACCTGTTTTCAGTAAAGGTCAGTGTTGGAAAAGAAGAGAAGAAGAAAAAAACTAATAATAAATCAAAAGCAGGGCCTTGACATCCTTACATCGTTATATGTGCCCTACAATATAACACCAAACGTTTGTTTCCAATGATTAAGCATACGCATATTTTTAAGTAAGCAAGCCTAATTGATTTATTATGACAACCAACAATATGAAAATCATTATCAGTCTGTGCATAAATGCATGGGCTAAACCATCATGCTTGCCTTTCCTCTCATCCTCCCTAATTATACTTTATTATTCAGACAAATCTGCCAGACTTTTTCTGTTTTTAATGCAATTTGTGAGGCACTCGGTAAATGCATAATTACGCATCTTGAAAACTGAAAACAAAAGCTGCCATCAAAATTCATCGCAATTGTGTCCCGTGACTGATATTCAATCAGAGGTCAACTGCAGCATCAAGACAAAATGATAGCAGCCTATAATAACACCATGCAGCATATTAAAATTCATTGGATCTATTTTGTTCATTCTAATATCTGATCGTGTGAAAATTGAATATTTGTTCATTCTTAAACTGACAAATAAACAGCAGTCGGGGAACAACTAATCTAAATTTGTGTTTTATCCTGCTTACAAAGCTCTTAATACCCCTATAATGCAATATGCATATTGTAGCAATGCACAGCTTAAAACAAGCTTTTCAGGTTAAACTGCAGTGTAGAGCATTGAACAGTATAAAGCACTTGGGGAGCATAAGGAACTACATTCACTTTTTCCTGAAGCTAAATACGGAGAAGCAAAGCATACCAAAAATCTTACCGTCAGCCATCAACATACTTTAGCTTTTGAGAAAAATCTCACTCTTACTGCCTCTGTCTGTTTGTCGAAGTGCCAAGAGGATTACACTGCTAACAATGGAATCATTCCCTTTCTTGTGCTAAAAGAAACAGTATGACTCAGTCAAAGAGGTTAATACCTTGAGTCTTAGAAGGAACAGGCCTGTGTATGTAAACAGTCTTATTCTAAATAAGGTTCAGCAGATTGCTGTGTGTGTACATGGTTTACTTGGATGGTTTTGAATCTGTTGAAAAATGCTGTGTTGCTTGTGCCCAAGAGGTTTCATTGACTTACAATTTTCTTTGCTAAGCCCTGACCCCCTGCTGTCATAGCCTACCTGTCAAGCTTTTTATTCCAGTATGACCAGTTCACATGCCCATCTCGTCAGATATCGACGTTTTGTCACGGCCCTTCATGTTGAATCCAGACACACAAGGTGCCCTAAACTTTGTGCCTAAACGTAACCAAAATAACGTAGACCTTGTGCGTCGGTTCGAGCCGCTGAAGGGAAGGCGTAGTGCGTCGGCCACGGACGCCAAAGAGCCAGTTGTGCGTCAGGGAAGGCTTAGTCGTCCGGCGATGCCAAGGGGTACCTTGCGCGTCTGGATATGACGAGAAGGGCGCATGACAAAACTTCGATATGTGACGAACTGGGATGAGAACGCGTTGGTATGACCCGTGCAGTTTATGTTAAGAACTTTGGAAGATTTATAACTAACACATTTCTTAGTTCTCTCGAACAACACACTCGAGTAACACACTAATATATAAAGCATTTTTTTTTTCATTTCTTGCTGACAACCATCAGTTTCAGTCAGCTACTGGTAATCCAAACTCTAGATACAATAGCTAGCAAGACACTTATAGCGGGCATGCTAACATTTGCAACTTAGACTCTAACTAAAGCGGATAAAAACACAGTTTAAGCTCTAACGCTTGAAGCTATTCTTACCAAATTTGCTGTCATGATTTTTGTCTTGTCAAAGGCAAAAAAGACACCACCCTACACCACTCTGTAGAAAATGCAATTCAATGTTACTTTGAGTTGTTTTGCAAAGCTAAATTAGTTTGTAGCTTGACTTTATAGCTCTTCGATGGTGCAAATACCTGACAAGCAGTTAGAACATCAACATTGGTTATTGCTTCGGATTAGACTTCCAGTTGAAGGATGTTAGTCCTGCATTCAATAGGAACTGCCTGTATTTGTTATCGCTCCGTGTCATCTTTGGATTGTTGTGAGGAAGTGGGACATGATGTATGCTTTCTGTCTCTTGTCATCATGAAATAACCAGAGACAGTGCAACTATCGCAATTATTCAATTTATTCTGATGATACTGATGTTACCACACTTTTATTCTTTATAATCTATGATGCAATAGCGACACAAGGTGCATCAATAAAAGATTACACAAATGTAAAAGCTAACAGGCTGTGTGACATATGAATATGCTGATGAGTTGACTTAAATTTTTAAATGGTTTGAAACTCCACTAAAGATGCACTCTTTCTCCAACCAGATACATCATAGGCTGACATAATTAGGTAAAATAAATTTGAGGTGGCACTTGGCAACCCCAAAGAGGCGCCGCTCCAGTCTTAACACCAAGAGAGAGACTGAGTTGGAGACAAGTTCAACTCAGCTGATTATAAAATGCAGACCAAAGAGGCCATGCTCAGATCAAAAGGAAAGTTAGAAGGGATAAAGATTTGCAAAGTCAATCCCCACCGCCCTGTTAGCTTCAGATACACTGCTTGATAAAGTCTTTGAATCGATTCACTGATGGACACAGTGGCATCAGAGGTTATACTCCCAACCACCAGGATCTTTTCATGTGTTGTGTTTTGAGAAGATTGGCTCATCACATTGGACCTTAACTGATTTATGAACAACTCTGGTAAACAATGTTTCCTGGAACTCTCAACAGCCCAACTAACGCTGCATGTGTTGTTGTACTTTTTCAAAAGAGGCTTTCACGGGGTGGAAAAGATATATTTACTGGATGTTTTTCATTGGTTTAACACCATCTGTCAATCTTTTTATTCTAGTATCACACATGTGCAGTTTATGTTGATAACTTTCTCATTTGTAGCTGACAACCATTAGTTTTAGTCAGCTAGCACAATGTTTAGTGGCGAGAAGATTTTATCACTTTTATAAGCTCGCCTGGCGTATGCCGATAAAGTTTCTTAGCTTCCTGGTTTACTTCCTGGTTTCGCGGCCCACTGAATATGCGCAGTAGTGTTTCTCCTGCTGGCCCTGCCCATGAGTTCCCGCTTGGCCCACAGACTTCACATTGTGGTGACGTCAGAAATTTTAAATCATTTTTCTCAGCTCGTGGAAAGTGTTACAAATGTAAAACGTCCAATCGATGAAAAATGTATAATAGAAAGAGTCATAATTGGCCTTGTTTGCAGTTTTACAGACGTCTCTTTCATAATGGTGGTCTATGGGGAAAATGCATTTTGGGTCGCAGGGGAATTTTTCGCTACAATACCACGAGTGGCCACTGGGCAATTGTGGAAGCAAGGCTGAGCAGCGCTGTTATATCCAGGTCTAAATACTGGATACTGGAAAATGACCTGTCCGAAACAATTTTTTTGTATATTTTAGTAACATCGTATACAACATTTGGTTTTTATTTTTCTGGTTCAGATCGATCAAGTGGAGGTCATTTCTCCATCTGGAGACCCTGGTCTTTGGGAACTGGTGTTCTGCCCTTTAGGGTCCATGGCTGACATTTCCCTGGCCTGTGCTTCCTGCTCCTCTTTGTCCGGCCTTTTTTTTTTTTTACAACTATCCCCTATCAATTACCCTTACCTTAACCACTCTTTTCACAATACCTAACCCTAAGAACAACCCTGCCCCTGTGCCTGACTCACCTTAATCTCTACATTTTACTGCAACCTCCACTTCTCATCCCACGGGACCAGTTTCTCACAAGCAATGTAACAAGACTTGTGGAAAAAGCTCAGCAAGGTTGAACTTGCCTGGAGGGGAGACTGCATGAGAAAAATGTACAAAGTTCGAAAGGCTTGGATCATGGTTTTATTCCATAGAGTCTAAATGGCATCTTTTAAATAATTTATAATACATTTTTATAAAATGTTTTATCATTGGGGGAGTTTTAAATTGAAATGTACTTGTGCCTGTGCATCACAAACTACATCCATGGGATGTAATCTGAGTTTATGTTAACCTAAACTCCAGATATTTACTTTTGAATCAGTTACATAACATCAAACAGGTTTTTACAAAAAACAAAATAAATAAAGAATAAAAGGTTTCTTCTCATTACCTTCCTCCTGAACATGAAGCCATACTGCTGCGGGAAAATGTATTGAGCTGAACTGCAAGGGATGTGCCCCCAAATGTTGTTTTCCTCGCCAGTCTGATGGAGAGTCTGCTGTTACTGACAGTCTCGGAAAGAAAGTCCCCCTCCTTCTTCCCCCTCCCAGACTCCTTCTGTTCTTATCCGCGGGAGGGAGATTGAAAGTTTCAATTGGGTTTATCGTATCAACTGTCCAGGCTGACATTCAGTGTTTGTCCTGGCAGCATTGTCATGGCCATGGAAAAATCCACTCTAAACAAAGTCGTGTAGCGCTCTGAAAGGAGATGCAAAGCGTTGGATATGATGAAACAAAAATGTGTCAGTATATTCTATAATGCAATAATGTGAGGGCAGTTATGTAATATAATCTAATTACTATATACCACAGAATGTGTTTTCTTTTGAAAAGTGCATGTATTACTAATTAATAAGTGAGTATGGCCTTAACAGGTCTATCCATATAGCCCATTTATCTGTTCTTTTCAGGGATGCAAAGGGGGGGCGGTGTCTATCCCTGCATGCATTGTGCAAGAGGCAAGATACACCATGGGCACATTGCCATTCTATCAAAGGGACAACACAGAGACAACTCAGATTTGAACAGAGGAGATGTCTTGCTGTGTGGCCAACACTGAGCCACCATAACACCCCGGCTTATCCCTTGAGGCGTTATATCCCTTTGTGTCTTTTACCTTTTCCTTTTGTTCTTCTTTACTGAAAATGTGTTTGTATTTATTTCCATTAAAATGTGAAAACATGCTGGTATTTAAACTCTCAAATAAACTACTTTACACTTGTGTATAAAGCGAGACTTAGAGTCTGCAGCCATGCTAGGCTCTGTAAGGTTGCGCTAACCCCCAGAGTCCACTGAGCACGTCTGTGCCGTGGCTCCCAGAGTAGATTGCAGCCATTTCTGACAGGCTTGTCAATTCCACCAAGCGTGCCGCCGCGCATTTCGGAAGCGTCCCAAAAGCGGCTCTCCGCTCTGCTCTGCGGAGAATATGCGCCTAGTCTATTTTCAGAACAGAACAGATCGATTCAGACAGGAAGTCAGGCACAGCATCGAGAATCCAGTCAGTTTTCAAAGTAAAACAACCTGTGTATACTCCTAAAAACAGACAAGAAAATAAATAATTTAATGGTGTACCCTACTCAACTTTTTGGTAGAGGGTTTGTATATCCAAAAGGTCAAAGGTCAACCTCACTGTGACATCAACAACACTTTTCTGGCCATTATGCAACACCATAAATTAAGAATAGGGGAGATTGTGAACATATGACACTTGTCTTTTTTGGGTGCCCACAGATCTTCTGTGCTGCCAGGTTGAACGTGTGTGAAGCATCCACGTTTTAGGATTTGTAGCAACATCAATAGCTGAAGCATTGAAGTCTATTCTAGACCGAAGCAGTAATTCAAACAATAGACCAACCTTGAGTCTCGCTGACAAAGACTGCAAAGAATAAAGATCTCAGTGCCATGTAGAGACAAATCCTGGAGCTGCCTTCTTAGCAGTTAACTGCAATTCACTGGAGGATGAGTATCTACTGAACATTTGCACAAATGAGCTTTAACATTAATAGTGCTGATGGGTCCGAACCAGGTGGTTTAATCTGTTCACATTATTGCATAAGTCCAACGTCGGAAAGATCCCTTTTTTGAATGACATTGTTCAGTCATATCAGGTTTTAGTTACCAAGGAATTACTTCAAATCAGTGAATAATCAAAAATCTGCTCGTTGCATGTTAGCCTCTTCATATTTAACTGGTCCTCATTTGCCAAAATAGTGATAATAATTATCATCTCCTTGTGTTCTTGTTGACTTTTGTGAGACGGTGCATGGCTACGCTTTCCAAAACAATATCTCCTGATTCTGCATTAGTTTGCTCCTGTTTCACTGTGTCGTTACCTGGACTACATTTCCACATGTAACTACAGTGCTAACTCTTTGGTGAAGTGGAAAACATTAGCAAGACCAGCAGCTCTTCCCTTTAGTTATCACCTTGTGTCAAGGTGTCCTTTTGTGAGTGACTTAGCCTCTAAAATAATTCTGGGGTTATAATGGGTTTACAGACTTCTTTTTTGTCAATTTGTGAGGTTAAAAGAAGAAGAAAAACAACAACAACAACACCTGCTCATTGTATTGTAAAAAAAAAGAAAGAAGTTTGTGCTTGTACCAAGGGCAAAGAGTTGACCTCCAAAAAACATCTTTCAAAAAAGATTTTCACATTCACATGCTTTACTGTAGGAATACTCCACTACAAATAAAATGCATTGAAAGTGTTACTTAAGTAAAAGTAGGCTTTCAGAAAAATTTATTAAATTTATGTATTTTATTGCAATATGTGTATTAGAAGAGTATTAAAACTGAAAGTACTTTATCTGGAAAAGTTGTCCCTATGACTGTTATATTATTATTTATTATATCATTAAATGATTATTATTCATACTAGAGTTCATATTTAACTATTTTGTTAAGGACCGTAGCTTACGACTATTTTCTGTTATGGATTAATCTGCTGAAAAGTAAAGTACAAATACCTCAAAATTGCACTGAAGTGCAGTACTTGAGTAAATGTACTTACAGTAGGTACATTTCACCACCACACAGTAATTGGTTTTAAACAGCTCCAAGTGTGAAGTTATTTTTTTTTTTTTTAAAGTTTCTTTATTAACTGAGATTTTGCATCAAAAGTTTGCTCTACGTTGACTGACACCTTTCTTGCTCATATGACATTACCAGGCTTTAAGTTTATTTCAGCAAGCTATTTTGTTTTTATGAGAAAAATTGTTACAAATGATTTCTAATTTGGTTTTCACCTTTTTAAAAAAAATAAAAAATAAAAAAATAATTACGATGTGATCATTTGTCTCATTGCACAACTTGGATTGGGTAAACATTTAACGACAGAGTTTCAATTAATACATTTCCGCTTCTCAAAAGAGATACAGTGCGTCATAAAGTCTGACATTGTGCCCATAATTAAATTTGATTCAGTTCAGTTTTAAATGATTTATTTCAGTGCTTACAAACTTCTCTAAAGATTATAAAAGCAACAAATGCCTGCGTGAAAGCAGGTTTGATGGAAAGATTAGTGGGGCTTTAATTAGAGAAACCGATACAATGATGCCAGTAATCATAATATTTTACAAGTGCAAATTTGCAGCTTACATGTCACAGCAACTTATTATATGTATATTCAAACAAATACTTTTAAATGAAAAATGTATGCTGTGTGGATTAATTTTTTGATCTCCTCCTTTAAGTTCATATTTTATGTATCTCCAAAATATTCATTGCCAACAGTTCGTTTTCCTGTAACATCTGCGCATGGCAACTCAAGTATGTATATGCATGTGTAGTATGAATGTATGTATAGTATGTGCCAAGAGTCTGCCACTAAAACCAGGTGCTCCTGTTTATTTCTGCAAAATCAGGAAGAAATTATACTCTGGATCAATCCTTCTGTTAAAGAAGCAAACCAAAAATAGGTGCATGCCTAAAATAGATTTAAAAAAACTAAATGAGGCAGCAAAATGCAGACCTGTGACACTAGGCCGCATAATGGCTTTTGAAAGACTTTCCTGCACCATTTTTGTTTTAGTGTTTCAAGCCCTCTGTCATCAGCCAATTTTTAAGTTAAAACCTGGATAATTTTACATAAATGTCTAGAGAGATTGCTTTTGTTAATTTCCGAGCATAAAACAGGACAGACTATCCTTTTTGCAACACATTTTCCTAAAAATATGGGATGGAACCGACAGAGTGACAGTGCAGCCTTCCAGCCAGAGAGAAACACACAAGTGTCCAATAAATCCCCAAACTATTATGAATTATTAGTTAATCTTTTTACAATTCAGATTGACATGGATGGGCATTTTTTAACAGGTGCATTACTGCTGAAGTGCCTTGGGGGCAGAGATTAGCTACTGAGCTAATGCATGACTGCAGGACTGAATGAATAATGCCACAAGCTGAGTATTACTGAAACTGGCTACTATGAGGACTGATTTTTACTGCAATCTGAATGTCAATATTTAAGCTTATACTGTATATCCCCAGAACATTTGTTCACCCGCAGATATTTTGCAGTTTATAGAAATAATGTCAGCGTCTGGAGTAATTTGTAAACTCATTTATTATTTATCACAGACCAGCCAGAGCAATAAACTTCTCGGTGTACCAACATATCTACACATTATTTGTCCTAATTTTGTGTATGAATGTGCAGTGTGTAATGAAACGCTGTCTGTCCATGCTGTGTAAAACGGCAGGATGGTTGGAGAAGCAACTGGAATGTCACCTACTCAACCTCCAAGATTGGGTGTAAAAATCAGGGTGGCAAAAGTTAACAAGACATGCTGTTCTCGTCACTTATCAACTTGTGACAAGATGCCGTCGGCAAGCACTTTATATTCCAATATCCTCAGATGAGCTGCTTGCGGCTGCAATACACAGCTTGCAACCGTTCTTATCCCTCTGTTTTTGGTTTTCTGACTTTGGCTTACTGATGATCTTTAATAAAATAAAAACAATTTCTTAGAGTCAAACTGAAGCTCATTTTTTCTGAAACATTAGTATATATTTTCCTGGTGTTTGTTCTGACTTGTGCACTTTTTTTGGTCGATTTTTTTCAAAGCAATCTTTGATCAAAATTGTAATAAACAACGAGAAAAAAAGTTTTATTTTTATTTCAGCCATAGTGCCACCCATAGGCCTATTACTGCTCTCCAGACTAACTGTTCACGTAAACATGTGGACGGGCAGTAAAAATCACTTTGGTTTCAGTGGCCACACAGTCAGCATGGGGGTCGACATTGTTAGCTGAATAGCTAGTACACTCTAATTTAAACACTCCCAACATTAGCCGACTCTGTAGGTTTCCGTCCACCAGGTTCTATGCACATTTGCAATTTGTGTATTAAAAAGAACACTGAGGGGAAACGCAGAAAATTCATCTACATCCCTAATTAGTGTCACCAACTATTAGATGAGCCAAGTTGCGTAACAGTGGAAACACGCTTAAATTTGCTACTCGTTTCGCTAATTTTCGGAAAATTGGGTTAAAATTTGCACTACATTCAAGGAATTCTAGCTAGTGCTATGATAGCATACTAGGCTAATAGCTTCTAGCTAATAGCCTGTCTTGCTAGCTTCTACTTATTGAGCAAACAAAAGAGCGGGATATGTATGCTCCTGAATGTTTGATGTTGTAAAGGACAGTTAAGTGCATAACCAACAGTAGCCCGTGTACCTGTTGAAAAAAATAAATAATAAGTCTTGTGAATGTTAGCCCCCACCCACGGAATGTGAGAAGTGTAGGGGAACAGAAATATCTGATCCAACACAAGGAGCCTGTTTGCATGCTGCGTAGAATTGTGTATTTTGTAAGTACTGCCATGTTGTGCTGTGCTGTGAATGTGTAGAAATGTACCAACTGTCAAATTATAACATGTTTCCATTTTACCCGTAATGGATCTTAAAAGCAATGCGCGCTTATAAAAAAAGACCTTGATAAACAGTTCTTAACAGCACTGCCCAATAATTGCTGCAATATGGAACATCTGTCTGCCAGCAATATCAGCGCAAATCACTCATTAATCACCTGTTTGTCTGAAAATACTGCAGCACGGAGGTGAGCAAAAAGGTGCCAGCAATTTTATGCTTTCATTATTGACTTAAAGTGACGATTACCTGTAGGGCATTTGAAGGTGATACTCAGGTTTTATCCAATTCAGAGATTATTAACTCTCTAACCTGTGCAGGAGTGGCTCTCGCTTCGTGATAGGTATATTTTTTGGTAAGATGCGGAGATAAGACGCCTCCGTTGTGACAGAGATGAGATCACAATGTAACGGAGATGTTGACATCGTCCCTGTTGTCCTTATATAACGCATTCCTGTCGCAGGTCTTAGACTTACCACTTTTGTTCCTGTCCCCAGAGGTGGCTGCTTTCCCACCAACTCAAGGTAGAGGACATTGTCGGGACACGGCAGCTTATACATGTTAATGTTCTCTTTTTCCTATTCCACTCCTGTTAGATTGATGGCTCAGCAGTGGTTCTCATTGATCAATCAGACACAATCTGCGTCTGAAATGAACCCAGGCCAGGGGGATTGTGCATTCTACCAGGGGAACCACATCCCTAAGGGTATGACAGTGGTGGTGCACCGGATCGATTGTTTTCAACTTATTTGTGTAAATACTTTGTAACCTTGCCGATTTATCATCTGCATTTCTTTGCCACCGTGTGAGAAAACTACAATAGGTATAACCCAGCAGGCTGACATGGACCGGGCTTGTAATTTTCATCTTTGCGGTCAAGTCTAGAGAAGGATTACAGGAAAGATGAGTATTAATTATGCATTTCATCAGCATGATGGATACCGCACGCTCAACTCAAACTATATTTCCCCGGAGAACAGAGGAGTATGCTCGTTCCTTCAGTTAATCCTTTGAGAAATGCTGTCAGTTCTCACTCTCAGAAGATGAAACTTCTCTGACATCAAATGGAAAAACAGTGATATAACTTTATCCCCACGGTGGCTAGTGCAGGTGGCTTTACTTTTAGTCAACTTGAGTGCTTAATAACATGTAGACCAATCTTAAACATGGACTTTTTTTTCTCACATAAACGAACATCTGTTACCTCCATACCCTTGCCAAATGAGTTCACACGATGCTGATGGAGCCGATCACAGCCAGTATACCAGAGTTTTCAAACCGGTGTTTGTGGTGGCTTTCCCAGGCTGGCTCACTGGTAGCGATGTGTTTTAACAAAGATTGGTTTTCCAGAGCAGAAGGGGGAGGAGTAGGCTACAGCCAGGGGCTACAGGCTACAGCAACTAGAAGGATGTCAGAGCCTGCGGCGTTATAAGCATGTCGTCATGTTGGAAAATTTTTAACCGTGGCCTACCTTCCATCTAATATGCATGTTTGAGAATGTGTTAATCTCATGTGTGTTGTTTCCTCGGCCTGAGGTGATACAGACATTTTAGGAGAAGATAGACATAGAAGGAGCTGCCAGCTCCAGAAGTAATTTACCCTACTCTAAATTCCCATTTCAGTTTTTTTTCTTTCAATCATATTCTCAATATTACTCGACATAAAAATGCAAGCATCTCCTTGAAAATTACTACAATGCTACAATACCCACAATTCTCATCCTCTGTTGTTATAAGGAACAGGCAGTAATCAGCTGCAGCAAATTCAACCGACTTTGTTGTTGCACTTGGCGACAAAGCACTGAGCCATTGTTGCTGCATACTTTTAAAATTAAATCTAAAACTGAATTAATTCATGAGGCATATTGAGTCATCAGTATTCTCTTGGCAATCTTGGTTATCGTATCACCTCATGTTTTACACGGGCTTGTAGCTTTGACTTTTTATCACAGAAGCAGATATTTTGGGACACATTTCTTCTTTTTTCATACATATGACTTAGGGTTAACCCAGGAGTTATCTGTCCAGCTGTAGACGTGCTTGACCAAAGTGGTATTTTAATGACTATGATGGTTATTGCGCAGCGTGTTCTCATCCAATTTCGCGACATATCGACATGCGTCGCCTATACAGACGTACAAGGTACCCTTTGGCATCTGCAGTCGCCGCATTAAGCCTTCCGTCCGTGGCCGACATGCTAAGCCTTCCCTTTAGCATCTCAGAGCGACACGCAAAGGTTCACGGCCCGCATGTCTCATCCTGACACACATGGTCTACGTTACTTTGGTTAAGTTTAGACACAGAAAACACGTGGTTAGGTTTAGGAAAAGGCCGGTGACGTTTGGTTTCTAATGGGACCGCTCAACCCCAACATCCATTCCTCGTGGCACTTTCTTGCTTTGTAAACGACGTCATGCTACGTCATCTGTTCAGCTTGTCAGATTGATGCGGACGGATTTACATTGCAGGTACATTAAACCCTTGTGCATCTGGAGCTTATATATTTTGTATCTAAAATGTAACAAGCTACCGCAACTTGCAGATAAATGTAGTTTATTGCAAACATTCAAATATAAGTACCTCAAAAGTGTATTTAAATACACGACTTGATTGAATGCTCCTTACTGAAACTACTTACCGCTTATAGCTGTATATATTATGGAACCACTTGAAATGTTTTATGTGAACAAAACTGTGCTGTCTGGTTCCAGCAGAGCCCAGGAGAGCAGAGTTAGTGCTCATTTGTGGCAGACTCCTGGAGGATCTATCTCACAAGTGATCGGCCAGCAGCTGGTCGACAGTTGGCTGACGGCCATCAGTCGGCTGCCTGAGCTGTTGGTTTAAAGATCCCGAAAAACTACTACGAAGATGTAGGTGAACGGTGACGGATGACGCTTTGGTTGAGCATTTCCTGAAAAAGGGGCCACAATTAATGTAAGTCCTTACGCACATAATCATTTATCAGGTGTTTGTTTTTGCTCTTATCTCTTCTTAGAATAATGTTTATAAGTCTGAGCTACTTTTCTGTTGTGACCCAATTTCCTTTCCCCTCCATCAGCCCAGGCAGTTGACAAATGCATGGTCTCATGTGGAGGAGGCAGACACCGAGAGAAGTCGCTGATGTTTCCTGTCAAATAGAGAGATCCACCTAAGGCACCATCAGCGCCGTCCTTATTTGTCATAAGTGTCCGCTGTTTCCCATGGCTAAAGACAAAGGCCAAAGAACGTATGAGGAACATGCATTTTTAATGTGACATTCTCATCAAATTCACCACAGTGGACTGAGCAGAATGCCAATGACGCTTTATTCTTCTTCCAATTACAGCGAGACGATGCAACAATATGAATGCAAGCCGTGAAGGGCAAATGTGCGTCTGGCATGACGAAGCCTAAACAGTTCAGCACTTCATCTCTCGTGAGCATGTGTACCTGTGAACTTTATGTTGACATTGCTGCGCCGTTTGATTACGAAATGACTTGTTTCTAAAAGATATTAATCAGAAGAGCACAATAGTGTGGGGGGGAATGTGAAAAACAACAATGTACGCCTGCGTAAAATCATCAGTTTAATGTCAGAGCCGCATTATCTTCTCTTTGTGCCTCCTGTCAAGAGGATGATATGTGCACTGATGGTGAATAATACAGGCAGTATATATTACCATTACAGTTCACATTGTTTATACAACATGACATCCCCATGAATGCTGATTTGACCAGACTCACCTTTATCTTGTTGCAAATATGCTGACCATTACTCCTTGCCCATTATTTGACAGCCCTGAAATGTCACCAAAGACTGAGAGATAGTCGGATTCCCTGCTGCGTTCAGAGGGAGGAGGAGTGTGAGAATGTAAATATTTTTCCCTGGCACCAAACCATAGCTTTCATCTCTGATGTACGTTTGCTGTGTTCGGCCCACACTCCATCATTATAATGAGGGAGGCTCAATTAGACAAGGTCTACAATGGGGGTTTTAAATGTCACAGTGCGGGTCCTGACATTTCTCTGTTTGATATGGAATCAGAATGGGAGCGGTAGAGTTCACAGGGAGAACTAATCTCAAACTTCCGAAATAACAAATTCAACCCTGTCACAAAGCTGCGCGAGAAGGCTGCTGCGGCCACTTTGGAGACATTTACAGCCAACAATACTAGCTTGCCCCTCTCAGAGCCCTCTAATTACTGAATCTAGGTTTGTAATGAGCCCTCAGAGGTTAGCATGTTTACGAAATGCATGTTATGAAGGCTCATTGGGTATTTTATCCAAAAGGTTATTTGGTTCTCTCATCAAAAATGACTTAAGAACGACAAACTTTTAGCTTGTGTTAATTGGAGTGACCACAATTACCAAAAGGGCTGAAGTGTGAACAATAGTGTCTTCAGCCTCCTGTGAGTGATAGGCTACTTTTATACTACCTCGCTTTATGCCATAGCTTAAAATGAAAGTGAAGTTAGTGTCTTCAGTAATATGACATAGATCAAATGCACAATCAAATTTAATTCGATTGCGCAAAAGTGGGCGGGATTTTAGCAAATACAGCGTGGCATGGAAAGGCAAGGGAAGAAACAGAAATGACCAAATTAGTGCATAAGGAAATGTGAACAGTTTTCTCCAACTGATTTTGAGTTTTCTCTACCGGCTACTACAACTTACAAGCTAGCTTTAAATGATGGGTGGGACTCTTTATAGTGACCCTGGATCACATTTGATTAGATGAATTTATGCATACGCCTCTGAGTTAAAGGTGAGTCATCAGGAATATAATAACGTCTCGCAGAAAGACGGCAGAGAGAGATTTTAATCAGGGAAAAAAAAGAAACTCAAAAATGATTTTCATTAGTTTTTTTTTTTTGTCACAACAAGGCTTCAACAATAACACAGAGACATACACTCAACAAAAATATTAACACAACACATTTATTTTTGCTTCCATGGGGAAATTAATCAATATGCCAACTATCTACTTCCTACAAATAAGTTAAGTTAATTGTCTAAATTCATGCTATCACAGGACTTAAAGTCTATTCAATAATATTGGACGTCACTTTAGTGCCATCACTTTTTTTTTAATTCAATCTATTCTATTCAAATCACCATTATGCTCTAATTTACTGGGTAAACAGATCACAATGCATAAAAATAACAGCAGGTAAACATTTATTTGTGCAACTTAGTCTAAACATGTTTACATAGTTCTAAGGAATCATGCATGTGCACAACAGGGATACAATGTTCAATCTGCTCCGCTGGCTTAAATTGGTAATCCTTTGACTGTTGTGACACTGACTTCAAAATTCCCTTTCATTATGCAAGGGTCCCTTTTCTTCAGCTACTAATTTTTTTTTTTTTTTTTTTATTTTAAAATGTCTGAATGGAAAACAACAAATTTTACACACTTTCACAGTGAACAGTGATTAGTTAGTATGTAGAGTCCTCAAGGTACACCATCACACACACCAAATGAAAACATCTTTGCTTACGGTGACGCTGGGACTGCTTGGAGCCTGAAATGACAGCTCAATGTTATACAAATCATCCACTGACCTAAAACTTGTTAAAAGTGCACTTTCTAAGAGTAGGTTGCTCATATTGTTGTTAACGAAGCCTGTAGCAGGGATCCTTGAAGTGCAGTCTCAGGGACCAGTCTAAGGAAACAATTTCTGTCGTTCCTGAGGTTTTTCCGGGGAACCAGCTGTGACAACCCCCCCCCCCCCCCAAAAAAAGAGGGCATAGCACATAAACTCCCATAAAACCACAACATTTTACACCTTTTTATATAGATTAACAAACAAAACATAACATGTTAATGAGTGAGCTTTAGAGGTGTTAATAGAGGCTGAATAATAATGAATAATAATAACATAATGCGGTTCAGTACAGGATCACTTTCAACTGTGACCTCAATAATAAACACATTAGTGAATATACACATTTCAGATGATGTCAATTATAAATAAAAAAAAATGGATGCAATTATATTATACTCTTTTTTTTTTTATCACACAACAAAATGCCACAGATGTTGTAAGTTTTGAGGGAGCATGCAACTGACATGCTGGCTGCAGGAATGTCCAGCAGAGCTGTTGCCTGCGAAGAAAATGTTGATTTCACGAGCATACGTGGTGGCAGGCAGTACATCCAGTGAAGGAAACCTTGTGAGCCGGAGCAATGAGGTCTCTGAAGACTGAAGACGTCTTAATCGGGAATATTTATTGCAGCTTGATGCATCAAGGAGAGTCAAAGTGATACGGTGTAGTGTCATCCGTGTATATAAGGCCCAAGTTAACATGTTAAAGGCATAATTCACATGTGTTATTATTCTATTGGCTCGTCAAATGTCTTTAGCTGCTCATTCCCTACGTTCCAGACTGTGAGGCGCCTGATTACTTTCTCTCCACACTTTATCAATGCTCGGTCTGCCTCAGCCCAAGGACTGTGGATGAGAATGCAAACACTTACTGAGTGATGACACAAACTTACTAAATGTGAAATGGGCGAAGGAAAATTCCTTCAGGCATCCGACCGGCCTCGCAACCACAGACGACGTGTAACCACCGGCAGTTGGTGTTTGTGAACGCCACTACGTGCACTGACAGAGAGAGCGCTTTTTACAAACATCGATTGGCAAGGAAAAAGAGAGGACTAATGACCTTGTGATTTTCCAGTTTAACATTGCCACACGGACGTTTCGGGCAAAACGCCTTTCTTCAGAGTGTCTCCTGACAATATCAGGACCGGTTGATATTTTCAGGAGACACGCTGAAGCAGGGCGTCCTAGTCCTCTTGTTTGATCATTCAATATCCAGCACCCACACTTGAGATCTTATCGGGAGTTGAGCGCGTTGTGTCTTATTTTAATCTACGTTTGTAACAATTAACACTAATCAAGTGAAGGGGCTCTATATTTCAGGAGGGTGGAGATAACAGATGCAGCGGAGATACGCAGGGTGTAATGTTCAGTGAGACAGTGAAACATGGATAAAATTAAAAAAAAAGGTGTAACTGATTCCCGATTCAGGAAGAAGATGAAAAGAGGGAAAGCCTTGCAGTCGGGTGATGGAGAGACCAATTCTGTGAGACCAAGAAAAGGTTTATAGCTTATAGTTTTTATAAAATAATAAATAGTGAATCCAACTAAATTAAGTCCTGATAAAGCTATGACTAACCCATGTCAACAACTATATTTAAATGATTGTTTTCTAATGCTGACAGACGTTTGTTTTTGTCAGTAAAGACTGCAGGAAATTAGTTTTGATCAGTTGAGGAATTCAGATTTTTCTTCTATAAGTCTGTTCACATTTGCTATTCTGTCAGAAGGGCCATCGATTGTGTTTGATTCAAGTATGGCTTTTGAGTCTTAAGGGTCCATCTTTCCATCCATAACAGCCCTCACAGGCCTGTGATAGTGAGGCAGAGGTAAGGTAGAGTTAAACCACCCTTTATTTACCACTGTAGCCCTGATGTGTAAACTACTGAGAGGGGGTGGAGGACAAAAAACATCTCTGACATGCTGGGTGTCGTGACAGGTCAATTTTTAAATGTGACCGTATCAGGGTAAGGCATGCAGGAAAAACATGCTCCCTTGGTTTAAATGTCAAAAAACAGACTGTTTCCTTCCTATCCATAGCAGAAATAGCAGCCGTACACTGGATGAATTACCATCCCCTCCGTGCTCCAGCTCCACTCTAATAAGCACTGGATTGTTCATGAATATGGGGAGAAAAATCCAGAGAGGTTGAAAAGATAGAAATCCATTTGTAAGTCTAGGCTGTGACTATTTGCATGGCGATGAAGGCCCTGAGTGTTCTTCAGTGTTCAGATGCGAGTCCTAGACAATAGAGCCTGTGTTTGTTCTTCTCCAGGAAGTTTGAGAGGGGCTGAAGCGGGGAGAGAAGAAGAAAAAGGGAGGTCGTCAACGGAGGGGATTACGCATTGTGAGAACCACGCGCATTCGCTTCTGCTATTGTGGTGACTGAATTGCTTTTCAGTACCAGGGTATTTAGTCAAGCAGATTGTGTTTCATTACACCCCGCGATGATCTCTCGGTTGGTGACACGTTGCTTGGGGGACAGCAGCATCACACAAACAGGTGGGTGTGTTGGTATAGATCCCATAAGAGATGATCTTTTGTCAGAAGGTAATTAAGATGAAATTTTATGCATTATCCAGGAGAGGATGTGTAGAGAAGTATAAACAGTAACAAGGTTTCCAACATAAAAGCAGCAGGAAAAAAAGGCTGAAATTCATTCTGAATCTGGAATCCAGGGGTTCTTTGTATTTGTCACAGCAGGAAATCAGTCAATTTCTCGGTGGATTCTGCCTTTTTCGTATGTGACGTACCTTTGGAAACAACTGGCAATTGTGTTTTTTGCTATACATACTCACTTTAAAGTGTATTTAATGAAGTGTAACAAAGTAATGTAGTTGTGTCAAAGTTATTTTTATTCAGTTGACCATTTGAGGCCTCTCTATTGAATTTTAGAAAAATGTATTTCATGTTTCACTGTACATATGGCCTACAGTAATTATATAGCAACAAAACACAAACCTTGAGTGCATACCACCTTTGGAAATTTATTCTGAAAATTGTATTACCAAATGTGGTATTATTAAAGAGAGTTTTTTGAAGTGGGGTTTTATGAGGTACTTACCTGTAGTCAGTGTATTACCTACAGTAGATGACAGCTGACATGCCCCCAGTTTGGAGAAGCAGCAGGAGTACCGGTGTTGGAAGCTAAGTAATATACTGCTGTGGGCAGAGACAGCATGAAAAAACATATTAAACTTACCCAAAAAAGGCCCTCCTGAAAAAAAACCCAAAAAACATTTTGAGTCAATGCTCCTCTTGCCTTGCAAGAGCAAAGTCCTCAAGGTGGCCTTTGTTGTTGTTGTAGGGGTGCACAACTTATGAGATGCTGTACATCCGCTGTGCCAGTGCTGTTTTTGTAAGGGTCATTTGATTTGACCTGCTGCTAATTATGCAAAATGCATTGTGATGCTTTGAAAATGTTTTGAGAAAGTTTAAAGGTGAAGTAGACAATCCTGGATAAAGATAGTTGTTTGTTGGATCTTATTCTCGGTTGTCAAATATCGATGATGGCCAACCCAAAGCGTCGGTATTTGACGACCTGGGAATGAGACTCAACAATCAACTGTGTTTCTCATGGCCATCTCATCGGATATCGACATTTTGTCACAGCCCTTCATGTCCCATCCAGATGCAAAAGGTACCCTTTGGCATCAGGCAAAGACACACAAGGGTTTAATGTACCAGCAATGTAAAGTCAATCAGCTCTTTGATCAGGCGACAGCCAGGCGTTTTGCCATCATGCCCTGGGTCTTGCAGTCGGTGGAGAGCAAATGCGGTGCCTGGCTCCAAAAACTCGGACGCAAATCTCACCAGAATGCGTTGTGCTGTGACCGCCGGTGATCGATTCTGCGCAGACCTGGCTCATGTTGAACAAGCCTAACGTGGCATTACAGTACCTTCCCTGGACTTACACATTAAGATAATTATCTGCTCTCAGAATGCGTTCCATGCTTAATTTTCCTTGAAGCTTAATTTGAATCTTTGACACAAACTTATTTTTATCACCATAATTAAATCTTTATAGATAATTGCCTGAAGTTTAAATCCACTCATCTTTGTTGTTGTTGTTGGTTTTTTTTTTTTGTATTCTGGGGCGTCAGATAATTGCTCTCAATTAAAAAGAAAGAAGACAAATAATAGGATGTAGTCCTATTGCTGATAAATGCCAGTGGAAATTCGTGACACTTAACTAAACAGTAATGATTTCCATTTGAGCACATAATAAAATCAAACAAATTACTTATTTGTAAGTACATGATGTCTTGACACTCCCCTGTTGTTCTGGCTGAGTCTCTGGACTCATTTGAGGTCCTGATTTAGGAAACACAACTACTTGTCAGTGTTATTGTTTTACAGAGCTGAACAGTAAACAAGTCCCATGATAAGCTCCCAAATGACCAATTAAGGATATTTTGTCTTGGGAGGGTGATCTTAACGATGCGAGGCTTAACAGATGGATTTCTCTTCAACACTGCAAATAGCTGTTGTTAAATGAGAGGTTTGAGTCTATATTTAGATCTATTATCATGTTTTCAGTTTTACACATTTTCGTGTTTTCCACATTTTTCTACTCAGTTGACCTAAACAAGACCAAGCCAGAAGATTGATGCATGAAAAACAACATAATTAATACCCACACAAAGTCAACATCTCACAGCACTTAGCGTTGGCAGTGCACTCTGACACAGATCGTGTCATCCACAATGTCAAGTAGAAGCCATCTTTTCTTTATCGCTACGTTTTTCACACTTGCGTCGGCACATTAGACACGTTTTAAGATCATCCTGGAACCATTTCTACAACAGAGCGACATTTTATTAGCTAGAACACATCACCATATAGGAAAATAATGTGACCGTCTCAGCGCATCTAGTGCTTAACATTGTGAGACTGCAGCTCGTTGTCATTCTGTCATGTGGTAGAGTAGTGTACTGTACATACAGGCTACAGGAAGTCATGGGAAGAAATGGGAGGAAAGCCCATTAGAGGTAATGAATGGTTGTCAACCTCAGGGCACACTGCATGCTATACATGTCATGCAGAAATGAGAATCTCTTTTGAGAGGAGGAAATTGACCCCAGATCTGTGGTTGGTTCTTTTTTATATTTAGTTTGTCGTTATTTTCCTACCTTATATGTGCATCTGTGTTATAAAAGGCTTACATATGGTGGTTGTATCAATATATATTCGATGTTTGGCAGGGTGATCATTATAATCAAGCCCAATCAAGATACCTGTCACACACGGACATGTGTTTTACTTGCTTCCTGATGCCTTTGCTATTTACAGACCTGGGGCTGAGAGTTATTTGGCATACCCATTATTTTCCCAGAATTTCATCACGTATTTCTAGAAGGGCCCATCTTGTTAAATTGGCATCTAAAACATCTGTTGACCAGTGCACTATTCCAGCCACATCAGTAAAAGCCGATACCCCCAGGAAGATTTTAAAGCAGGCTGCTTGGCGTGTTGGCAGCTGAGTAGCTGTTCAGAGTAGCATCATTGAGGGCTGTTGTCTAGTTTTGGCTCAAGGCGTTCAGTTTCGGAGGTGCTTGATAGCCCTATGAAAGACCAACACCTCACGATTCACTGGCCACTAATTGGAATGTCACTCCGCGATGCTCGGAGATATGAATACGGCCTGTAAAGACATACATATGCGCAAACACATATTTCCATTTACATTCTGCATTCAAATTCATTTCAAAAATTGAAAAAACCCGCACTGGTAATTGATTTTACCAGTTCATTACAAACGGGATCTTGACGGCCAATTTACTTTAACAAGATTAGACATAAATATTATGCGCTGTTAAAGTAATAATACTGCAACTACTCGCACTGCTGCAACAACTTCCTGCAGTGTACTCTATATTCCAAATTTCCACTAAGACCAACCATGCTAAAAACACATGCACTTGTGTTTCTGTGCAGCACTTTGGATTAAAGTATCCACATTGTGGGACTGTTTATATGTTATGTGCTGATATTACAGTGTCAAACCATTAAAATGGTTTAGAATTACAGCTGGTGTGACTTCTAGCCCTTAATAACAAAACAACTTATCCCACAGAGTGCTGAGGTATGGTTTACTGTTTGACTGGAGAGCAATAAGGTTGGGTCCAGAGTTTCATGTCTAGACAAACAATTTGTGTTGCTTTCACAAAATAAACGAAAAATCTCAAATGAGGAAAGCAAAAGGACGTCCGCAGTTTTGAGCCAAACACACCTACACTGAGGCAAAAAAAAAGAAGATACTTGTGTTCTAATTTCTTTAAAAACTTGATCATTTCCGAAGAGAAAAGAGGAGGTGTCCATGTCCTGTGATTTTCCTTTGTAACACAGGGTGAAAAAGTTAGGATGTGATATTTTGGTCTTTTTGAACATGATATGTTGACACGGGATGTTTATTGTTGCTATAGTAAAAAAAGATTAGATTTAATCCGTGGGTATACTTTACGTTAAAGTCTGTTAACTTTGCCCGAGTTGTCAGTTCATGATGTTTTATTTGTGTTGTCCTAACTGATGTGCTGTCTTGTCTGACTTTTCGTCGTCCTTACACTTTTGACCCTAATCTTGGTGCACGTTATAATTGGTGCATCGATTCGACTCATAGTTTGTCAGAGGCATGAGTGTCTCTGTTTTCCATGTCTGGGGAGACATTGATCTAATTAGAAGTCTTCATTAGTCAGCTGCAGAGCGCAGTGTCATGCTTAAGGAATGATGTTCAGGCCCTGCTCCCCCATATGAAACACAATACAGGGCTTTGTCTGAATTCAAAGCAGAGGGCTGTTTTCAGCTACTTGTGCAGGACTGCAGGATGCAAGACAAAAACGGACAGCTCGGACGAAGGGTTTGGCTTTGTCTTATAAAATGCAATCTGGCTTTCTTGCTTGAATTTGTTATTTGAGTTGTTGTTGATGGATTTGATACAACTCTTCAAAGGATGATGTCAACACAAAGCTCATATAGAGCAGTGGTTTCTAACCTTTTTGTTTTTATCAGACCTGTTTCTACAGCCCTGTCAACTCAAGAACCCTTCATCTACACCACCTGTCATGTTAAATTGATTTCAACCTGGTCTTTGTTCAACAATATTGATTAGATAAAAGTGGATATTATTAGCCTACAATAATCTTCTCATACAATTTGACTTTGGTAAAGTTTGCATTTGCACTATTACTAATAACAGTGGCTAAAGCTGCAAACATTTATCCATGAGGTTTAGATAATGTTAATTATTTCAACCATTTATCATAAATAGTTGAAATAATTAGCTAAATGTAATGGACAATGATAAGAAAAATAGTTAACATTAGCTAAGCGTAATTAATAAAATTTAGTAACTAATAATAGTTTACTTTCATTGCAAACATTTATTCATTCATTGCCCACAGTATGCCTTGTGTATACCAATAGTATTCCCAGTATATAGGCCCATAGTGTGTCCACAGTGTGCCCATATAGTATTCCCCCAATGGGCCCTCTATTAGCAGCCCACTGTGGGCCCAGTTACCATCATGAATTGCAGGGCACCTGTCCCACACTGTGTGGCGCCAATGGGAGAACCCACACCCAGCCCAAAGTGTGGGATGTTGCACTGGGCTCCCAGCTGAACCCCATAGTGTGGGTCCCACACATGCCCCACATAGACCCGACAAGGGCCCTAAAAAGCAATGTTTTCTTCTTATTCAGATAGATATATACAGCCTTTAAATGTAGCTTTGTAATTACAAAAAAAAAATACTTCATGTGTGTATTTAAAGCTCTGTGTAGTTAAAAACTGGATTTTAGATTTGATACAACACCTGCTGCAGATTTCAGTCCCCTCATTTAGCAATCTCTGTGCACTGCTGAAAATTTCTCACTGCAGCCATTAATTAAATTGTTCACTTTTATTTCAGAGACATGAGCTTGCATACAAACCACATCATAACAAGATGGGATACAGCACTGCCTGGACCATGAATTACTGTGCTGGTGAATGAACAATTGGTCCCACTGGACTAGTGATACCTCTATCTTTTGTCCACTTACCATGGGAAGTGCTGAGATAATGCAAGTATGGACGGTGAAAATGAGCATGCAGAGTGTTTTGGCCATGGTGACGGTCTTTTCAATGATTCCTGGCGGGGTGTTGAGCGATATAAAACGTACTCAGGGTCTGGAAGCCCAACAACTGGCCCAGGGGTCCTCTCATCTGCACCATCGCCTGAAGAGAGGCTGGATCTGGAAACAGCTGTTCGTCCCCGAGGAAGATCCCACTCCTCGTGTTATTGGCCAGGTACCGCTTCAGATTGAATGTCCTCCATGTCCTTGATACAGTACCTCCCTTTGGAAAAGCATGTTTTCTGGTTACCTCTGAAATTTTTTTTTTTTTTAAAATCAAGCTTTTATAAACCTCCTCCTCTCTTTGCAGCTCAAGTCGGACTCTGACCGAGGTGAATTTTCTATCAAGTACATACTATCAGGAGAAGGTGCTGGAGATGTGTTTGAGATCGATGAGTATACCGGTGACATCCGGACACTGAAGAAGCTCGATCGAGAGGAAAAGGCATTCTACGTCCTTCAAGCCCAGGCTATCAACAGGAGGTCCAACGAACCAGAGGAACCCCAGTCAGAGTTCATCATCAAGGTGCAGGACATCAATGACAATGTCCCCCAGTTCCTGAACGAACCATATGTGTCCAGCATCCCTGAGATGTGTCCAACCGGTATGTTTAAGAAAGACAAGGAGAAAGCATCCATTTAACAACAAGAATTGAGGCAAGCAGAATTAAATTTAAAGGGTTGGTTCACTAACCCACCCCTTCAAAGTTATATCGCTTACTTTCAGTGACCCAGAAAATAGTGAACACACACACAATATCTGTTTTTGTCATGCAATAGTGGATGGCAATATATGTCGGTTGGTCAACAACTTTACTTCAGATTGAAATATTTTTAAATTATTAGAGGAGTTGGCATTAAATTTTGTATGGAAATTACTATTTCCCACAGAACTATAATTACCCTGTTAACCTACTGACATTCCATCTAGCACTATTCACAGGTCAAACTTTCAATTTATCCAATAATTTGGTTTGCAAAACATTTTTACATGCTAACACACTAAAACTAAAACTGAACTCAGCAGCATGTTAAAGGGATCGCTCAGCCTTTTGGAAAATATGCATATTCACTTTCCTGCGAAGAGTTAAACGTGTCTTCACTCTCATGTCTTTATGGTCAATACAGCATGTAGCTGAGACAAGCAGCCTCCACAGCTCATTAGTTAAAATGCATCATCTGAGGGGCAGTAACTTCCTTGAGTCTTCAATGGCAGGAAACCAGTGGAGACTCCAGGGAGTCACTGCTCCCAAGCTGACTATCAAACTAGGAACTATCATTTTTATACTTTGGTTTATAGATTAAAATGAGTGGGTTTTACAGATGCTGGTCAGCGGATTTTAGATTTTGAGCCAGTCTAGCTGCTTCCCCCTGTTTACAAAGTGTATGCTAAGCTAACTGGCTGTTAGCTCCGGCTGCATATTCACCGTAGAAACGTGAGAGTCGTATAGATTTTCCCATCTAACTCGAAGCAAGAACGTGAATTTTCCCAAAATGTAGAACAATCCCTTAATCCCTTAACGCTGTCACTGCGACCAAGCTAGCATGCTGACATGATAAACTGGTAAAACTGATAAAACTTGTTATTGGCTTTATTGTTTCTGAGGACATACTTTTCAAATAAAGTCTGAACTGAAGACAATGAACACAATTTTATATATATGTCTGTCACCTGTCCCCATTCAGGAAGTCAGAAGTATTGGATTCTGAATCGTAGCCTCGATGCCTTAAATTTCTTAAATAATGTTATTACAACCACTGCCCTTTAATACCACAAACATTGCCATTTCAATTTATATGTAATCTGCTTTTGCAGCATAATATCTCAGTCCTAATAAATCATAATGCATTTGACTCGGATAGGTAAAGTGAGAGGGGAAGGTTGAAGTGACTGAAAATAAGAAACGCTGCGGTTAAATCCCTGCCTGTCAGAGAAAAACAGAGTGGTTTCTGGGAACACAAAAAGAATGAGATAGACAAGAGGGCTGAGAGAGCAAGATACTGCAGTAGAAAGCAAGGTGAGGAGAAGGATATGGTTAAGGGAGAAAAGGGTAGTAAGTGTGAAAGATAGAGAGGTGAAACTGAATTAGAGTGCGAAGGAGAGAAAGCGAGGGGCAGGTGGATAGTGAGTGTGATGTCGCTATAGGGTAGAGAGGCTGTCACACGCACCTACGCAGCCCTACTGACTTGTGAAAGGCCAACGCTGCTCCCCTCCCCCACTCCCCCAATCCTCTCCCCTTTGTCAACATCTCTCCTCTAACCCTGCCTTACCCTCACTCCCTCCCCCTCTTCCATTTTCATTGCTCCCCCCCTGAGCCAGACAGACAGACCCTGCGGGACTGTGGCATAATCACTTTATTTCCCCGTCGACTGGAACTGCTGCCTGAGCTAACTCTGGCTTTGTGATCCCCCCCCCCCCCCTCCCTCCCACAGGGACCACAGTGGCCCAGGTGACAGCCACAGATGCTGATGATCCCATGTTTGGAAACAGCGCCAAGCTCATCTACTCCATCCTGCAGGGGGAGCCCTACTTCTCCGTGGAGCCAAAGACGGGTACCACAGGGGCTTTTAGTTTGTACTGGCCTTCATACGTGTACAGATCTCTCAACAGCCACAGTTTGGGCTATGACTGAAGTGCACTGGAGATTCGGCTGTGCGTAAATAAAGTTTAATCTCACAACAAGTGGGCTTAAAAAAAAGAGAGAAGGGCAGAAATGTTTCCGAGCTCAGGCTTGAGACAGGCAATCGTCTTGTCTTGGGGCTTCGTCCCTGTGGTCAAAGTCACTTTTCAAAAGTCAGACACTGTTTCTCACTTACTCACTCAGAATTATTTAAATACCTCCGGCAACTTTGTCTCTTAAAACAACTATTCATAGAGTTAGCCGTTCTTTTAGACCATTGGGGGGAAAAAAAGTAGGTGTTTACTGGTTCAACTGATGCCAATGCGTGTGCATTTACACTATTTACTTGAGGTCAGTTACAACACTTCCCACACATAATGTTGACTTGAGTTTTGAGGAGTTGGGGGAGAGAATTATTGATGTCAAATAAATAAATAAATGCAAATTAATGCAATATGTTAAAGGGCAAATCTGACTTTTTTTTCTTTTCTTTTTTTTTGGAAACCAATTGTTAGTTTTCATTGAAGAGTAGGCAGATGTTGACTCCAAATCACTAAAATGTATTTTTGCTCAAAAGGAAAAAAATCTGGAGGAGTTCTAAACTTTTCTCATTGTCAGAAAGTCCCATGAAAAGACCAAAAACAGCAATAAATTGATCCTACATGCACATATTGCCTGTATAGTCAAAGTCTGATATATATTATTTATCTGTGCCTCTCCATTATTTTTCAAAACCTGTTAAGAATGTATCAATGCACTGTGTTGCTTTGCGAAGAACTCGATCCATTTTCACAGTCCTGGTTATGTTTGTTTATTAATCCACGGTTGAAAATAGTTCCTAGAAAATGTGCTTTTTACTCCTAAGTTTAAGTAATGCTAAAAACTATAGAACCCAGCTGTTTAAGGAAATTATTTTGCCTTTTTTCTTTATAAGAAAAATGAAACAAATTTTTTTGTTTTAGGTCTTTTTTGGGGGAAAAACAATGAAAAAAAACTGTCTTTTCCATGAAAAAAACAAAACAATGGCTGGGCATGTGCAGAGGATATGATATATATGATATTTAACGAAAACACAACTATAAATTTATTAGGTGAAACTGACAATACAGGGAACGGAATTTGATTAATTTACTGGTTATCAGACCACAACTGAGACAAGTATATAATGGAAAACCCTGCTGATGGACTACTGATGATTACTGTGCAAAAAACATTGGATTCACTGATTTTGGTAAAACTGGAAAATAGTAATATTGAGAAAATATTTTCTGTTTTTCCCTCTGATGCCCTCCGCCTCAGCTCTCTGTAAATTATAAAGTTTACTGACAGAGAGCTTTACCTGTTGCTAAAGTAACGGGAAACTGCTACTAACTATAGCTGCTGTTAGCTAGTTAGCTCAGCTGTGCAGCTAGCAGTCCTTTTTTTGACTGCAGTCCTATTAGCTCTTAGCTCCTCTAAATTTAGTGACGCTTATTTCTAAAAAGCAACTAATGATAAAGTGACCATCATGTAT